>CM031598.1:3612285-3696138 GCA_018398815.1 Conus ventricosus
AATTCAAAATGTCGGCCTCTACGAGAGTTCCTCTTCAGACAGTTCACGAATCTGTCCCAGTGGATAGACATGTAAGTGTTACAAGCCTTCTTTGCGTGATCTTTTGGTTTGAGACAGTCGTACATGTTTCACCCAGTTCAATTCTGAAACGTGTTGTCGGATTTCAGATAAATCTGTCGTTGGTTTTGATGTTGCAGCGTACTCACGGTACTGTGCAGAGTGCTGACGACAATGTCAACGCCAACATTTTGCACCCTTCGGTTCCAAGGAATCGCTCAGACGAGCCACACATTGGAAAATACAGGCTCATCAAAACCATCGGGAAAGGCAATTTTGCAAAGGTCAAACTTGCCAAGCATGTCCCAACTGGAAAAGAGGTAAGTATTTGACAGAGATGCGTAGACTAACCAAAAAGTCATGCAAGGAAATGGATACACGATGTATGAGGTTCCCCTTCACACCCATTCCCACTTTCAGTTTAAAAAAAATTACCCCTCCCTCCCTCTTCCACCCCACAGCCTCCTACTTTTTTCTACCCCCACCCTACCGCCCCCTTCCCTCCCCACCGCCCCCTTCCCAATCCATATTTGTGTTATTTGACTCCTGGGCCTTCAAACTCAAAAGTCATCAGAAACTGGGTGTTTTGTCTGAAAATGGAAAGCCTAGAACACATGCCCTGGCTTGTCAAAGAAAATCAATAGAACATTATGAAAAACAAAAAGGCGAAGTATCAGGATATGTAATAAAAGATTTTTGTTGTTGTTAAGAATTTGGGTGCTTTCATCAAAAAGAAATGAGGTAGTGGGTTGTTACTGGTAAGCTGCACAAACTGCAGTGATAAACCTGTTCCGGTACTGACTACTCTGCAATGTATTCAGCACCAGTCAGAGTCAGAATTAGTCCCTAAGCCAATTTTAATAGGCCTACATTGAGATGCACTGAAGTGGAGCTCTGGGATAGGCCTGCATCATATTTTGATCTATAGATTAAAGTTGAATGGAGACATAAACCTGCACATTTTCCACACTGCTGTAGTCTGGTTTTGCTCATTTTTTGAAGAAGAAAACATTGATTTTTATTCGTTTTTATCAATGGCAGCAGATTCAGATCTAGGACCATTTGTGATTCAGTGATGGCTTATGCAGTGCTGTCTTTTTAGAGGTTGAAGAACCTGCTTCATTAAGGCAGTGTTAAAACCAAATGAATGTAATCATGTGTCCTGTGGTGCTGGTGTGAAAACTGCTAACAGTGCTAGTGTGAAAACTGCCAACAAAGACTGATGAATTTGAAATTCAATTTGATCATGATGCAAACGTAACTGGAAAATTGATTTGCAGGTTTTCTTGTTATTTTATTCGGATGTAGTATCTGTTCTAATTTAACTGCCGGTTCCAACAAAATAAAACCACTCAGTGAGTCACTTGTACTGACAGCTCAAAATATGTTCATTTTTATACTTTAACAATTAGTATTTTACCAGCAATTATAATTTAACAAGATCATTGAAGTGAAACGAATGAAAGTACGTACTCTGTAATTCTAGTGATATCTTATATAGGATTAGAGCCAATAGAGGTGAAACTTGGTCTAATTTCATTGGTTTTTATGAGTATGATTTGGGCTAGAGTTAACATTGAGGTTGTGCAAAGAAGAGCTCCAACTAGTGCAAGATTTGTGGTTTTATGCTACACCACCACATCAGGTGTCAGCTGTGGTTGAGAAACTGCTGTGGCACTCCATTAGGCCCTGAAGGAAGGTGGCACCATTGGTTATGGTTCTAAAGATCGTTAATGACCAGGCAGCTGTGAGCAAGTTCATAACTAACTTCGGTCCAGCTTGGCAGCGTAGAACCCACACCTATCAGTTGCAACAGATCTAATGTGGAAGAAAATACAGGACAGACTCATTTCTTCTCAACACCATTAGGGATTTGAAAGATCTGCCAGAAATTGCTGTGGCAGTGTGCCTTTACTGAGCTATACTCGTACCAAGCGGTATCAAAAACTGAAAAAGTTAACTTTGATGACTGAAGCTTTTGATTTTGCTGCTTATATTTGTTTTTGTAAACTGAACACATTTGCCACATTTGAAGGTGATCAAATGCACAAGACATAATACTTTATAAAGAAGGTGAACCTCACACATGCATTAAAAACGAAAGGGGTGACTGTTGAGCTCCAAAGCATGAAGTACAAAGTGTGCATCATTGGGAGCATTGGAGTCTATGAAGTGTGAAAATGAAAGTCATTGAACAGAGCCAAAATAATGTTAAGTTTTAAGCTATGGCAGCAAAAAGTGCCTCTGTCTAAATTTGTAATGTGTGTGGACTCCAGATCGGGTGTGTGTGTGTGTCACTGTGTGTGTGTGTGTCACTGTGTGTGTGTGTGTGTGTGTGTCACTGTGTGTATGTGTGTGTGTGTGTGTGCGCGCTTCAATTTAACATATGTTCACCATGTTCTTGATCTTTGCCACTGTTAATCCCCATGTCACGTATGAGCATCGTTTATATTGATCATATCCTCAACATGTGCATGCTGTCTGTCTTGGAACAATGAATTTTTTTTTTTTTTTTTTTTTTTTTTGCTGTCCCAACCTCTGCGCTACCTCAGAGGCAGTGCACCCACGCCGCTCATTCCGACACCCCGTCCACAGCCATAGCCCGGCTGGCCCCGCCGCAGCCCGGCACCAGCAATCCACAGGGAGCAGTCAATGTCAAGTCGTCATGAGGCAACCCACCGGAGGAGACACTGCACTGCTGCCGAGTCACTTCGGTGGTGTTCAGTGGCGCCTGTTCTGATCTAACATACGCAGGACACCACCTACTAAGCCCCCTACTGATGACAATAATTGCTTAGTCGCGGAGCCGGCGTGAGTGAGCTCTCCTCCGGAGGGCGCCACCACGTCCGTCCAACGACAGCCCCCATGGACTCGCCGATACCGGTGACCCCGACGGAAGCAAACCAAGACCACAGACGCGGAGAGGACATCGAAACTGAGGTCACCATGAGAGCAGGGCATGAAGGGCCACAGAATTTGAGACATTTTTTTTTTTAATGCTGATCAATGGGAATGAGGATGATTAAGATGATGCTACGGATTTCCATTTCGGTCTGAGACTACATGACAGGGCTGTACTCTACGCTTCCTTTCATAATATATCCTGGCGTCAACCAGGCCCGAGAGATACAGGCACCTGCAGTGTTGGTCAGGAAATTTGAGCAACACTCTCAGAAACGCATCCATTAAGTGGATGAAACTCGACTGTGTGGTCCCAGTCTTCCCAACTGAGTCCGCAGCAAACTCAACTCTGGGTAGGAGCCGGTCGGGGCAGAACAATGAAATTTTAACCAAAACATTTTTATGTGTATTCATTGGCAGCTTGGCTAACCAGTAAAAGCACCGATTAGTGAAAACAACAATTCAGTGCTAAGTCATACCAGATTACACTCTACAACAACGATTGAGATCATTTTGCTCCCAAACAGCATTCCGTTTCTCAGTACGTTTGGATATTTCAGTCTAATTGTAAGAAACTGCACTGTGAAATTGTGATGAAACAAATGTCCGTTGAACAAGCCGATTTCACAGAGGTAACCCTGGGCCCATCCCCTCGCCAACTCCTTGCCCACATTCTCCACCATACGATGGCCATTAACTGAGTGCATCTCCAGCAGTGTGACGCCAACGCTCGTTCCCTGTAGCCCACCATAGTTAGTTCCCTTTGCATTCATAATGCTGAAGTACAGTGACCATTGTGAATGACAGTAAGCTGCGTGCATGCTGGTTTGAAATCATTTCAGCTATGTGTAAATCCATAAAAGCAGATTATTTCATACAGCATGTCTGATTCTGGAAAAAAAAATTGTGGACAAGGTTTCAATGCAGTCATCATTTTCAATTTCAAGAGCAATCAGTCCAGTGTCTGATCCCTAATTTACACATTAATCCCCAGAAGCTCTGTTTTATGTATTGGATTGACTGCTTTAAGGATGATAAAGTTTTAAGTTGAAACAATTATAATGCCGATACCAGTGTACAACAGTACCATGTTCTTATCAGGAAGTTATCAGCCTTTGTGTGTGTGTGTGTGTGTGTGTGTGTGTGTGTGTTCTGTTTGCAGGTTGCCATCAAGATTATTGACAAAACTCAGCTCAACCCATCAAGTCTGCAGAAGGTAATAATATTACCATGATAACTTTTTACAGAGAAGGAGGAATTGGAAACTCAAGATATATTTGGAAATTTATGAGATCTTATAAGAAGGAAGATCAATTTCATTGTGTGTGTGCATGCTTGTGTATGTGTGTGTTGTCAGTTTCAGTATTTGAATTACTTTTAGTGAAAATGTTAAAACTTCCTCATGAAAAAATTTGATTTGTAAGTGAGCCATTACTGTACATATTCATGCAAATTACCCAGTTTTGTAACAAACAGCAAAGTTCTCATCTGACGATGGCATGAGCAAACTGCTACCAAGACTAGATACAATTTTCATGGCACATACCATAAGTGTGACATCTACCTGTGGATCCTGAAGGAGTGGAATTGCTTTCAGTACCATATCACTTGTGGGTGTGAGGTTGCTCTTTCAAAGAAAGATTCAAAGAACTTTGTGCAGTTTATGTGACATAAGACTGAGAGGAGTGGCATGGTGTAGTATGTCATTTTGTAGTTGGTACTACAGGGCTGCCTGCCCATTTTGGTATGTGTGTGTGTGGAAAAGAAAGGTGTGTACCAGGCTTGCTGATAATCAGTTTTGTTATCAGCTAGCGTGAAATGTTTCGCAACGTCATCTGCTCATACTGTTCAGTGAAAGCATTTCAGAAAACAAGAGTATTTATAAACATTATATCAAAGGAAATGGTGAGACAAACTGATTGAAGGTTGGGAAGGAAAGGAATTGGGTAACAGTTTAAGCTGTGGGAGGTAGCTGTACAATATGTAAGCATGTCTGAAAAGCTTTGTTGTTGTCAGTTTTAGGTGAAACAAGGAAGCTGATGTACAGATACAGCAAACTTATGGTGTAATTGGTGTGGTGAAGTCAAGACATGCACAGAAGATCTCTATCAGACACATCTTTCTCATAAATTTTCTCCATCACCAGCCACAAATCAGGGTTGGTATTAATGCCAATAGCTATGTGGCGTTTTCCTGCCAAAGTCATAATCTTGACTCATTTCCCTGTATACTTACTGCATCTTAATCTGTTCTTCAGGAATACTGCGCAATGTGGCCTGACAGCTGAAAAATGGACTGACTGCTCATCCTCATGTTATTATGATGCATTAAGACAAGTGTTTGAGAGAGCCAGAGAGAGAGAGAGAGTTTTGTGTATGTTCATGAGCACGTGTGTTGGCAGATGTAAATCACTAAATGTTGTGAGCAAATAGGTTATTGCCTGCATAGTAATAGTATATATCTGAACAAGCTGTTTTCTAGACGTAGATGTTGTTAGCAAATAGGTTATTGCATGCATAGTATATCTGAACAAACTGAAAAAATATGGTGCACATGGGCAAAATCTTGATTCTGTTCATGGGTCTGCTTCTGTTGAAGTCGCAGTGGTCATATACACACACTCGCACACATGCACATACACATACACCCCATCCCCCACCCTCTCATCCCCACTCCTTTTTGTTTTGTTTTGTTTTTTTCTAATCTCCATGTCATTTTATCTACACTGGTCAGTGTACGTACGTGTCACTAATAAAAAAAAGTTGTCAGTCCGGTGCAAATTAACCTCATGTATAAAACTGAAAGAAGTAACGAAGCTAGGTATGTAACGTATGTCCATGAGAGTGAGTTTACTTCTCACAAGTTGCATACCCACTATGTACAGTAAGCTGCTGTTTGTTGTTGTTGTTGATAGAAATTATGAGCGCTCAGAATTTATTGCTAGGAATTGTTCTACTAAACATGGCTTACTGCACACCCATGATCTGTGGCACTCGAGGTGTGAAAACGTAACAGAAGTAAAGACAGTCGGGTTGTGGGTTGTATTGTATTTTTAAACTCCAGCAGAAGGCAGTAAACCTTGTGTTATGAGGCGTGAGATGTGATGTCTACTCTAGATTTATGACGAACTGTGAAAACATTAAGGATGGTAATTCTTTTGTAAATGTGACTTGTGAAGTTTAACCTTTTCTGTATGAGGCGAAAAAATGTGTGTTTTTATCATCTGGGTGGGCGTACATCCATGCATTGAAATCTATGATACAAGATGAGTTCATTTCTGAACAGTATGGGTGTGCACACACCATGGTTTTTTGTGTGTTTTTTGTTACTGGGGAAAAAAGGAGTGTCCATTTCTTTTTATTGTGGTTGTGCACACGCTCATACTACATTTATGGGATTGTTTCTCATGAAACATTGTAGACAAACGATTAACTTTTGTTTCTTTTTGTGGGTGCATATGTGTGTCTGTGTTTGTTTATTTTTGGACAAATGATGGGCATGTGGAAGAAAATGGAAGTATTAAATGGAAGTATTAGGATTTGCGTAAAAGAACAATGTAAGTGAGTAGTTCTTCAGTACTGTTGACAATTAGGGGGTTGGTCATAAAAGTGATTTCCATTAAAAGCTGTGAAATGGTTGTTTCATAAAATTTAGTGCACTGCTGAGGAAAATGGCTATACTATCAAATGTATAAAATTTGGTTTGCCAATTTTCTTTTTCTATACAATTAAAAGGAAAAAAAATTGCTAGAGAGCCAAAAAATGGCGACTGAAAATGGGAACGCTGACACCTACCTACTTTGAATTCGTGTGGAGCCTTCCAGACGTGCTGAGGGCAGTTTGTATTTCACAGAAACTGTGTTCGAGTATTGTAAAATCAATGCATGAAACTTAAAGTAAAGTGTTTTAACAAAAAGTGCCTATTTGAGAACGCCAAACTTAGCGTTATGTGTGACACGCGTGATGTCCCAAGTCCACAAAAAAATCGCTCAACAAAAGTTCGTCACTCGCGATTGCCACAATGTTTTTTCCAGCACTATTTGCAACTAACAGTTTACAAAGGCACATACATAAGAAATTACATCAAAATACTTATTTCATTTGAAAGAAAAAGAAAAATCTTTTCACGCTGTCCTAAATGGATCACACATAACACCGAAACTTCGTATTTGAATTTTGAACGAACGAAAGCGCTTCGAGTTTCCGTGGCCGGTGGGGGAGTAAAGTGTGTAAACATAAACCAATATCAGTGACGTAGTACGCAGAGAACTGTACAGGAAGTGAGAAATTGCACCTTATAGGCGTGATGTCCCTTTCCGATGTCCGTGTATCACACGAGATACATGCGAGGCGCAAGTCAACTCGGCAAAGAAATCTTCAAAGTACTTCTTTCTGAATGGTCATCTGTGCCTGAGGTAAGTTCTTTTATATTCTTCACTGTTTAGTATATCATTTTGTTACAGTATAAAGTAGTAATACTCATCATTCATACTGGCAAACCATTCTGAATGTTTGAAGCGTGGTTTCGGGCCGATGTCCCCGTGGCGCAAACGAAACAAATCTTGCAATTTTTAATGATTACTCGTGATCGTTAGCAATATTTCAACAGTGAATGTGTACTTCAGATACCTGATTGTATTTGAATTATTCTAGTAATATAATCTAATGTTTGAAACACAGTCTGGATTTTTAATAAAAGACAATTGATTTTATAGCTGCGTGTGATTCATGGGACAGTAAGTCCTACGAATCACATGTCCTGTATTTGCAATTGATAGCATTATTCATCAGACAGAAGCAATACTAATGTGTGGTACTAGTTTTAAATGCACTTCTCATAATCTTGATATAATTTGATATGTCTGTCTTTCTTTGAGTTGGTAATGTGTAAGTTTCAGGCCAAAGCATCAGGTGTGAAACATGGGACGACTTGATCAGTTAATACTGTTTACCCATTTTGGTAAGAGGTGTTTCTAGAGAAGCTTTGTGTCCTTTCTATTAAAACTCAATAAGATCTACATAGTAATAACTGTTTAAATCACTATTATTAGAGTTTTAACTTTTTATTTTCTATTTGTTGACATTTGTTCATTTGTAATGGTTGCAGGTCTTGGAATCAGATGAACTTGAAATCCAAGTCAAGTTCCTCAAAGCCACGAACCACCATGATGTGTTCCCTGCAAACGATGGAATATACTGGGTGCCTCGTGAGGACGTCACATTTGTGGAGGCGCCAACAGTGACACATGCAACCTTTTTTTTTTTTTTAAAGACACTTCAAACAAGACTGACAATCCTCATTCATTTTTTTGTGCATGTTTTTTCATATTGTGGTCCTTTGTTTTTTTTCTTTTTATATCAGTTTCTCTGTCGTGTGTGTGTGTGTGTTGTGTGGTGTGTGTGTGTGTGTGTGATACACAGTTTCTCATTTTATTCTTTGATGAAAACTCGGTAAGATCTACATAGTGATATCCATTTAAATTACTGTTACTAGAGTTTTGTTTTTTTAACTTTTCATTTTGTATTTGTTGACATTTGTCCATTTGTAATGATTGCAGGTCTTTGGATTAGATGAACATGAAGTTCAAGTCAAGTTCCTCAAAGCGGTGAACCAACATTATGTGTTCCCCTTGAGATCAAATATACTGGGTGCCTCGTGAGGACGTCACATTTGTGGAAGCGCTGAGAGTGAACACGCGAGAACATCTTCTTTTTTTTTAAGACACTTAAAGCAAGACTGAAAATCTTCATTTCTTTTTTTTCTGCATGATTATTCATATTGTGTTCTTTGTTTTCTTTTCTTTTTGTTTTAATTTCTCTGTTGTTGTTTTTTAAATGTATATATATGTGTGTGATATGTATCAGTTTCTCATTTTATTCTTTGATAAAAAATGTCACATGTTTATATGTGTTAATTGTTAAAAAATTGTTCCTTTTATCTTAATTAAATGGCAAACACAAACAGTTTTTATGAGTGTTTTGTTTCTGTTTTTGTCGAGTCTTTTCACCTTTCTTTTGCCAATGCTGTCCTGCGTAACACTGTAACACTTTTTGGAAATAATGGTATTTCACTAAAAAGAATGATCCAGTAGGATTGCAACTACTAGTATCTTATAAACATAATTACTGCACATATTTTTTGTAATGTAGTTAAGTTAATGCTTGGTTGTGGGCTAGTGACAAAACAACATTCTCTGAAGACTGTTATGTGTGTTGCGGTGTCCCATATTTTATGTTGCTAAAAATAGTTTGGCTTCATTCCAAATTATCATTTTTTTTAGATGTAGATGTTTTCTTTCAGCATGTACAGATATAACAAAAGCTGATTTGAATTAAATCACAATATTTGCTAATACAGTTATATAGTGATGTCCCAGCGATGCACACATCACACAGCTGACACCCCCCTCCTTTCAAATCTTTTTTTCAAAAACACTGTTGCTGATACTGATCTTTTCTTTTCAAAATGTAAAAATACATATATCAAGCTACCAAACACAAGTATCAGAACACTGCAACTCTGATGTTTAATTTGTTGGTCATTTTCCCACATTTTGTCAAGAGTACTGAAGAACCACTCAAGTGCAAGTTCTGATAGTGTGAATGTAGTCTGGGTGCAAAGTCACCCAGTGCATTCAGAAGTGGTTTGAATTACTTACAGTGTTAAGGAATAACTGAATATAAATCAGTACAGTTTACCACTACAGTTGTGCCAGAAGTAAATCAAAGCAAGCATTTTGAATGAAAACTTTGACATGTCTTCTCTGTCACAAGTCTTAGGCTGGTCTCTTAGGTACCTACAGTATAAATCATCAATTTTAGACAGTGGCTCTGTGGATTCTGTGAAATGTACATGCATCAGTTGATATATGTTGCATTCTGACGTTATGTTCTTAGTATGAAACTAGTGTATAATGATTGAGTTAGTTGCGTTTGTTATTAAGCACAGCCTGGCAGGGGGTTGAGTTTCAAGCCGCTAAAGCCACAACTTTTAAATGAGCCTTTTATCAGGAACATATGTGGTCCCATCCACAAAGAAGGGGGTTAAGCGCCAGCAGGTGCAGTCATACAATATCTGCTGTAGGGCTGCTCGTTGATATACCTCAGTTGTGGCTTTAAACTGAGGAGCATTGTAAGGCCGTAGTTTGGGGCTCATCCCTTCTCAGAGTAGTCGAAATTGTGGAGTTGAAAGGCTAAGATTTAAACAGAGTGTTTCAGTTAGAGTGTAATTAGCCAAGAGTGTATTCCTTACTTTTCCATATGGGAAACGGTTAATTCACCAGCAGAGCTCAGAAAAAAAAATTAGTTTCAAGATACACATTGAAATGCTATTAAAAATTTTCTGCTGAAACTTTTTTTTTTTGAAACTTTTTTTTTTCTTAGACAAGTTTGTTGTGATCACTGGTGTCTTCAGAATTTGAAATTGTTGTTCGATGTACAGAACTAGAATTCTTATTTATAGTCTTTGTTCTCTGTTTCAGCTGTTCTGGGAAGTCCGAATCATGAAATTGTTGTTCGATGTACAGAACTAGAATTCTTATTTATAATCTTTGTTCTCTGTTTCAGCTGTTCCGGGAAGTCAGAATCATGAAATTGTTGGACCATCCTAACATTGGTATGTTTGAATGGTTATAAGTGTGTATGTGTGCATGTTTTCCATAGTGTAAGTAATAATGTAACAGCATCAATGATGATGATTTTTTAGAAATTAGGGGGTCAGCCTTGGTGCACAAAACTCGCATGGGGAGTTTTGCTGTTTACAACTGCAAGAAAATGTATTGAAAATAAGAAACACACACACACACACACACACACACACACACACACACACACAATCACTTCCAGAGAAAGGGACAGAAATGGACAAGAAAGGAGGAGGAAAAGAGAATCAAATTTCATGAAACACTGCAGATTGTGCTAAACATTGTTTGCCCATGAAATCCAGACTCGTGCTTCTTTGTTAATAAAGTGTTGCCAGGTAAACTGGATAAATGTGGGCGCATACACAGTCTGGATTTTAATGTATAACTTGGCATTTGAATCCTCTTCCATCATCATCTCAGCTATGTACATCAGAATTTATATTACAGGAACCATATACGATTGTGTTGAAGTATTTTATAGCTTGACAATATTCCAGTCATCAAGCAGTGATAATCGAAAGCCTAGTGATGAACAAGAGGTGAATGTAGACTGTCCACTCTTGTACTATGAGCAGACTATTTGTATGTTCATGTAACACAGCCATTTGAATCGTCATACAGAGGTAGTGACATTGGAAAGTGGCTGTCCTTTTGTTCCTTTCTCCAGTTCATGACCCACAAGCCACAGTACAGCAGTCGATTCAGATTGTGAAAACCTGAATTTCATAAGAATTGCCATCTTTTTGGCCAGATTGCATGACATTTTGGTTCATTTGCAGATTGGGCAGGTTGTTTTGAAGAATCTTTATGGTTTTAGATAAAGAAAAGTTCTCAAGCGGAAATGGGTCATTGATTCAAAAAGTTCTTGACCTTTGAGTGAAGTCAAGTTTTCATTGACTTTGATCATGGAGGATTGAAGAAAAACGTTTTTGCATGACACGATGTTTGAAGTTGCATTACTGTAGCTTGTGCCTGTGCAAAACATTCCACACATATCTCTTCAGCTGAAGATGTTGAATTTGAAATTTTGTTTTCTGTTTGTCAGCATCATGTCTGACTTGTGACATGTGAGAGTTTTATTTTCTGAGCAAATGACTGTATGCATGAGTTCAAGCGTGAGCAAACGTTATAAATAGATGACCTCTGTGAAACAAACTGGCTAAAATGTATGACTTCTTTTTTTTTTTACATCTTGGAATTTTTTTGATTTACATGAACATTTTTCTTGTATGTTTCAGTGAAGATTTTTGAAGTGATAGAGACAGAAAAGACATTGTACCTGGTCATGGAATATGCCAGTGGAGGTAAGTCTGATTCTTGTGACATAAACACTTGCTGGAAAGAGAAATGTCAGCACTTTATAACCTACATTGATGTATAGTTAGGTATGAATACGTTTGAGTCAACTTGTGTGTGATCCCAATACTAAGGTATGTTGTGTGTTTAATTCATAAATAATTCATAAAGCGGCGGAGGAATAGAGATGTTTCTTTGATTTGGGTGTGCAATTGTTGATGATTTTTGGTTTAATCCAGGTGAAGTGTTTGACTACCTGGTTGCCCATGGCAGAATGAAGGAGAAAGAGGCCAGGGCAAAGTTCAGACAGGTGAGGAATCATTTTGTTTGTTGCAATTTCTGTTATTATATTACTTTTGTTTTTTTGTTTTTTGTGTCGAAAATGGCAAAGTGAGAAGGAGGTTTGCCAGCATCCATGTGAAAGGGTGACACTGATGGCCATGACTGGAGTCAAAGTATCTAAGATCTGATAGTTATTGACTATTCTTTTGCTGTGGAAATGTTTGATGGCTTAATAAAAGATGTGTGGTACATAGAATTTATTTTTGTGTTTATGATCTAAAAGAAATGTTCCCGCTCCTTCCTCTTCAAGTTCCAAGTCAAGATGGATGTTATGTCTTGACAGGAAAGAGAGGTGGCATTGTTTAACGATGTCTACTGTGATGTTGTTGAGAGCATCATGGTCTGGTGGACTTGAAAGTCATGGGTTGAAGTTTCACCCAAGGCATCTGTGTGGTGGATTTTTCACCTCAGGCCAGGTCTGATTGAGAATTGAGTATGGGTGTTGGCTCAAATAGGAAGACTGGAATATGACAATCGGTTGAAATACAACAGTCAAGTTTCTTCTACATAATGGATGTGTCTGTTGGGAGTGTGGCTTAGATTTCCTGATATACGCTGCAGGTGCCTTATTTCTTGGACGTGGTTGATGCTTGGATATATTATGAGCGCAACCCTGTCATGTAGTCGCAGACAGGAATGGAACACGTTGGCTTCATTACATAATCCCCATCGTCATTGGTTGTAAAAATTCTGTGATGCTTCTTGCCCTGCTGTCGTGGAGACCTCGTTTTTCAGTTCCTAGTCCTTGTTCATACCTGATGTGAGTTGGTGTCAAAGTCATCAGTAACAGTAAGTTCATGGATATTTCCTTGGATGGATGCTTAAGCTCACTTCATGATGAAGCTGTTATTGTCAACTGTAGGTGCCCAACAAGGTGATTTTCTGCTTATGTTGAATGAGAATTGGCTCTACTGAATACCACCAGTAGGGTTTCACATCATTGAGAATGTTAGGGATTTCAACTGAAGTGAGATTTTGGAGGGCTTTCACACCCCCAAGGAAAAATTGTGGGGGTTTCACATGCAAAACATTGTACTTTAAGGTTATGGAAAAAAAACAACCTTTTATCTGTGAGGTTATCAAGGATTTTAAACATGTGTTTTGTAAGTGCTTGTCACTGTTTGTATTAAAGTGTGTGTGTATGTGTTAGTTTTTTTGGTTTTTTTTAAATCATGAAGTAAGCTGTATTGATCAGGGTCTGCAGTATGCTGACGTCCAGCATTCATGTGACATGCAGAGACGATGAGTGTTCCTTGGACTTTTGTGACCAACTCGTGCCGCTCGCTGAAAGTGTCTCAAATTGTATGGCCAAAAAACAAAACAAAACAAACAGTGCAAACTTTCTGCTGTTTGCAAAATTTCACAAAGTCAGGTTTGAAGATTTTGAATACTTTTAATGTCAGACACTGAAACTTTGTTAACCAATGAATGCTGATGAAAAACTTTGTTATCCGTCTCTTCTGTTGACATCATGTAAGCACTGGCAGTGTGGTCAGTCTCATCTGGTGGCTGGAACAGCCATAAATTCACCAAAGTATACTGTATAATTTTGGTTACTTTTGGCATATCGCTTCTGTCAGACTAGATGTAGCTTTAGCTGATCGGTTATCTGGTGAGCAAAGATACGTGAAGGGAAAGCAATCTTCACAAAAGTATGTGCATTCATTTCATTGGTCAGTGGTTCTAGTGACCATGCGGTCATCCACTCCAGTTCTTTGACTGAAATCATAGTCTGTTATGAGACCTCTTGTACTTTCAGTACATGTTTTCACTACACATTCATACTCTCTTGCTTCTCTGTGTGCAGATTAGTGAAGCCTTGTCAGTGACTTTTCAGAGTAACTGGGTAGTAGTACAGTGTCTGCTGTTATGGGTGGATGCTCCTGTTGATTGCTGGGTAGTACAGTGTCAGCTGTTATGGGTGGATGCTTCTGTTGATTGGTGGGTAGTACAGTGTCTACTGTTATGGGTGGATGCTCCTGTTGATTGCTGGGTAGAACAATGTCAGCTGTTATGGGTGGATACTTCTGTTGATTGCTGGGTAGTACAGTGTCTACTGTTATGGGTGGATGCTCCTGTTGATTGCTGGGTAGAACAATGTCAGCTATTATGGGTGGATGCTTCTGTTGATTGCTGGGTAGTACAGTGTCAGCTGTTATGGGTGGATGCTCCTGTTGATTGGTGGGTAGTACAGTGTCTACTGTTATGGGTGGATGCTCCTGTTGATTGGTGGGTAGTACAGTGTCTACTGTTATGGGTGGATGCTCCTGTTGATTGCTGGGTAGTACAGTGTCTACTGTTATGGGTGGATGCTTCTGTTGATTGGTGGGTAGAAGTACAGTGTCTGCTGTTATGGGTGGATGCTCCTGTTGATTGGTGGGTAGTACAGTGTCTACTGTTATGGGTGGATGCTCCTGTTGATTGCTGGGTAGAAGTACAGTGTCTGCTGTTATGGGTGGATGCTCCTGTTGATTGCTGGGTAGAAGTACAGTGTCTACTGTTATGGGTGGATGCTCCTATTGATTGCTGGGTAGTACAGTGTCTACTGTTATGGGTGGATGCTCCTGTTGATTGCTGGGTAGAAGTACAGTGTCTGCTGTTATGGGTGGATGCTCCTGTTGATTGGTGGGTAGTACAGTGTCTGCTGTCATGGGTGGATGCTCCTGTTGATTGCTGGCGGGCAGTGCTAGGCTGTGACATAACAAGTGTGGATGTGGGTTGGGAGGGGAGCGGAAATGAGGAGCATGGGAATCATGCCACAGATGGTGCATGGAATATGATGCAGCTAAAAACAAACAAAAAGGAATGTTTGAAAATGTAAAGACATATCGTGTATTGAGGGAATTTTTTGTTGTTGAGAAAATGGAACAGAAAAATAATATTGATGATAGCAACACATTTGTGATAGTTTTGCAATTGTGTTTTAGAGCTTTTCATCCCTCCCCCTCACCAACACCCATCCTTCACCCCTCTTCCTTTTCTTTCTGCTTTTCACCCTATCCCTTCCTTTTCACATGCAATATTGCAAGTCATTTTTCTTTCCTCTGATGTCATGCTCCTCCCTCTTACTTTTCACATCTGATATTTTCTGCTTCATTCAGTTCAGCCAATGACATGTTGCAAATGTAAAATGACTGCCATTTGTTGTAACAGATTGTTGCTAATGTAAAATGACTGTCATTTGTAACAGATTGTTGCAAATGTAAAATGACTGTCATTTGTAACAGATTGTTGCTAATGTAAAATGACTGTCATTTGTAACAGATTGTTGCTAATGTAAAATGACTGTCATTTGTAACAGATTGTTGCTAATGTAAAATGACTGTCATATGTAACAGATTGTTGCTAATGTAAAATGACTGTCATTTGTAACAGATTGTTGCTAATGTAAAATGACTGTTCTTTGTAACAGATTGTTGCTAATGTAAAATTACTGTTCTTTGTAACAGATTGTGTCAGCTGTTCAGTACTGTCATCAGAAGCACATTGTACATAGAGACTTAAAGGTAAGCGTCTTTTTGTGTTTGTGTGCTTTGCTTGTATATGTGCGTATATGTATGTTTTTGTATGCGTGTGTGTTATGAACTTTTCTTGACATTTTTTCATATCGTTCTAGAGCTGAACATGAAATTTTTTTTTGCAAGCCCCAGATGTTTGTTGAAGCAGTTACACCTAAAAGCAGAATGGACCATTTAATTACTTTTGTTGTATGGGTGAATATTTTAGAAAAGGCGTTTGAAATGAAAACACAAGTACGCAGTGTAAATCAACTTGTTTAGTAGCATGCTAAAACACATATTAAGTATTATGTATCTACAGTAGCAGAGACTTTTCATACAAAAGAAGCACTTTTTTATATTTTCATTAGATCATTGCACAATGACTGATGTGATTTCAATGTAAAATGTCTTGGTACGCTTTTTTTTGCCCATCTACTGGTGAAAAGATTTTAAGAAGTCTTTAGTGTCCATCAGTCTGGCTCTGTGTTTTATATTTTGGAAAATAAAGATTTTTTACTGTTTTTTTTTTCAGGCTGAAAACTTGCTTCTAGACGGGGACATGAACATCAAAATAGCAGACTATGGTTTTAGCAACGAGTTTGTACCTGGCAACAAACTAGACACGTTCTGTGGTAGTCCGCCCTACGCTGCCCCCGAGCTGTTTCAAGGTAAGGATAGACTGATTCATTGTGTTGTCCACTTTAACGCAGCATTTTAGTGTCGGAGGTATGTCATTACTTTTTATAGTGGTAAAGTGACATTGAAGTTTAGTATCCTCCCATATCCCAGGTGGTATGGTGGACAGAGACAGTCGTCTCAGTAGTCTTGGAATTGGGCCTTTGTGACACTACAGTCACACCACCAGACTGACAGCAGGTTCAGATGTGCAGTGAAAGTGGCAGCTTTGTATTTGATGCCAGCAGGTTTCAAATGAATGACTTGCAGACTTGGCGTTCTACCATACAGTTAGTCAGGCATTCAGCTTTAGAATGAATAACAATCATCATGAATATGTTAGAAAAAGTGTTGTATAAATGATAGCTAAAAAAAAATACAAGAGAAAAACAAAAAAGAAAAGGAAAAAACACACACACACATTTCTCACACACACACCTACTTGCACACACGCATGCATGCATGCGCACACACTCGCACACACACACACACACACACACACACACACAAAACACAAATACAGATTTGTTCATTGAAAAAAAAAAGTTTTTAGCAGTTTCTAAAACCTTGCGACAGGTGGTGAAAGATATCTGCTGTCATATTTTATAAAGCTTATTGACAGAAGGAGCATAGAAATAGAAGACAGTATGTTTACATAAAGCTTATTGACAGGAAGAAATAGAAGACAGTATGTTTACATAAAGCTTATTGACAGGAAGGAGCGTAGAAATAGAAGACAGTATGTTTACATAAAGCTTATTGACAGGAAGGAGCATAGAAATAGAAGACAGTATGTTTACATAAAGTTTATTGACAGGAAGGAGCATAGAAATAGAAGACAGTATGTTTACATAAAGCTTATTGACAGGAAGGAGCATAGAAATAGAAGACAGTATGTTTACATAAAGCTTATTGACAGGAAGGAGCATAGAAATAGAAGACAGCATGTTTACATAAAGCTTATTGACAGGAAGAAACAGAGCTTTATGTAAACATACTGTCTTTATGTAAACATACTGTGTGTGTCTGTGTCTGTGTATGGCTTCTGTGTGTAAGGAGAAGAAACAGAGGATGGAAGTGGGTCAGCTGTTGTGTCTGTGTCTGTATGGCTTCTGTGTGTAAGGAGAAGAAACAGCTTACCCACTTCCATCCTCTGTTTCTTCTCCTTACACACAGAAGCCATACAGACACAGACACAACAGCTGACCCACTTCCATCCTCTGTTTCTTCTCCTTACACACAGAAGCCATACACAGACACAGACACACACACAACACCTTACCCACTTCTATCCTCTGATTGGTACTGTTAAGCAGTTCAGAATAGCAGAAACTTTGGAGCATAAGATGTCGCCGTCAAGTTATTTCATTTTACGATCACGTTGTTTCTAAATATTGGCTGTCACTACAGGAGAAAAGATGTTCAGGTCCACTGTAAGACTTCAGCGATCAGAGGAATGCTATGTGCGTGTTGTTCCATGATCTGATTAGTGCAATATGCCATGTGTTGTTCCATGATCCGATTAGTGCGATATGCCATGTGTTGTTCCATGATCCGATTAGTGCAATATGCCATGTGTTGTTCCATGATCTGATTAGTGCAATATGCCATGTGTTGTTCCATGATCCGATTAGTGCAATATGCCATGTGTTGTTCCGTGATCTGATTAGTGCGATATGCCTTGTGTTGTTCCGTGATGTGATTAGTGCAATATGCCATGTGTTGTTCCGTGATCTGATTAGTGCAATATGCCATGTGTTGTTCCATGATCTGATTAGTGCAATATGCCATGTGTTACTGACATGGGCTGTGAAGGACATGCTCCCTTTGTGACTTGGTGTGTGGCATGCATCATGTGTTGTTCCGTGATCTGATGAGTGCGATATGCCATGTGTTACTGACATGGCTGTGAAGGACATGCTCCCTTTGTGACTTGGTGTGTGGCATGCATCATGTGTTGTTCCGTGATCTGATGAGTGCGATATGCCATGTGTTACCGACATGGGCTTTAATAATAATAATAATAATAATAATAATAATAATAATGAGCTTTGAAGGACATGCTCCCTTTGTGACTTAGTGTATGGCATGCATTATGTGTTGTTCCGTGATCTGATGAGTGCGATATGCCATGTGTTGTTCCGTGATGTGATTAGTGCAATATGCCTTGTGTTGTTCCATGATCTGATGAGTGCAATATGCCATGTGTTACCGACATGGGCTTTGAAGGAGATGCTCCCTTTGTGACTTAGTGTGTGGCGTGCGTCATGGCCAGTAAATGTGTATATGTTGATGCGGCAAAACACTGTTGGAGTTCACTCCATGTAGATAGATGATTGAAATGCTGTATCTTTCAGGAAAGAAATACGATGGTCCGGAAGTGGATGTGTGGAGTCTGGGTGTGATTCTTTACACGCTTGTCAGTGGCTCTCTTCCTTTTGATGGACAGAATCTGAAGGTCAGTGGAGGCTTTGCTTGAGTTAAGGATCTTTAGTCAGCAGAAAGCGTTCTCCTTAAAGATATTTTGAACTTGAAGAAAAAGGAGTGTGTGTGTGTATGTGTATATATATATAGATATATATATATATGTAAGTGTGTGTGTGTATGTCTGTGTGTACACACACATACACACACACACATACGTGTATGTATATATGTTTGCTATTGATTATGAGATGAGTACTCTACTAGTTCAAGACAGTATGATCACCTGGCATTGAGCATTTATGGTTGAAATGCAATGTGCAGGAATCGTTTAATTTTATCTAAATACTTGGGATGTGCTGCCATAGAGAGTTCTTTAAGCCAGACGCAGTTAAGATCAAGTTGTTTCCAGACCAAAGTCAGTTTGGAGTAGTAGTCTAGATGCACCATGCATTGCAACTGTCCTTGGTGTGAAATAGATTTGGAAAGGTATGCATATATACCTTGCTTTGTTTTTCTTTCTTTCTTTCCTTTGTGTGTGATATGAGTGATTTCTCTGGTGGATGCAGGAATTGCGAGAGCGAGTGTTACGAGGGAAGTACAGGATACCTTTCTACATGTCCACGGACTGTGAAAATCTTCTCAAAAAGTTCCTGGTGTTGAATCCTCAAAAGCGTTTAAGTTTGGAGGTACGATCTTTTGAACTTATGTTTCATTGTTGGTTTTGTTTTAGTTAGATAAAATATTTGTAGTTGTTTAGTGGTTTATCAGATTTAGATATAAAAGTAATATGATCATTTATGTCTGCTCAAGAACAGTATCTGTGAAAAATATTCTCAGGTTTGTCATGAGAACTTCATAAAAACAATACGTTTAGTGGGACTGGACGGCTTTTGCTGCAATTGTTCTTCTGGAGTACCATCAGTCATGTATAATTTGCTGGAATGAAGAAGAGAGATGGGCATTTAGTCCAGGAGCATGGAGAAGGGAGTGAGGGCTGTCTGTGTTGGAGTTGTATCCAGCATCTTTGGTGAGAGTTGGCTTTCTACAACTCCATTGATTTGTTTGTCTTAAAGCTTTTTGATGGGCCAGGATCTTGGTGCAGTCTCATGACATGAAGTATCCCCTTTCTTTATAAAGCACCCAGCTGCTGTCGGTAAAGCCTTCATGGTGTAAGTATCCCTTTCTTTATAAAGCACCCAGCTGCTGTCGGTAAAGCCTTCATGGTGTAAGTATCCCTTTTTTTATAATGCACCCAGCTGCTGTCGGTAAAGCCTTCATGGTTTAAATATCCCTTTCTTTATAAAGCACCCAGCTGCTGTCGGTAAAGCCTTCATGGTCCCTGGGTTGTGTTTGGCTGTGATCTTGTCCTCAAGGAGTGAACTGCAGCAAGAGCAGAACCAGTCTCACAGAACAGCTTGTCTGAAGGAAATCTCCATTAAACACCAAAACCAGGGATGAAAAATTGATACACGTTTTGACAGAGAGAATGTTTATTTCAAAGTTGTATGATGGCAAGATTGAACAGGTGTACATTCTTTGGAAAAAGACATAATTTTGTCAGTATAAAGTATTGGAAAAAGACATAATTTTGTCAGTATAAAGTATTGGAAAAAGACATAATTTTGTCAGTATAAAGTATTGGAAAAAGACATAATTTTGTCAGTATAAAGTATTGGAAAAAGACATAATTTTGTCAGTATAAAGTATTGGAAAAAGACATAATTTTGTCAGTATAAAGTATTTTGTTGTCCTGTTTGAAAACTTGATCTTTATTTTTGTTCCTTGATGTTGAGCTTTTCAGTATTTTTACCTAGAGCGTATTACAAAAGGTAATGATGTTTGAAAAATAACAAAACTAAAAGAAAACAAATGGGCACAACACTGGTAGTAAAAATTGTCATTCACTTACTTTACTGTTCTGGAGTAGTGTGTATTTTAGGTGCTTTGAACTTTGATTTAAAAAACATGAAGGAAAATTTTTAGTAAACTCTGCTACCCAATTGATGTTTGAGACATCATGTTTGAAATTAGCTCTTTTTAGTAATAATTGACACAGTACAGGGATACATATTTTTTAATTACTGATACAGATTTTATGTTTAAAGGTAGGAAGGTTCGGGCACAGATCTGTTAAAGATTGAAAATCCTTGGCAGGTAGTTTTAGTGAAAGATACCATGACTGCCATGAAGCAAGCATGCTGACTTGCTGAAAAATTAAAATGCACCTGCTTAGATAGTATCTTGGATGGCAAGGCTGTTTAAACGCAATATGTTTTGGTTCAAAAGTTGGTGGTTCTTTTGTTTGTTTGGGTTTTTTGGGAGGTTAATTCATTTGCTGAGTCTTGGGTGATGAAATTTCAATGTTGTAAGTGTTTTTGTAATTTTGAACAAGTGTTGCTTGTTCTTTTGCAGTTTGTTGAAAGGATGTGTACACAGTTTCATGAAGTTTTATGTGTTAACCTTGTGTTTGTTATTTATTGCAGATGAATCTTTTGAAAAGCTTTTGGATCAGCACTTATATGTCACATTGCTATTTGATTGAAATAAGTGTTCTGTTGAGACTGTTTATGCTAGTGTCTGTCTGAGGAATTTCATGGGTGATACCTTTACTTATGTGAAAAGGAATCTTTTAATACCAGCTGCTTGGTGCAGTGATTAGTGCCACAGACTCCTTGCTAGAAGGTTGTGTGTTCGATTCCCATCAGACCCATTTGTACTTGGGATTTTTCAGCCCATGACCGACTTGCCCAGAATTGAGTTTATAATGAGCTCATTCAGGAAGACTAGAACCACACACAGTTTACAGTGATTCATTCAGGAAGACTGGAACCACACACAGTTTACAATGAGCTCATTCAGGAAGACTGGAACCACACACAGTTTACAATGAGCTCATTCAGGAAGACTGGAACCACACACAGTTTACAGTGAGCTCATTCAGGAAGACTAGAACCACACACAGTTTACAGTGATTCATTCAGGAAGACTGGAACCACACACAGTTTACAATGAGCTCATTCAGGAAGACTGGAACCACACACAGTTTACAATGAGCTCACTCAGGAAGACTAGAACCACACAGAGTTACGCTCACTTTATTGATGTGTCTCTGGCAGTGTTTCTTGACCAACACTGTAGGTGTTTGTATCTCTCAAGTCTGGTTTATGCCAGGATATATTATGAAAATGAGGTAAGAGTACAGCCTGGCCAGGCTGTCTCAGACTAGACTGGAACTCCCTAGCATCATTTGATGGTCACTGATCAGCATTCAGAAAGTCGCAGATCCTGTGACCTTTCATGCCGTGATCTGGTGATTACCTCGGTTTCAATTTGTTCTCCGTGTCTTTGCCCTTGGTGTGTTCGTGTCAAGGTTGTTGGTATCGGTATGACTGGTGAGTTGATTTTAACGTGGTGACAGCCCTGATGTGGCCCTTTGCGGTCGGCTGGGCTATAAGCAACATTATCTTATCTTATCTGTTGGTATCGGCAAGTTCATGGGAACTGCACTTGGATGGATATGGTGACCTCCCTTGGAGGGACCGCCTGTTCATACCAGCCACTCAACCAAGCACTTAATGTGGCCAGTAGGATGTTTAGTTGGTGGCGTCCTGCATGTGTTGGATCAGAACAGGCACCACTGAACGCACAAAGGGATTCGGCAGTGGTGCTGTCTCTCTTGCGGTGGGTGGCGGCATGAAGAAGGCGTTCTCATTCAACGCCTTCTTCCTTGCGCTGAACCCTAAGCGATCTGAAGCGATCAAAGCTAAGTGAATTTTCGTTGTTTTATTCGTTTATGTATCACCCGAGGAAGACCTAAGAGGTCGAAACTTGTTGTGTTTTGTCTTGTGACTCGTTTGTCCACGTTCTCTGGGCGGTTCGCTAACATTTATTTAAGATTTGTTTAGATTTCCGCCTGCAGTCATCTCGCTTTGCAACTAGATCTAAATTAGATATTTTAAGACATGAAACCTGTTTTAAACTTTGAGCTGTTGGCATATTTTCTTGACAGTCTTACACAGTTTATTTCAGGGTTATACATGTTAACCAGCGATTTGTCAGGATAACTAATTTCCATGGATTTAGGTTAAAACAATGTTTTTTCTTTGGGTAATGCATATTTAAGAAATGTTAACAGTGCTTAAAGAATTGTAAAATGTCTTTTGCATCAATTGGTTAAGTGTTAATTCAGATATGTACTTTTATGGTGAAATAATAGATGTTTGATTGCTTGTTGTAGGAATATATGTGTAAAACATGTTGATGAATTTATTTTGATGAATCTTGTTTTTCTTGTATGTTTTCTTCTCAAACAGACAATAATGAAGGACAAGTGGATGAATATAGGTTATGAAGATGATGAACTTAAACCTTTTGTAGAACCTCCTCCCGACATAAATGATCCCGTAAGAATAGGTAAAGTTGCATATTTACTATTTTTGTGATGTTTGTGCTTGAAGAACAGTTGTGACCATTTTTTTCCATGTGTATGATATATATGTGAACTGTGCATGTGGAGAGAGAGAGAGAGGACTCCGCATGTTGCATGCCCCAAGCAAAGCACGTTCGATATGGATTGGCACCACATCTTGCCTTGTAAACAATTCCAGAACCTGAATTTACCCATTTCTGCTCACTTAAGTTTTTGCCTTTTTAACGTACGTACAATAAACAAAAACAACAACAAAAAGAACAAAACAAAAATAAAGAAAAGTATAAAAAAAAGTTGGTGATTTAGTCGCCAGTCCCAGATTTTCTTTTGCCACGGTATCTTCAGTTGTTTTCAATTTCTGCATGTAGGTGGGGATCAGAGCTGTAAAATTTCTGCATATTGATGATCACTTTTTGAAAGAAAAACATTAGTTGGAATGTGCAGGCTGGTGTGTATGAAGGTAGAAAAAAAACCCAGGCCAGAATTGAACAAAAAAATTTTTTTCTTAAGTTTAGTAGAGTGTGTAGGCATGGAAGTAGAACATTTCTGGTCTTGAAAAATAAAAGTGTAAAGTGTTTTGGGCTTGAAAAATGTGAAAGCTCTGCTGTTTCGTTGGGGAAAAAAATCGTTTTAATCTAACTTTACAAGATATTTCATGGTCCACCTCCTTACCCACCCACCCCTATCGCCCCGCCCACCCCTAACCCTCCCTTTTGTTTTCTTCTATTGTCTGTATGCATACCCATTCTGTGTTTACTTTACTTGGGCACATTGATTGTTCATGTTGTTTACCAGGAAGGGAGAGAGAGGGAGTGGGGATAGGTAGTTGAAATGCGTTTCTATGTATACACTAACTGTTCATTCAGAGAGGCTGCCAGCCAGTACAGGTTCTGTCTGGATCAGGCAGATACAGGTAACTTCAGTTAGTAGAATTCTAGCTTCAGTGTTGATAAAAAAACAACATTTTAACCTTTCATTGAGCGGTCAGATTTTAACTGACGTACCAGTGGATCAGTGGACTCACAAAGCTGATATCTCTGTCGTGATATGTGTATGACATGTTGATGAAGTGGAGCTTTTTGGGTTGTATGTTCTGCTAGCTGAGAACACTGGATCAGTGGACATCGATCTGTTGAATAAAGACAATCCATTTTGTAGTCCATGGTTTGAATCTTGCCGTGGGAATTTTTTCTTCCCTCTAGATTTAGATTGTATAATTCTAGTAGTTGGGATAGAAAATAAATGCGATCCAATGTGTAATGTGTACTTGATGTTTGTAGAAGGACCTAAGATAAGAGAATTGACCCAGTGAAAGTCTGGAGAACGCTCCACTTACACAAATAAGCAAAACCATAAGCAGGGGCTTATTTTGATGGTTTGAATCCCACCTAGGGTAGCCAGGTCAGGAGAAGTAAACTGTCTCTTCACACTGGATAACGTATCGTACAGATTCACTGTCCCTTCATGGGGCTTGGGGTGATGCCTTAAATTGAGGCCCAGAAGGTGAACGCATGTGAAAGATCTTGCATACGTGTGAGATGCCGTTTCCTTTACCCTGCTGGGGGAAGAGGTTAGTGTCGGTGGGGGGGGGGGGGGGGGGGGGGGGGGGGGGGGGGGGGGGGGGGGGGGGGGGGGGGAGATATGGAAATAAACCATCTGGACGCCAGTGTTGTGTTTAGAATACTATGCCTGAAGTCTGAGCGTGGCTAGCTTGATATTGGAATTAAAAATTATCTCACACACTCAGATGTTACTTGAGTCAAACCTTGGGAGATCTAGTCACAGAATGAAGAGTGAGAGAAGTTGAGCACTGGAATTGTTTTATTTTGTACAACTGTAAATAACTTTTATCGAGAGGTGAAAGTTTTTCTTCGTAATAAAGTTTAGGACTGTTGTCAGTGTTTTATTGGTGTGGAAATAAGTTTGTTTTACAACCGTCTCTTGCTATCCACACTTTCTCCCCATGGATTGTGTGAACACTTAATAACTGAACCTGGAATTGTTTGAAGAATGTTGTGGTGCCACTTGAACCTATTTGTCCATGCCCATAACCTGATAGGCTTGGTGGCAAAATGCTTTGTAGCACTGTACAAAGTAATTATTGAAAATCCTGTTTATTTGTTTCTTGTTTATTTGAGAAATAGTTTGTGTCTCCCTTTGGTCCTCATGATGTGCTCCTGTGGTTCCCACACGCTAGTCCTCTCTCTCTGTGTCGATCAGGGCCCATAATTGCTAGATGTTGTCTAATGTGTTTTCTACAAGAATGTTTGTCTTCTGATCAGAACATAATGAAAGACCGCTGGATCAATATGGGCTATGAAGATTCAGAGTTAAAGCCGTACAAAGAGCCGTCGAAAGACGTTCTCGAACAAGGGCGGATAGGTAATTGTTTCCATGCCCAAGCTACTATCACCCCCTTCATTTCTGTTGATTGGATATTTTGCTGACGGACCTTTTTTTTTTTTTTTTTTTTTTTTTTTGCAAACGGCTTCAGCTTTTACAAATCCGCAAGAATATCTTTGTTCCTGTCGTTCAGTTGTAAGCTCATGTACAAACTGACGTTGTTTTTTTTAAAGTTTTTTTTTTAGTTGCTTTGAGTTGGAATGTCACTGCATGCAGTTGAATGTGGACAGACATTGAGGGAATATTAAGTTGTTATGGTTTCATTGACTCGATTTAAATGTATTTCTTTAAACTGGAATTTGATGAATAATAATTTGTGAAGTTATATTAGCTAATGCAGTGGATGTATAACAACAACAAAGAAAAGAAAACACCCAAACCAAAACTATTTGAAAGCTGGATGGGATCTATAAGGTTCAAAAGACTTTCTAGTCTGTTGCTAATCCTTCTATGCTTTTGATTTTACTAGGGTTGGTAAAAGAAGAGAGCCGATTGCATTGTTTGGCGGATAGAGCTTTCATTTCATCAGGCTTTATTTGATGTGCTTGGTTCTCAGCTTCCCAATATCGAAGCTAAATAACATTAATAATGTACTTTTGAGTTAATTCCTTCACCAACTCACAATCTTATTAGTATTAACATCAACTGTACCCTGTCCAAACTTTTGGTGAGGTGAAAGCTCTACTCACTGCTTTGCAATTTTTTCATGCTTGTTGTGTGTTCAGTAACTGGTATTGCTGCTTTTAGATAATTCATGATCATCTGTAGACACATTACCTGCTTATCATTCTTCATTATATTATGCATTTTTCTTCAGTTGTATCCGTTTTTTCTCTGTCATATATTACAGCTCTGATTATGGAATGACTTCTTGCCTTACAAATGATGTATACAAGCATCCAATCTGTGTTCTAGAGGTCAAGATGTTCAGAGTAAATATTTGCTTGATTGATTTTTCCAGTGAATCTATACCCTCTCAACACATCTCTGATTTTCTGCCTCTCTCCTCCCCCCCCCCCCCCCCCCCCCCCCCCCCCCCCTTCCTCCTTCCCTCTCTCCCATTCTTTTAGTAGATGAAAACTTGGGAGAAAGAGAAACATTTAAAGGGAAGCCTTAGACTGTTGAATTGATACATGCTGTGGTAAGGATGGAATGGGCTATATAATTGATACATGCTGTGGTAAGGATGGAATGGGGTATATAATTGATACATGCTGTGGTAAGGATGGAATGGGGTATATAATTGATACATGCTGTGGTAAGGATGGGATGGGGTATATAATTGATATATGCTATGGTAAGGATGGGATGGAGTATATAATTGATACGTGCTGTGGTAAGGATGGGATGGGGTATATAATTGATACATGCTGTGGTAAGGATGGGATGGGGTATACATTTACATTGAAATTTGAAAAAAGACATGAAATGCTGCAAATTGCTTTGTATTCCACTGCATATTTAGCTTTTTATATATTAATGTTTCCAATAAAAGATAGAGAGCAATGGGCATATTAGATTGTGGTTTTCTGCTAATCTAATCTGCCCAAGATTCAGAATACATACCTGAGGTTGAGGTTTGGGAGATGGTAGTAATAGTTTGTTGTCAACAAGAGTTGTCCTGAAAATTTTGTCTTCTCGTCATGTGAACCATTTAGGCAATTTTAGTACATTGTTTAATAACAGTTTAGAGAAGGAGAGGGGGGGGGGGGGGGGGGGGGGGTAGTGGGATGAGACAAGAAGGGGAGATGGGGTAGAGAGATGAAGAAAAGGGGTACATGTGAAAAGTTATGTCTATTCAAGAGTAGCATCATGGATTAGGGAAAAAAAAAATCTTAGTAATTATTGTTTTGAGTTGATGTAACAGGATTTCATGGTAAATTATAGAGTAGTACACCAAGGCATTTTCTTGATGTAAGTAGATAACAGAGCATAATAGAGAACAGTACTTGTGTTCATGAAGGACGTAATGAAGTGCGATTTTATGCTGTACAGTTGTTTTTTGTTTGTTTTACCTGTTCACCTTGTGTCACTGATGTGTGTTTCCCATTTCTCCTCAGTGCTAAGCTATTTTCAGGAAGGTAGTCAATCTGGTAGTTGTTTGCCAGACCCAGTGATGGCAAATCGAGTCAAGAACTTGTTTGGTACGCACACTAGCTGTTGGTGTAGTATGCTGTCCTCTACGTCCATCTCTCGTAACATCTTTGCATGAACCTGTGCGCTCTTCATTTGTGGTATTGTGTCAGTAGCTGTAGAGCACTGTTTGGTGGTAAGAAATGATAGTGCATGCTTGTATGTGTTAAAGCGTATCACATTTTGATTAATCTGAGAGATAGAGCAAAAATATGATGGGTTTTGTTTGTGGAACATTTTGTTTCTTATAGTTACGGATACGTGTTCTGTTTGTAGTATTTCTCCTGGAAATATTTTCAATAACAACTTGAAATTCTAACAACTGTTATCCTTTTTACGTGGGGATTAGAGAGGATATACAAGGAATGAAATTATTGTTCTTTGGAAGTATTTTGTTTTCTTTGTCTTTTCTTTTCTTTCTTTCCTTTTTTTTCTTCAACAATTTTTGTGTTTTCCTGTCTTTTGTTTTCTCTGTCATCAGGTTTGTTTCATTGTTATTGTGATGTGATGCATTTCTTGTCAGACGTGTATATGTTTTCTCATATTCCCACTTTTCCAATTGCATAAAAGAGTAACGTGGAAATTATTGAATAAAGGAAGATGACTGAAATGCATCGGTGTAACTCATAACACACTCAAAAAAGTTTTGACATCTTATTTTTTCTTCTATGCCTCATGCAGTCCGATCTGCTGGCCTCCCATTTTAGCACACCATGTACTTGGTGCTTCTCTGAGAATGTTGCTTAGATTCCTGGACCATCTTTCAGGCGTTGGTTATTCTGCCAAATAGAAGTTGAAAAAAAGACCTGTCGTGCATTAAATCATGTCAGAATGACGCTCCATTGCATTGTTTCCATCATTGTCTTTGATCATCACAAAAAAGAACACCCCCCTCCCCCAGGTCTCTGCATGAAGAAGGTCTCTGTCATGTTTACCATGTCCTTCCATCTCTCTAACCCCCTTCTTCCAGTTTCTCTTCTTCAAATATAGAAAGGTAATCTAGGATGTGGTAAACCAGGATCTAACTGTTTAATGAATGCAATGCATGATGTGTGTTTTTTAGTTTTATAAACTTGCTTTTGTTCATAGTATTTTTTATTCATAATCATATCAAAATGTTGTTGCTTTTTTTTTTTTTTTTAATTTTACACACACACACACACACACACACACACACACACACACACACACACACACACACACTTTGCACTGTTCAGCATTGTTGATGTGGAGTGTAGTGAGATAAAAAGGTGTTTAAAATCCTATACTTTGTGTAAAGTGTGTGGATGTGAAACGTCAGGTATAATTGTGCAATCCTTACAGTGAGACCAAAATGTGTCAGAGGAATGAGGAAATGAAGAATGGTGGAAGTTTGTAACGGACAGGAAAGGAGAAAGGAAGGATATGGAGACTGCTTGGTTTTCTGCGTTAGAGCCCAGTTTCCTTGAAGGCTGTCATGTAACTGGTGTTGTCAGTGACAGCAGAATGGAAATCATTTTTTTTTAAAGTAGCAGTTATACTACTGCAGCAGGGTTGTTGTTTTTTTTTTGAGTCTGAGAGGTTACTGTGTGCGCGCGCACATGCGTGTCTGTGAGACAGCACTTTGTCGGAGAGAGGGAGGGAGGGATAAAGAGAGAGAAAGGGAGAGTTGGGGGCTTGGCGAGTGGAAGAGAAAATATTAGAGTGTGAAAAAACAATGGAAAGAAGGGAGAGAACATCTTTTCTTGATTTTTACTTAATTCTAGGATTCCCCCCCCCCCCCCATCTTTGTGTACACATGTAATATTTCTTTTTCTTTAAAAATGTTACTGACATTGTATTGTAAAGTTTCTTGGACATTGTATTGTAAAGTTTCTTAAATGTCGGACAACAAAAAGCTAATTGGCAAGAAATTGGTTTCAGTTAGTTGGTTTGTGTGTGTGTGCGCGTGTTGCCAGCAATGTTTTACAAGCTTTCAGGGCAGATGTCAGTCCATCAGAAATGCATGTAATTTTTAAAAACAGTCATTTCTTCATTCACTCTGACTCATAAGGATTGCAGATTTCAGTGGCTGGTGATTATCTTGATAATATGGCTGTGTAGTTGATGTTTGCTTGTGAATCTGGAATGAGCATGGTACACTGTTTTGTAGTACAATAATGTGTTAGTTTATTTAGGCGTATAAGCAAACGATCTACACATGTACTCATTTACACACATGAACAGGCATACATTACTGATGATACATGCAACACGCATTGCATATATACTTCCACCATGAATAAATCACTGTGCAATTTCATCCTTTTTTTTTTCCTTTTTTTTTGTAAATCCTTTATGTAAGAGAAATAGTTTATAAGAGATAAAAAAATAAGGGAACACATGTTTTGTATGCTAAACCTTAGATGATTGTAATTCGTCCAATAAAAGTTTCTAGTATTTCTTGATTAGCGGAGTCAATATATGTCATATTCTTCAGGCTTTCGTGTGTGTAGCATTTTGCATGATATTTATGTAAGAAGGAAATTTGGGGTTTTAAAGGGGAGAAATGTGTTGGTCTTGATGCCATGTAGGCCCTAACAGAATGTTGGTGTATGATACTGCAGACATGATGGTGAACATGGGCTACAGTAGAAAAGACATTGAAGAGTCGTTACGTCTTCAAAAGTACGACGACATTCACGCCACCTACCTGTTACTGGGCAGACGAACAACAGAAGTGAGTCATGTTCTGTTTTGACCCAGGCTGCCTTTCCTGTTCCTTTCCAGTCACTTTTGATTGATTGATTGTTCACAGAGGATTGTTATTTTGGGAATCAGATTGATTGGTTGTTCACAGAGGATTGTTATTTTGGGAATCAGATTGATTGGTTGTTCACAGAGGATTGTTATTTTGGGAATCAGCTGGTTCCAGCAGATATCATCTGTGCATGAATGTTGTTTTGTTTTTTTTAAAAATGTGGGTCAGATCTCCAGGGGAGAGACATAGAATGCTATTGAAAGAGAAAGGAAGATCTCGTGAAAGTGAGGGAGAGGGAGAACAGAAAGGTTAAACTCCAGGAGAGAGCAGATAGTGTGTTTAAATCTGTGACACTTCTGTCGGGCTTGATTCCAGACAGTGTCTGAGGGAATAGTGAGGCCTGAGGCTGACTGCTCATACTTTCTTCCAGACAGTGTCTGAGGTAATAGTGAGGCGTGAGGCTGACTGCTCATACTTTCTTCCAGACTGCTTCTTAGGTAATAGTGAGGTGTGAGGCTGACTGCTCATACTTTCTTCCAGACAGTGTCTGAGGTAATAGTGAGGCGTGAGGCTGACTGCTCATACTTTCTTCCAGACTGCTTCTTAGGTAATAGTGAGGTGTGAGGCTGACTGCTCATACTTTCTTCCAGACAGTGTCTGAGGTAATAGTGAGGCGTGAGGCTGACTGCTCATACTTTCTTCCAGACTGCTTCTTAGGTAATAGTGAGGCGTGAGGCTGACTGCTCATACTTTCTTCCAGACAGTGTCTGAGGTAATAGTGAGGCGTGAGGCTGACTGCTCATACTTCTTCCAGACTGCTTCTGAGGTAATAGTGAGGCGTGAGGCTGACTGCTCATACTTCTTCCAGACAGTGTCTGAGGTAATAGTGAGGCGTGAGGCTGACTGCTCATACTTTCTTCCAGACTGCTTCTTAGGTAATAGTGAGGTGTGAGGCTGACTGCTCATACTTTCTTCCAGACAGTGTCTGCACGCTTTATTTTTCTGTCCCATTCGAGACACTTAGTTATAGGGGCCGAACAAACAAGGCTTACACATTTCTGACCCAACATTTTTGTTGTTGTAGTCCAAGCAGAGGCATGTATCAAACTTGTGTACTAGTTAACTAGGGAAAATTAAGTTCCCAGAAAGTGATGACGTCATTCTTGCACAATTGTGTGTGTGTGTTGTCATTGTTTGAATATCGCCTGACCTCTTGTGTACAAGCTTTCATGCCATATCTACATTATCTACAGGAAAATAAACCTAGTCGAGTTTGGTATTAAAAGAATTGTCAGGAATTTGCCTATTCAGTCATCTCAAGAGCACAGATATTTTTACATTTTTCATGACAGCCACTAATTATCAAACTAAGAGCCCATTTGTAATGGCCGCTCATCAATGCCGAACACATTGCTGCCAGACTGGCTGTACACAGATGACATTCAGTTAGTCGAGTACAGCACTGTTAGCTGGCTGGTGGGGAGCAGCCCGCAGAAAACACCCTTTCCTTGACCTGCATTCACGGCTTGGCCTCTGCAGCTGTGGGAGAGCTGTAAACTCCCCTGCCTCTCAGAAAATAAGTGGCTTACTCTGAACAGCCGTGTCTGAGGTAATAGTGAGGCGTGAGGCTGACTGCTCATACTTTCTTCCAGACTGCTTCTTAGGTAATAGTGAGGTGTGAGGCTGACTGATCATACTTTTTTTCCAGACAGTGTCTGAGGTAATAGTGAGGCGTGAGGCTGACTGCTCATACTTCTTCCAGACTGCTTCTGAGGTAATAGTGAGGCGTGAGGCTGATGCTCATACTTTCTTCCAGACTGCTTCTGAGGTAATAGTGAGGCATGAGGCTGACTGCTCATACTTCCTTCCAGACTGCTGGATAACATGATGTTTCCATTGAAACACTGGGAAAGGTCGCATCAAGCGGCATCCCAGATCTGCCATCGGGAGAGAACTGTAGAAAAGGATGGTGATGGGTGTGAATTTGACATTGTGCGAAAAGAACATGAAGGGCCTCATGGAGGGTGCAGTTGGGTGACTGCCAGCAGTTGTCCCCAAGTTGAATAATTCAAGGATAGTATCAGGGCAAGCTTTTACAGGCAGACAGATGTATAGCTTTGAAACGCATGATTCCATTTATCCCTGCAGCTGTTTTTAGATGTACATGTTTATGAGCAGCCACTGTTTGTTTTGTTTTGTTGTCTTTAAAGGTTTTAAACAGTAAACAAGTAGGGTAACTCTTGCTCCCATAAGAAAACCTAACACAGAGCAACTCTTATTCAAGACTGGCACAGCCTTTTAAACTTGAATAAAGTCAGACAAATACGAAGACGAACAATCTGATGGGGGGGGGGGGGGGGGGGGGGGGGGGGGGGGGGGGGGGGGAACAAGTGCAGGCCAACAACCCCTCCGCTCCCTTTCAAATCTTTGCCAAGTCATTACTGTGATGACAGAGGGGTTGTTGGCCTGCGCTTGTATTTCCCCCACTATTAGATTGTTTGTCTTTGTATTTGTCTGACTTTATTCAAGTTTAAAAGACTGTGCCGGTCTTGAATAAAAGTTACTCTGTGTTAGGTTTTCTTATGGGAGCAAAAGTTAGCCTAGTTGTTTATTGTTTACTGTTCCCTGCTGTTACCTGCCTCATTTTATTTTCAAACTTTCTACCATGCAGTTTGTGAAGAATCTTTTTGCTCAGTATTCAGGAGTTTGTCATGTCAGAACAACTAAAGTGACTGTGGGTGACCAATATGACATGTCAAAACAACTAAAGTGACTGCGGGTGACCAATATGACATGTCAAAACAACTAAAGTGACTGTGGGTGACCAATATGACATGTCAAAACAACTAAAGTGACTGTGGGTGACCAATATGACATGTCAAAACAACTAAAGTGACTGCGGGTGACCAATATGACATGTCAAAACAACTAAAGTGACTGCGGGTGACCAATATGACATGTCAAAACAACTAAAGTGACTGTGTGTGACCAATATGACATGTCAAAACAACTAAAGTGACTGTGTGTGACCAATATGACATGCCAAAACAACTAAAGTGACTGTGGGTGACCAATATGACATGTCAAAACAACTAAAGTGACTGTGGGTGACCAATATGACATGTCAAAACAACTAAAGTGACTGTGGGTGACCAATATGACATGTCAAAAAACTAAAGTGACTGTGGGTGACCAATATGACATGTCAAAACAACTAAAGTGACTGTGGGTGACCAATATGACATGTCAAAACAACTAAAGTGACTGTGGGTGACCAATATGACATGTCAGAACAACTAAAGTGACTGTGGGTGACCAATATGACATGTCAAAACAACTAAAGTGACTGTGGGTGACCAATATGACATGTCAAAACAACTAAAGTGACTGTGGGTGACCATATGAACTGGCACATGGGTGAACATGACCTATTCCGATAGAAATCCAGTAACTGTACGTACTTGGATTAGTTGTACATATTTTGTGATTTCAGACTTTAATTGTGGATATTTGGCCATTCTTGATTTAACAGCTCTTACTGTGCGCCACTGTATCATGGACTGAGACAGTTTATAGTTTGTTTTCAAATAGAACTCGCGTCCCATTATCTTGTTTTCACACATATTGGTGAGTTGCAAAATTTTTGTTTGCTAGCAAGCTAGGAACCGTTTTACAAAAGGCTGTGAACTTGTACAGTCACTTTGTCCTGAATGTGACCTATACTATTTTCAAAGCTCAATTAACTCTGAGTATTATGTCCATATGTACTGGAATTTTGAATATTTTGTCCATAACAAATTTAATGTAATACTTCCGAATTGAAAGACCAAATGTATGTTGAAAAATTATTTCTATGGAAAACAATTTGACCCACTACAAACATATTTCTGATACTTGAGAGCTTTGTGTGTGTTTTATATGGTCCCACAGCATCTCGAGTAACCCATTTTCCTCCTCCACAGGGATTGTCAGCTTACTTTTAATATGTGAACTGAACGATGGCACCAGTTGAGAAAAAATACTGTTTGCAGTTTAATGATTGAGAAGGAATAACCAGACAACCCAGATATGTGTTCTAAAATTTCATCCAGTTAAGAAAGAACAAATACTATTTGTGGTGGGATCAATGAGTGGGAATGATTAGATGATCTAGACACATATTCTAATAGTTCATCCACTTAAGAAACAAGTGTTTGCAAGTGGGATCATTGAGAAGGAATGACTAGATGATGTAGATAGGTATTATAAAAGTTTGTTCAATTAAGAACGGCCTTGTGTGAAAGCTTGTCCATGTGCTAACCCCAATTCCTTTGGCTGCTGACCACAGTATTAACCCTCTTTCCCTAACCAGCTGGAAGGCAGTGACCGGACTGGTAGCAACTTGTCGTTACAACAGATCCGCATGCCCTCCAGCCAGCGCCCCCACAGCGACAACAACGCCACGGGCCAGTCTCCCAACAAAGTCACCCGCTCCCAGTCTGCCACAGGTAGCTCGGGCTCACAGAAACACCGGCGCTACAGTCATGGGGGGAAAACAACGGTAGTAATAAACGTTGGTGTTCTAGTGATGGGAATCACTCTTCTTGCTTGCCTTTACTTTGTGTCTGACCAGTCTGTAGAGCTGGATGGGTGTCCGTCCGCATGCGCTTGCGTTTGAAGCGGTACTGGATTGAGAGAACTAACTGGGTTTTGCAAGCAGAACGGAATGAAGAGTGTATAACCCTTACAGGTTTGGGTTTTTTGTAGCTCGGACACCTTGTTTATTCTCTCTCTCTCTCTCTCTCTCTCACTCTCAGTCTTTTTTTTTCCCTTTTCTTTCAATATGTTTAAGAAAACTAGGTTAAATGTTTTGTTTTGAATTGGGTAGGTCAGAGATTCAAGTAGAAAAGTTCATTTAGAAAGTTCATTTAGACTGGGATTTGATCATTATCATTATCATCATTTTTATTTAACAGCTGTATTCCATTGTTCTATGCCAGCAAAGGTGCAAAAAGACATGTATATGAAGTGCTTGGACGTTTACTTGTTTCAAAAAATGATTTTAAAGATCTTTACCAGTGATCAAGGGAGTCTGTATCACAGTCACTTTCACTTTTGGCAGTATTTGTTGTACCACATAAATGTTACCACAGTGCTAGTTCTGTTTCTGTCGCTGTACATTGGGGTGTGTTCTGTCACCAATTTACAGACTGCATTTTATCTTCTTCTATCTCTGTTAATGTGTTGACATGCTGGGATATGGTTCTTTGAACAATTTTCAGATGGCTCTTCATCTTGATTTATGATGAACTTGATCTTGTTACTTACATTAGGGAAACAAAGCATGGTGGTGGGGATTAGGGGAGAAGGACTGGGTGATGAGAGGGGAAACTCGGGTTTTTATTCTGCTTTTTTTTTTTATTTCCCTTTTTTTTTTTTCATGATTGCATTTCAGAATTTCATTGGAAAGTTGGCAGGTCCATTTGTCTATCGCATTGCTTTATACCACTCATTTTTACTTTCCAAGATCCTTACAGTCTTCTTCCTCTCTCTAGTTCTTTAACTCTGATGTAAACCTTTCTTGGGCGCATGGTGCTTTAGTTCTGATTACAAGTATTTGAGTAATATGCCTTGTAAACATGAAAAAAACCCGTTTGTCCTGGCATGTATGCAGAACGAGTCTATGAAGCTCAGGTCTTCTCTTTCCTTTTTGTTTATTTATTTATTTTTTTTTTTTTAACCCTTTGCCTGTGGTCTGTGTAATCACGTTGTGGTACAACTCTGAGTTTTTCATAGGCTTGAGTTCTGAAAACTGCATATCCAAGGTACAGAATGAGCCGTCAGGGGTTGCTACATCAACACTGATATTTACTTTTAAAACTGTGCCACCAGTTCATTCATTCCAGCTGATGGATTTAGACACAGATGGATAAGGCATCAGAAGATAATTTTGGCCATGAGAAATAACGCTTGGCAAGTGCAGTTTTCAGTGACCTCCATTTCTATATGGACATAAATGAAACGTTAGACCGAGAAGACAGCATCGCAGCTTTATTCTGGTCATGTTCTGATTGGCTGCTTTGTGAGTGTGTCAGCTCATGTGTGCTGACGGAGAGTGGTCGGCTCCAGTCCGCTGATGTGGTCAAAGGGTTAATGGTCAAAGGGTTAAAGACATTGTCATTGCATGTCATCGCATGCTTCATGTATTATATGTTCATTTTCTCTCATATAGTGAACTTTCTGTTCATCAGAGCATGCTTAAAGTATCTGCAGACATTGTGTGTGTGTGTATAGTGTGACTATGTAAGTGAGCATGTGTTTAAAGACCAGTTTGGGGGTTTCAGTATGTTCAAAAAGGCAGTGATGAATGCAGTAATGAAATGATGAGCGGACAGATTGATAATGGAGACTGTGTGGAAAAGTGTTAGATGTCTGCGTTCAGTGCGGCTACATTTCAGTATGAGATGTAAAGTAATAGCGTGGTTGTTGTGAAAAAGCTCACAAGTACAGTTTAACAGGTTTTCTGCCAAGGCAAGTTGGTGAACACATGAATTGAATGAAATGACTGAATCATTTGGATGAGGGAAGAAGTAGTTTTGTGAAGGTCATAGAAAAAATATGCTGTCTAATGAAGGTATACAGTCTCCAGAGTTAGGACTACAGGTGGCACCAAAACAGATGGTTTGAAGTTCTTAGTCATAGGTATTGTTTGATAGCATGTTCGTTTTTAGTTGTTACTTCTGTGAGAGTGTACTTTGAACAGTTCAGTACCTACGAAATTCAGAATAATGATAAGCACACTATTTTGATACTGAGAAGTCATACTCATTTTTGTGCATAAGGTAGGTTTTGTTTAGAAAAAAAAAAGTGATTTTAGGTTGAAATCACATGGTTTTAGGTTGAAAACACATGGTTTTAGGTTGAAATTACATGCAGATACCAGGGGTTCCCCCAGACCGGCATTTTCTTGTGTTTGTTGGTAATTTTTTTTCCCATGTACCAGTAAGAGCTCCAGTATTGCACTGGCTGTATTTTTCTGTTGCTGCTGACTAGATTAATTAAACAAAACCATGCATATTAGCTGATGTTGATAATTTCTGAGCTGTACATGAAACCTCACCCCAGTGTTTCTCCCGCCCCTATCTGTTCTACCCCACTGACATGCACACCAAGGAATGGCTCGATGGGCAGCTGTTTCTCCCGCCCCTATCTGTTCTACCCCACTGACATGCACACCAAGGAATGGCTCGATGGGTAGCTGTTTCTCCCGCCCTATCTGTTCTACCCCACTGACATGCACACCAAGGAATGGCTCGATGGGCAGCTGTTTCTCCCGCCCCTATCTGTTCTACCCCACTGACATGCACACCAAGGAATGGCTCGATGGGTAGCTGTTTCTCCCGCCCCTATCTGTTCTACCCCACTGACATGCACACCAAGGAATGGCTCGATGGGTAGCTGTTTCTCCCGCCCCTATCTGTTCTACCCACTGACATGCACACCAAGGAATGGCTCGATGGGCAGCTGTTTCTCCCTCCCCCATCTGTTCTACCCACTGACATGCACACCAAGGAATGGCTCGATGGGCAGCTGTTTCTCCCGCCCCTATCTGTTCTACCCCACTGACATGCACACCAAGGAATGGCTCGATGGGCAGCTGTTTCTCCCGCCCTATCTGTTCTACCCCACTGACATGCACACCAAGGAATGGCTCGATGGGCAGCTGTTTCTCCCGCCCCCATCTGTTCTACCCCACTGACATGCACACCAAGGAATGGCTCGATGGGCAGCTGTTTCTCCCGCCCCTATCTGTTCTACCCCACTGACATGCACACCAAGGAATGGCTCGATGGGCAGCTGTTTCTCCCGCCCCTATTTGTTCTACCCCACTGACATGCACACCAAGGAATGGCTAGATGGGCAGCTGTTTCTCCCGCCCCTATCTGTTCTACCCCACTGACATGCACACCAAGGAATGGCTCGATGGGCAGCTGTTTCTCCCGCCCCCATCTGTTCTACCCCACTGACATGCACACCAAGGAATGGCTCGATGGGCAGCTGTTTCTCCCGCCCCCATCTGTTCTACCCCACTGACATGCACACCAAGGAATGGCTCGATGGGCAGCTTGGCGTAGGCGTCAGTGCAGCAGTTCCAAGTGTTCAGCACTTCAGTGTGCATCACCACTGACCCTGCCTTTAATTTTTGTTCCCATGCCTGTGTGTGTGTGTGTGGGTGTGTTCCTGAAACTGAAGTTGTACTGCTTCAGATAGAATGAATTACTAGAACTGTAGTGGATTACTGACTTCAGCTGGAGAAGGGACGTGAAGAGATAAATGGCAGTAGTGGTGGAATAGACGAGTAGGTTTGTTTCTTTTGTGCTGCTCCTGCACGCACCATGTGACATGGCCTCTGGTCTGTGGTGATGAGTCACAGTCCATTGCACTCTCCAGCTGTTCACCAGTTTCACTGGCTGCTGATTGCATTGGCAGTATATTTTTGCTGATCATACTGTGTAGAGGGGAGGGGGAAGGGGAATGTGTTAAACATGCACTTGGCTCTGTTTAACAGTTGATTGAACCGGCTGCCTGATGGCTGGCTCCAGATTTTTTTGACCGCTGGTATTTTGCACTGGTAGTTCGAATAGACTGGCGGAACCCCTGAAGTGCATGCACGCGCGCGTGCACACACACACACACACACACACACACATACACACACACACACACACACACACACACAGAGGCACACTCACATTCACACACACATTTATTGTTTGTTAATCAAGAAATACACCGTAGTGAATCATCACAAGAAGCAAATCGTTGTGATATATTTCATGTATCATCAATGATATTCCTTTATCATGTTCTTCATCAGTTCATCATTGTTTCATAGGGTCTTTGAAAGGGGGTTGTTGAAGATGCATGCCTTGAGAGCTTTTAATGTCAGTAATGTGAGCAGTGTAATCCCAGAGTAAGATGGACTTTGAGGAGACCGGTCATGGAAAGGGTGAAGGAAACACTCCTTTCAGGTTTGGGCACAGTGAAAGAGAGGGCTGAAGTAGGGGAGAGAAAAAAAAACTCATGTTCTGGTGGGTAGGTAATGAAAAAGATGTGTTTTTTAGACTCCTGCAATCAGATGAGCAGATTTAGGTAAGTGGTGGGAACTTCTTTGACACATATTCTTGTGCATGTGAAGTAACTGATGTGAGTCAAAGACGAACATACACGATTTCAAATTGGATCATGAATGAAATCCATGCATGCGACAAGCTTTCTTGCAGTGGCTTACGCATGTCATGCCCAGTGTGAATGAGGCTGAACATAAGAGTGGAGGCGTATTGAATGATGTTGACCATGAGAGTGGAGACGTAACCTTTGCCCTCTAACGGTGTGGTGACAGGCACAGGCAGTGGCACAGGGGCAGCTCCATCCTCCACTCAGGGCTCCACACGAAGGCAAAACACCATTGACACCTCCACCACCAAGGAGAGCGCACTGACAGCAAGAATGGCCAAAACCTCCTCAGGTGGTTCCGTGTCCGTGGAATCACCCAAGGTAGGCACCATCTTCAGACACCTCCATGTCTGTGGGTCTCGCAGTTTCCATAAAAGAAAAAAAAATGTCTTAATGCAGTTCTGTTGTAGGCTTGCTGTAGCAGGCTATTTTGATTCAGGAGAAACTGGAATTTCAAAGAAGTGATAGGGAATTGCTTTTTAGACATTTGTTTTGGGTGTGTTTTTCATCTTCAAACAACTGTTAACCCTGAAAGTGTGACTTCCAGAATAGACCCAGAACCTCCTGTTATAAAAGTCACAGACAACTGAAATGATGTAGAGCATGCTTTTATTCTAGTCTTTGTTTCCTGTTGTAAAAAAGAATAAAGCAAATAAGAGGCTTGCCCTTTTAAGTTTGCCTTTAGTGTTTCCTGTTGTAAAAAAGAATAAAGCAAATAAGAGGCTTGCCCTTTTAAGTTTGCCTTTAGTGTTTCCTGTTGTAAAAAGAATAAAGCAAATAAGAGGCTTGCCCTTTTAAGTTTGCCTTTAGTGTTTCCTGTTGTAAAAAAGAATAAAGCAAATAAGAGGCTTGCCCTTTTAAGTTTGCCTTTAGTGTTTCCTGTTGTAAAAAAGAATAAAGCAAATAAGAGGCTTGCCCTTTTAAGTTTGCCTTTAGTGTTGCCGGTTGAAAAAAAGTTATTTAGTTGATTTTGAATGAAATTTTATATTTCTTAATTGTTTCACTTTTTTTTTCTTTGTCTTCAAAAAGCTATTTTGTATGCAGGATTACAGTGGTTTTTGGTGGTCAGTTCAGTAGTTTGTAGGTGTGTTATTGACAGAAATATCAGTTGTTATGAAGCTGTTGGTGCTTTCAATAGATTCAAGATCCTTTTAGTTTTATTTGATTTCAGATAAACTTTGAGCATGAAAGACAGGAGCGTATGTTTGCTTCAGGAACATCTGAAGCTGCGCGTAGTTCTCAGGAATTGGATTGAAAGTGTTAATCTTCCAGAAGCACTCTGTCAATGAAAAGTTAAAGAATGTCCATTTCTTATGGATGTGCCACTTGATTTTGTTATTTGTTCTCCATGATGCCTGGGTCTCGCTTGATGAGATGTCCCATTTCTGACACAGTGAAGAGGACAGAATGTCCTGTCACATTGAGGTGCCCAGGATGAGATGTCCTATGTCTGACACTGTGAAGAGGACAGAAGGTCCTGTCACATTGAGGTGCCCCAGGACGAGATGTCCCATGTCTGACACTGTGAAGAGGACAGAAGGTCCTGTCACATTGAGGTGCCCCAGGATGAGATGTCCCATGTCTGACACTGTGAAGAGGACAGAAGGTCCTGTCACATTGAGGTGCCCCAGGATGAGATGTCCCATGTCTGACACTGTGAAGAGGACAGAAGGTCCTGTCACATTGAGGTGCCCCAGGATGAGATGTCCCATGTCTGACACTGTGAAGAGGACAGAAGGTCCTGTCACATTGAGGTGCCCCAGGACAAGATGTCCCATGTCTGACACTGTGAAGAGGACAGAAGGTCCTGTCACATTGAGGTGCCCAGGACGAGATGTCCCATGTCTTTCACTGTGAAGAGGACAGAAGGTCCTGTCACATTGAGGTGCGCCAGGACGAGATGTCCCACAGACATGTTTACCTCCCGACCTCACCGGGAGATTCTCCCGAGTTCAGACGTTGTTATACGGTCTCCCGCTCGACTTCAAATCTCCCGATCGCGAAACGCGCTTTCTCCCGTTGCTCACCGAAACCACTTCGGCAGATTTCCGATCCAGAATTTTATCAACATACAGTTCACTGTCGGTGGCGCCCGGCCAAGTTACCTGTTCTCTCGCGCGTGTGCGGTGATGAGTTACGCGTCCGCCATAGTCGTCGCGGGCGGGAAGTTGATGCAGCTGAACGCTACCACTTCTGCGCAGTGAAAATGGCGGCGATTGAGAAGAAGCGTGCTCATGAAACTGATGAAAGCGGCGGCGACTCAGACTGTGTTTCCCGTGTGATTGATGCGGTTAAAAGAAGAAGAAGAAATATTTTCAAAAGTTCAAGCTGCAGTACCAGACAGACTTCCCGGACATTATATCATCAAGTAAAGGAGCAGAGTTCGCCTTCTGCACCAAGTGCAAACTTCACTTCAGTATCTCCAGAGCATACTACATTATAGTATGCTCTGGTATCTCGCATGGCGGACAACACGACATAAAAAGGCATGTCAACTGTGAGTCTCATAAGTGTTGCGCGCGCAGTTCCGGCCCACAGATTACGAACTTTTTTACGGCTGCCGTGACCAAAGACGACGCCAAAGGAAAGTTGGAAGATGACATCACAAAGGCAGAAGCAACACTGTGTCGAGTGATAGGAGGTGTCACAGCTGACACAGTCATTGAACAGTTCATCACATCAGGCAATGTGTGACTGAAGGGGATGCTGATGGGATTGATTCCACATGGAAGAAGATTGGGGAACTGGATGAAGGGCTTCTGTCAGAATTGTCTCTTGTGATGAGAGGTATCTTGACTATTCCTCATGGCAGCGCTCACTGTGAGCGTGTCTTCTCATGTGTCAAGAACAGGACTAGCCAGCGGGCCTCCCTTTCAGATGTTACCCTGGAGAGTTTACTGGTGGTCAAATCAGATCCCAGGGAACCTGTCGAGGCTGTCAGGGACATGTCCTCTGAATCCGTGCGCAGGTTAAGAAGTGCTTACACGCAAAGTCTTAAGCACCACTAGACTAACCTAAAATGAAAAGACAGCAAGCCATGTACTGTATATTCATCATGCAGAACTATTTTTAAGTTAGTGAAAAGTGCTATTTGCTCTCCCTGTGTGTAGTCACCATGCAGAACTGTATCTAGTTAGTGACAAACTGTGCTGGCTGCTCTCCCTGTGTGTAGGCATCATGCAGAGCTGTATGAAGTTAGTGACAAACTGTGCTGGCTGCTCTCCCTGTGTGTAGTCATCATGCAGAGCTGTATGAAGTTAGTGACAAACTGTGCTGGCTGCTCTCCCTGTGTGTAGGCATCATGCAGAACTGTATGAAGTTAGTGGAAAAGTGCTGGTTGCTCTCCCTGTGTGGTGTAACTGAACATTAACAATAAAAAGTGCTGCCTGCAGAACTCTATGATAGAGTGACGTTTTCCTGTGTTTCTTCATCATGTTGAGCACACACACAACAAAGGGTAAGTGAGATATATATATTCTAAAGCTGTCGCAGAAATGTGTTTTCCACAGTCATATTATATTTGTTATTGGTTTTAACGTGCGAGGGGAAATCTACTGTTTTGAGACCAAATCTACTGGTTTGCTACACCTAATCTACTGGTCAAGGGGATAGAGGGGTAAACAGGTCTGTGTCCCATGTCTGACACTGTGAAGAGGACAGAAGGTCCTGTCACATTGAGGTGCGCCAGGACGAGATGTCCCATGTCTGACACTGTGAAGAGGACAGAAGGTCCTGTCACATTGAGGTGCGCCAGGACGAGATGTCCCATGTCTGACACTGTGAAGAGGACAGAAGGTCCTGTCACATTGAGGTGCGCCAGGACGAGATGTCCCATGTCTGACACTGTGAAGAGGACAGAAGGTCCTGTCACATTGAGGTGCGCCAGGACGAGATCTCCCATGTCTGACACTGTGAAGAGGACAGAAGGTCCTGTCACATTGAGGTGCACCAGGACTTTTGATCGGTCGTCCATGTGGATAGATATGCTTACCGTTTTCCAAATGGATAAGTACATGAAAGGAGACTCCGTATCCTGATCACGTGCAAGAGAGTATGTATCATGTTAATGAAGTACAGGAGGGTGAAAGACTGATTGTAAGGAGTTTGAACATGTGAATTGGTGCAGTACTGGTCAGGTTTATCTCAGAAAAAAGTGAGGCTTGAGTTGGCTTGAGATTCATGCTGTGTGTATGTGAAATGGCTTTGGCATGTCGACATTGTCTTTTAATTAAAGAATATGGTTCGAAAATGTGCATGCTCTAATGATGCAAACACACATTCAAGTGTAAAGTACTTACACAAGTGTATATGTGCACAGAAGCACTTGAGGATTGCACAGATACTTGTACAAACATAGAGAATGGTATGGACTTATGCCAAAGAGCTGATACTGGCTTTGCACACTTCCAAACGTGTATCACAATTCACTTTCACAATCATGCACTCTCTCTCTCTCTCTCACTGATCTCTCTCTCTCACCCTCCTTTCCCTCCCTCCCCCACTCTCTCTCTTCCTTTCTCCCAAACACATGCACTCTTTCACCCTCTCTCTCTCTCTGTATCTGTCTGTCTCTCTGTGAGTGATACACATACATGCGTCAATACATACATTTGTACACACACACACACTTTTCATTCTCCAACTTTTCCATATGCAAGTCATCCTGATCTTGTGCACTCATACATGACAGTTTTTGATGTGCATTTGCATGAATTAAGACATGTAGAAAACTAGTTTGCTTGTGATGTATTACTAACTGCCACACTTAAAACAACCTCAGGGCTCCCCAAATCATGCAGTTGTGCACAGTACATCTATAGAAATGCTTTGAAACTACAAAGAGAAGGTAAACAAGGCTTTGAAATTCTCTTTTGTGCATTTTAGAATTAAGAAATCTCTTGCTTTGGTTGCATTTTTTTATGTAAACTTTGTGAACTAGATATACAGTGAGAGGATGTAAAGAATGAAATGCTTGAGGATGAAGTTCTCTCTTTTGATGTCATGGTGTGATCTTAGGCTCGACGTAAACTTCAGCGAAGGTCTCTACACTGTTAGCATGCATAACTGCTATTCTTTTCCAAAGACAGAAGAGAAAAGGAAGAGAGGAAAGAATGAAGAAATGTTGCAACATTGAGCTAAAAAAAGAAATGTTGCAGACATGTGTTGCTCCCCTTGCCCCCCTGGCTTCACATCGTTGCAGCATTATCTGGTCTCACCATACTCCTCCCCTTGCCCTCCTGGCTTCACATCGTTGCAGCATTATCTGGTCTCACCATACTCTTCCCCTTGCCCTCCTGGCTTCACATCGTTGCAGCATTATCTGGTCTCACCATACTCCCCCCCCCCCCCCCCTTTCCTCCTGGCTTCACATCGTTGCAGCATTATCTGGTCTCACCATACTCTTCCCCTTGCCCTCCTGGCTTCACATCGTTGCAGCATTATCTGGTCTCACCATACTCCTCCCCTTGCCCTCCTGGCTTCACATCGTTGCAGCATTATCTGGTCTCACCATACTCCTCCCCTTGCCCTCCTGGCTTCACATCGTTGCAGCATTATCTGGTCTCACCATACTCCCCCCCCCCCCCCACACCCATTGTGCAAATTATTTGTTGAGTGAAATGGCAAACATCAGTGCATCAGATATTTACAAGAATAAATCTGGCCTGAAAGTTTCTAGTTTTTTCTAGTTTATTCTATCTGAAACTTTGGATGGGGAGGTCATCTTAAACTGCAGAATAGGAATGTAGGTGTAGAGATGTTTGTTAAAAAGATGAAGAAGAAAAAAAAAGGAAAGTTAAATGATAGGGAGCCCTGCAACACCAACATGAAGCGAGTTGCCCAACTGCATACAGCCTCACAGTTCTCACATGCCTGCACTGTTCTTGCTTAGAGCTGTAGCTGAGTGCTGTAGTGGTGTTTGTTCCTGCATGTGACATGGCTGCCAACAGCATGTGTCTATCTCGGTTAGACCCAGTCAGGGCGGACCAGCATGAACCACTCCACCTCCAGCAGTAAAGACTCCATGTCCTCCACTAGCCGGCCCAAGACCCCTTCCAAGGGATCCATAGACTCGCCAAAGGTAGGGCAAAGCCGGGCCAGACTCCTCTGTGTGTGTGTGTGGCTCCCCTTTGGGATTTCTGTTCACTTTGGTCATAGCCTTCCCTCCATTTCCTTGACACTCCCAACTCCCACCCTCCCCTCTCACACCCACCTGGTATTTATTTATTTTTTGTGAACTTGATATTATATTGATATGGATAGGTTGTATGATTGCCTGTCATTTCACGCACAAATTAAGAACAGACACTTTACTGTATGAATGTTCTGCAGGTACATGGAGTTTACTGAAGTAGGAGTGTGTGTGTGTGTGTGTGTGTGTGCGCATGTGCATGCATATGTGCTCTGCCAGAGCACACATTTGCGAGTTAGTATGTTTTTGTGTATGCAAGCGTGTGTTGCTTATGTGTGTTTGTTTTGATAACAGTTACGTGTGTTTGAGCTTGGGTGCATGCGAATGTGCATGAGAGCATGTGTCAGACAGAATGAGTGACTTTAGGAGAGCAAAAGAGAAAAAAAAATGGTGGAGGGGAGGTTGAAGGATGTGTGTGAATGAACAGTTGCTGATTGTGCCACATAATGGGATTAAATGGATTTACCTGTTTTTTTTTCTTTTTCTTCTTCTTCCTAAAATACTGGTTCACTCAAAAACGAGTAGGACTTAGATGTAGACTAGACGTGACATTCTAGGGATCCTTTTCTTTTGAATGCACCTCACGTTGATAGTGTATTTTATTTTGTTTGGTTAATTATCTTCTTTTACATTAGATTATCCTTCCAGACTGTATATTTTCCTTTTGTTGCTGTAGAGTTTGTGTTAATTTTTTGTTATTGATTATGTTTTAATAGATTAATTTCATTCATTTTGTTGGAATATGACTTTACTAAAAATCTTGCTATAGGATTATTCTCTTGATTATCGGAATAGCTTAACAGGATTTCTGAAATTGATTTGGTTGTGTTCATGGCAGCTTTGAAGAAGTGGCTATTTCTTTCATTGTGTATGATTGTTCTAAGCTGCATATGTAGTGTCTGCTGAGACTTTTTCGCCTTGAGTACCTGTTATCTGTCATACACTTCAGGACTTCATTTTGATCCATTTCATAGTACACACTCCAAACTCACTGCACCAGTCTTGCAGCTTTGGTCCCATGCATGGAATCAGACTTGAGAGCTTCCCAGGCAGAAAAGATAACTGATTTTCTTTCTTAGTGTTAGGTCTGGGTGTGTGCATGGACAGTTTGCGTCATTATTGGAAGTTGAACCTGCAGTGCAATGTACGCACATTAGTTCAGGTCTCTGAGCTTTCTGTGGTGGAACTGAATCATCTACACAGGATTCAGACAGAAGTTGGTTTGTTGTCTTGCCTTCAAATCCTGCATGCTGACTGATTGATCTTGGAAAAAGGAGTTTGGGGGCATCATTTCCTCATTCTTGGAAAGTGTTAATTGCATACTGTTTCACATGTTCTACTCCATGCAGGTAGTACAACATAGTTCAGTGTCTGTGACAAGTGTTGTTTGAATGGTGGGTTTCTTACAGGACCGTGGTATACTTCTCACTCTTGACATCATTTTGTCAGCACTAGTACGATTAGATCCGATTGTGATGATAAATTGCAAGGTTCTTTGGTTCTCTCTCTCTTCCACTTAACAGCTGCAGCGTGAATTTATTTTCTAACACCTTGACTACAGTATCTTGTTGATAGCAGATTGGTGTGCTCAGCATTGAAGGAGTAGATGTTAAAGAGATATTTGCTTCACTAGAGAAATTCCTCTCCCACGTGAAAGGGAAAGAAATAGAATGGAACATTGTATTCCAGTCTTTTTAAATGGATATTTGCTTCACTTGAGAAGAATCCTGTCCCACATGAAAGGGAGTAAGACAAATTAGTACACTGCATCGGAGTCATTTTAAAAGGATATTTGCTTCACCAGAGAAAATTCCTGTCCCACATGAAAGGGAATAAGATAGATTGGCACATTGTATTCCAGTCATTTTAAAAGGATATTTGCTTCACCAGAGAAAATTCCTGTCCCACATGAAAGGGAATAAGATAGATTGGCACATTGTATTCCAGTCATTTTAAAAGGATATTTGCTTCACCAGAGAAAATTCCTGTCCCACATGAAAGGGAATAAGATAGATTGGCACATGGCATCCTGGTCTGCCTGTCTCATATCAACAAAAGGATATATTGGTCATTGGCATTCTGAGCGTTTTGAAAACAATTGTCAGATTCTCAGCAACAGACTAGAGAAGGAGATATATACTATAACTATTTTAATTAGTAAATGTGATTAAAAAAAGAGAGGCAAAGGGGATTAGCATATTAATCATAGGTACCAGACAAATGTTTCATCATGAAAATACACCTCGGTTCTATAAGATACTGATGCATGACACCGTTTTGGATAGATGTTTTTATACTATTATACCACCAAGTTCAAAGCAGTGATGATGACAACTTTCTTCATTAGATCCCCCCTCGAAAGCCTTTGAATCATTCTCCATCTACGTCGTCAAAAGAAAATTCTGGTTCTGCCACATCAGCGGGACGACCCAAGACTGCCACTCCTAAGAGTTCTGTTGATTCCAAGGTAAAGGAAATGGAGAAATGTCACTAAGCTTGGTCAGGAGGGCAAAGGGACTTCCAAGTAATTTAAGATTCTTTTGCCTGTGAAACAGCGTTCAGAACTTGCAGCTTTAAGAAAGATTTGTTGAAGGGTTGCAGATTGTCACTGTTTTAGTTTATTACTGAGTTTGTTTAACTGGGCTGGGAAGTTAATTTTGTTTTTGGTTAACAATGTGACGTTTTAGTGTTTCATTCTGTTTTCTCTTCAGTGTTTCGTTGCTTGGTGTTTTGCTGTTTGAGGGAAACTTTCTTAACATGTGTTTTGTTCAGTCAAAGGCAGAAAAGCCTGAGGATGCACGTGTGTATGAGAGAAAGAGAGAGTTTGTTATTTATGTAAGTGCATTTATGCACAGTTTGTATGTAAAACAACAAGAACAAAATCAACTTACTTTGGTGTTAAGGGTGGATTTTTTCAGATTTTGGTGCGTGCTTGATCAAGAGCTGTAGAATGTCATGAGTGCCAGAGCTGGAGTAAGAAGACAGCAATATCAGGGACATGGTGAATGGAAAAGGACATGTCTGACTAAAATCTTAGTGGTTTGAAGGGTGAAGGCTAAGTTTTAACTTCTTCATTCAAGAATTTTGCTAAACAATGATTTTTTTCTTATTGCATATAATGTTAGCTTCAAGGTCACTTCTGTACAGAAATATCAAAACATGAAAACTACGTAACATTGGATTCTTCTTGGCTTTTGTCCCCTTCGCTTTTAACCTGGCACTAGGTCAAGCTATGAAAGCCAGAATGTAAAGGACATTTTAAAGACGATTGTATTTTTGTACTTTAGCTTCCAGCGTAAGCAGTCACCAGAAGACTGTTAAAATAGTAAAACAAAAATGTGTATTAACTTGCAGAAAAGTGTGGTCATGATGCAGAATGTTGCACATTAATTTCTGTATCATTGTACCTGTGTCAGTACATCACACACTCTGGTTTTTCTGTTTATCAGACAATAAGCTGTGTATACTTTGCTCACTTTTTTTCTAAGTTGCATGTGTGCATGGATGCATGGAAAATATAACAACAATTCTGCAAAGCACTGTATATGATTCTGATTTAAAGCACTACATATGATTCTGATTTGTTGCACTTTGCCATGGTTTCTTGTTGGCACTTTGCCGTAGTTTCTTGTTGGCACTTTGCCGTGGTTTCTTGTTGGCACTTTGCCGTGGTTTCTTGTTGGCACTTTGCCGTGGTTTCTTGTTGGCAGTTTGCTCTCCATTCACAGGTATCTGCTGTCTGATAAGTTTGAAACATGATTTCATCACAGTCTCCATGTGTGCGTGTTTGAAACATGATTTCATCACAGTCTCCATGTGTGCGTGTTTGAAACATGATTTCATCACAGTCTCCATGTGTGCGTGTTTGAAACATGATTTCATCACAGTCTCCATGTGTGCGTGTGTTTACCTCATCCTTGGCCCAAAACTGCAACTGTTTTGACTGTATGACCCTCATTCATTTACAAGAGGACATGCCTTGATTTCTTTGCCACTAATGTTTGTTTAGAAGATTAAGAATATAGAATGAAGGGGAAAATATGAGGAGACTTATTTGCTTACATTATGGTTGTTTTCATTGGTGTGGCATGAAGTTGGCAGAATTCTTTACGTAAAATAGTTGTGTAAAAGGATTGGATGGAGAGCAATGAAACTCATCTACATAGACAACTGTTATTTTGGAGATTGACCAAAGATCAACTCGTCTACATAGACAGCTGTTATTTTGGAGATTGACAAAAGATCAACTCATCTACATAGACAACTGTTATTTTGGAAATTGACAAAAGATCAACTCATCTACATAGACAACTGTTATTTTGGAGATTGACAAAAGATCAAGGTAACCACTTTAAGCCTGCAATTCTTCAGTTTCTAAGTCTGTTTCATCTTGCTAAAAGGGAATAAGCCTTTTAACTCGCCCATGTGGAGCACATTAGATTTGAGAATCATTTTGTTTCCTCAGTAAATTATATACTGGAAGAAATGGAACATTTTGGTTTTGAAATAGAAAATACAGTTGCTGTCACGGTTGTTGTCAAGAAAATGCTGAGGAGGAAAAGACAGAATGAATATGAAAATGTAGACATGGAATAATGAGAAGTAGAAGCTGTCCTGGAATAAAACAGTTAGGTATGTAGGAGCATTGAGGAAAGCAAGGTGGGGAGAGTTTGGTCATAAGATAGGAGCATTGAGGAAAGCAAGGTGGGGAGAGTTTGGTCATAAGATAGGAGCATTGAGGAAAGCAAGGTGGGGAGAGTTTGGTCATAAGATAGGAGCATTGAGGAAAGCAAGGTGGGGAGAGTTTGGTTGTAGAGGGCAGGAATGAGATAGGAACGTTGAGGAAAGCAAGGTGGGGAGAGTTTGGTTGTAGAGGGCAGGAATGAGATAGGAACGTTGAGGAAAGCAAGGTGGGGAGAGTTTGGTTGTAGAGGGCAGGAATGAGATAGGAGCATTGAGGAAAGCAAGGTGGGGAGAGTTTGGTTGTAGAGGGCAGGAATGAGATAGGAGCATTGAGGAAAGCAAGGTGGGGAGAGTTTGGTTGTAGAGGGCAGGAATGAGCAGATCAGGCTGGCCTCTTTTTAAAGCATGAAGAAGAAAAACTGCAGATGAATGAGTTGTGCCCCTTATTATCTTCAGCATTATTTCAGTGAAACATATTTTTGCATTCTTATCCCAGGGTCCTTCCATTTCCTCCTTTTTGTTGTTGTTGTCATCCAGTCTCAACAGTACCTTAGTGTTGCAGAAACTCCTGGCTATTCTAGTCCTTGTGCTGGGTTGGTCCAGATCACTCCCTCCGGGACAAGGGCCACTATGCCCTTGAGAAAGACTGCTCATGCTCCAGGCTCTGCTCCGCCCACTGCTCCGACCACCTCTGCCTCTTCCACATCGTCGGCTAAGAACTCGGTTGTCTCACATTCTCACAGTACAGGTATCCCACGGCGGAGCACCTTCAGCCCGGGCGACAATCGCTCCCAAACACCAGAAACAAAGTCAAGGCCAACCAATGGCCAAGACATTCGAAGGTAAACAGTCTGTGTAGTGGATGGTGTTTAGGAAGGGACTCACATGAAACAGTGTAGTGGATGGTGTTTAGGAAGGGACTCACACGAAACAGTCTGTGTAGTGGATGGTGTTTAGGGAGGGACTCACACGAAACAGTCTGTGTAGTGGATGGTGTTTAGGAAGGGACTCACACGAAACAGTCTGTGTAGTGGATGGTGTTTAGGAAGGGACTCACACGAAACAGTCTGTGTAGTGGATGGTGTTTAGGAAGGGACTCACACGAAACAGTCTGTGTAGTGGATGGTGTTTAGGAAGGGACTCACACGAAACAGTGTGTAGTGGATGGTGTTTAGGAAGGGACTCACACAAAACAGTCTGTGTAGTGGATGGTGTTTAGGAAGGGACTCACACGAAACAGTGTAGTGGATGGTGTTTAGGAAGGGACTCACACGAAACAGTCTGTGAGTGGGATGGTGTTTAGGAAGGGACTCGCACGAAACAGTCAGTATAGTGGATGGTGTTTAGTAAGGGACTCAAACGAAACAGTCTGTGTAGTGGATGGTGTTTAGGAGGGTGCACCTCGATAGCTCCCGACACCAATAGATCCCTAACCCTAACCCTTTGTGGGGATCTACCGATGCGGGGATCTATCGGTGCGGGGATCTATCGGTTCGGTGCGGGGATCTATCGGTGCGGGGATCTATCGGGATGACCCCGTTTAGGAAGGGACTTGAACAGTTCAGCTGTTTGTAACAATGCAAAACTTGAACACAGATGAGTAGAAAGTACAAGTAAAGTTGCAGTCCAGTCCATATGTTATCATTCTTTTCATTCCAGACCGAATAAAAGACTTGAGGTAACATCTCATGTTTTGATAATATTTTTGTTCTCATTCCCGCAGCTGATAAACGTAATGTTAATGGCACCAAAAGAAACAACCCCCCCCCCCTTTTAAACATAGAAACACATACAACATGACAGTCATGGACAAATTACCACTTATGGCTGACCGTCAATCCACACCCACAGTGTCTTAGATGGACATGTGTAAAAGGCCAGCCGAATGGGCAGTAAGTCTTTGTGGGGCACATGCATCCTGATCCTTTTGAATTTGGTGTCATTTCAATTTTTTTTTTCATTCCTATTGCATTGCGCCATTGACAGCTATTCTGTGAATTTTGGACTCAATTTAAACCACAGTTACGGTGAATTGTATAAACTGGTAAAAATTTATAGTTAAAAAAAGATCATTCAGACAAGTATCGCAATTTGGGTGAATTGCATCATAAATTAGTTGAAATATTTAGTATAAAGATAATTCAAAAGAACTGAATGTCATTTTCTTCTTGGTAACAGATGCGGTTTTGGAGCCAGCCAACTTTGTGAAATAAAAGTCCAGCAGAAATTCAGAGTGAACCTGTAGGTAGTAATCAAAAAAAGAAGAAGAAAGTTCAAGCTTTCTGCAAAGTCCAGCAGAAATTCAGAGTGAACCTGTAGGTAGTAATCAAAAAAGAAAAAAGAAAGTTCAAGCTTTCTGCAAAACAGTTCAGATCATTTGTCCTGGATACATAGGCTTGTGTTCAGTCAGAAACCTGTGGGATCAGTACGAAGCCACAGAAATGGTTTCTGAAGTGACCAGGAATTAATTTGTGATGGTGAAAATGGAAAGACTAAAAGTGGTCAGTAAAAATACCTTTTTTCTTTTTTTTTGTTTTTTTGGAGGTAGTCACAGAAATACCTCATTGAGATCTGTTTCACCGTATATCCTTTTGTGTGGGGGGGGGGGTGTGGGGGGTAATTTAACCCACAGACATGGCTTATTACATTGTTTTGAAAGGTTTAGAAGAAGTGGACTGAGAACATTAATGTTTCCTTTTTTTCTTTTTTGTGAACTTTACTATTTTTCTAAAAGAAATCTCTTGATGTATTGATTTCAGTAGATCCATCCTATTATACTTGTCAAGCAAAGGACTTCTGTCTGAAATTATGCAGCTGAAAATGAAAGTGGCTCTCAGACCTTATGAAAACAAAGTAAAATGCACATATGCATACTCAAACAAATACATGCACGCTCTTTTATTTATTTCCCATGAAACAACTCGTGTGATGAAAAAGGAATAAAGCTGTTGAGGTTTATAGCCAGGGAGACATTAAAAAGCAAAGGTGCACCTCTCATTGAATGTTAAGGGTCTGTTGAATGTTGACAGTTCACTTCAGATTACTATATTTGTTGGCTTTAGTATTTTGAAGAAAAGATGAGGGGGATAGAGGTCTGTGCAGTTTAAAAACAGTATGTGTTTTCTGTATGATTCTTCAGTATCATTATTAGCCTGCAGCTCCTCTTTACTTCCCCCCCCCCCTCCCCCCGAGTCCTCTGCTCAACCTCACACTACAACACAGTGCAGGACAGCATATAACATACACAGCATGGCATATGATGACTTTGTGTAGTTTTTTTAAGCCCTGTGGGTTGCATAGCACTTTTATGTACTGTGCATTGCTGGTTTTAATAGACTGTGGTGAAGTGCAACTCCAGTACAGTTCTCTTTACATGATATATATAAAATGTCGCATATTTTGTAACTTGTAACAGAGAAAAAAAAGGCATTTAACACCACATTGAGGTTTCACAATGAAATTTTGGTGCTAAAAATGTTCTCTTTACTTTTCACTTCAAGGTATGAGAATATTTTTTTTTCTTTCGATTCTGTTCAGCTCTCTTTCTTTTTTTCCACCAGTCATTTACCAAATTCTTCCAGTGCCCCGTCGGATTCAGCATCGGCATCGGCAGCACGCTCCAAAGGTCATGCTAAGTCAGCAAGCATGTCCCAGTCTGCTCGTGTCACAGATCTACCTCCTCTTACCGGTGATGCAGAGTTCAGGCCAACGTAAGTGATGTTTACTTATATTACTTGGGAGAAAAGATGTGGAAAATAATGTGGCATTGTGAGACTGACCAGCTGCCTTGATGACCATTGTGGAGTGATGCAGAGTTCAGACAGGATTCCATCACAGTCATGGGGGGGGGGGGGGGGGGGGGGGGGGGGGGGTTGTCGTGTTTTTTTTGTTTTTGTTTTTTTTGTTTTTTTTGCTCTGACTTGCACCTACTCGGAGTGAAGTTTGTTATGCACTCAGTTGTGAAGGATGGGACCACACAGTCAACTTTCATCCTTCGTCGTCTTGATGGGTGGGTCTCTGAGTGTGTTAACTCAAATTTCTTGACCAACATTGCAAGCATCTTGTGTGTCTCAGGCCTGATTGATATCAGGATGATGAAAGCGAGCACGGAGTACAGCCCTGCCATGCAGTGTCAGACCACAATGGAAATTGGTAGCATCCTCTTCATCATTCTCATCCTCCACTTATCAGCAGTGAAAAAAGAAATGTCTCAAATTCTTGGGCCCATCGCACTGCTGTCATGGTAACAACTGTTTCAACTTCCTCTCCATATCTCTGCCCTTAGTGAGTTTTTTCCTGGGTCACTGATGTCGGCATATTCATTGGGGAGGCTGTCATCAGATGGACTTAGTGGCGCTCTCTGGACTGAGAGCTGACTGGTGCTGGCTGCATGACTGGACAATTACTGCCTTCAATAGGGGGCTTGAAAGATGGTGCCCTTGGTATGGTAGATCAGAACAGGCACCCCTGAACACTACTGAAGTGAATCAACAGCAGTTCAGTCTCCTGTCGCCTTTGACCCTGACGGCAGCCTGTTGATGGCAGCCTGTTGACGGCAGCCTGTTGATGGCTGCCTGTTGACGGCAGCCTGTTGATGGCTGATGTTGGGGCTGTGCTGGGACAAGGCAAGGTGCCACTGCAGAAGGGGAACTGAAGGAGTGGTGTGGGTACAGTGCCACTGCCATGGCAAGGAAAGGGACAAGGCAAGGTGCCACTGCAGAAGGGGAACTGAAGGAGTGGTGTGGGTACAGTGCCACTACCATGGCAAGGAAAACAAGACTGGACAAAACAACAATTTGTTATCATTTAGGAAATAGGGTAAACATTTTGACTGTTTCAGGTGTAAAAGGATGTCGTTTTCCTGTAGTAATGTAAGGTAAAAGGATATTTATAGAGCGCTTTACCTCATGAGAGCCCAAAGCGCATAGTACAGAAACATTCTAACTCAAAGCGCACACCAGACCTGTGCACTTTACGATTTTTGCGTATAATCTCACGAAATTTAATACAGCTATACGATTGTACGTTTCAAAACCAAATTGTACGAAATTTTGATGAACGAGCTTACGAAAATGCGCTGAACACGTAATCCGGCAGAGTCCAAGAGTCTGGTCCAACTTTTAAAAGTTCCGATGGCGCATGCGTGCTTCCTGCCTCTATGAATGCATCAACATTGCTTCTCACTCAGCTTCAACTCGCGCGCATGAAACAGACAACGAAAATTCAGATTCATTGATAGAAGCTGTGATCCAAAAGAAAAAGAAATATGAACAGAAGTACAAACCAGCTATCATACTATTTTCAAGTTCATTACTGCGTCAAAGAAGGGCGATACGTTCGCACACAGCACCACGTGTAACTGTCAAATCGCGATTGCTACAGTGGTCGCTTTGACGTTCAGCGGCACATCGGTAGCAAAAGCCACAAGGGAAACAGTGATTCTGGAAAACGGTAGGCAATGAACATTCAAAGCTTTTTCGTGAAGTCGAGTTCTGCAGGCACTTCTGATGAGAGACTGGAACATCAGACTACTCGCGGAGAGGGACAAAAAGCTCCAAAATCCCCCCCTCCCACCCCACCCCGGCCCCAAAGGAGCACACTGTCCAGTGAAATTCTTGAAACTCTTCTCATCCTGAAGAAGGCTGACTGTTTTTTAACCCTCTTGACAGCGGAGCGCCCGCTAGCGCCCAACCGGAAATCACACAGCCAAAACGCTGAGCGCCTGCCAGCGCCCGGTAAAACACGTGGCAACAATGGGCGCCGCCATATTTCTCGTAGAAAAGGAAGTCTCGCGAGAACGTGACTTCCTTCTTCCTGTGGCCATTTACTTCCGTTTGCAAAAAACCGCGAGTCGATACGTGCCGTAGTTCTCGAGTTACGAATTTTTAAAGTTTTGTGGTCGAAATGCTGTTTTTCGCCATCGCTAACATTGATTTCTGCCGTTCTATAACGAGATCTAGTGATGAAGATACTGTGATTTGCAGGATTTAGGGCATAACACTTAGTGAAAGTGCTGGGTAATGAAGCTTAGAGTGACCTAGATTTCGACTGGGATGATGTTCCAGGTATGATTCGGAAGAAAGTTCTGAAGAAGATTTTTTTTTTTTTTTTTTTTTCCCCCGAGTAAATGGCTCATGTGATATTCTTCAAACTTATGATGTAGCAACATATATATTCGTAGGACTTTTAAAAATTATTTTCATTTGACTATTTCCTTTCCTCTCTTTTAAATTAATTTTTTAATTGGGTAACCATGTTCAAATTACGGAGTTACTTACCTTGCCGACGGTTTTTTCGGCATAACTAAGCTAAGGTAAGTGCATGCAAAAGAGGGTTAATAGATGCAGTTCATGGCCTTTCAGCTGACAATTTAAAGGACAGCGTTCGTAGGGTCCTTTGAAGTCCTTATAAATGGGATTTTTGTCAAAAGGCCTTTTAAGTCCTTTGATTCAGCAAGTTGGTCCTTTTAACTCACGAGGAGGTCCTTTTAATTTTTGAAAGGTACTGTTAAGTCCTGTTTTTTCAAGAGAAGGAGGCTTGAAAACGGAACCGATACATCTTCCACAACCCAAACCGTACTTTTGCAAGTTGCAAAGAGTTGACAGATGCCGACGCGATCATCTGAAACGCGGTAGGCAGGCCTATAACGCTAGGCCTATCAGTGGGCTTTCTGTTTAGTAAGCTTAGCTAGCAGACGACGCAAAGCTGCGGGCAGTGGCTTGTGTCTTCTGCTGGTGCCTTGCTGCAATCCAGCTTTTTTGACGTCACGGGTTCCACAGTGCAGACGCGGTGCTAATGTTCGCGGCATATAGCTGACTTAACATTTTCGCTCATGCTATCTATGTTAAAATGTTCCCTTTATAGAAATTCATTTGAAGAATGGGGCAGTAATGATGAAAATATTATTACCCAAATAAATATAGGTACATAACATGACAGATTGCGAACATGCGAACATAACAAACAGCTTGGGGAACAGCTATATGCTGAGTTCTTGAGTAACATTTACAGGATAGATTCCTTTTCCCGCCTTGTCTACCCCCCCTTCCTCCATGTTGGCAAAGATCCTTTTAAACTGATTTGAAGTCCTTTTAAAGTCCTTTAAAGGTCCTTTTTTGGCCTCATGCCCATCACCTGGGAACCCTGAAGGAGCTGGAATCACCAAAGTCTGAAATAAAGTTCACATCATAATTGTTATGCTCTTCAGAAAGACTGGTTAGCTTATCAACAGTGAAAAAGTGCCCATAGTAGCATATGAAAGAAATAGATTACTTCAAGATTTTTTTTCCAGTTATGTCCATCAGTACAGTAAAAAGTGAAGAGAGAGTTATTTTAAAGTGTTATAAAAGAAAATTCACATCAGTTAATGTTCTTGTTAATTTCCTGAGCAAAGGCTTTTGCCCATCAGAGGATACCGGCAAGGAACTTGGATTAGTTTGACAATCATTGATTGTTAAAGAAGCCAATTTAATGCATTTCATGAAAATACATCTTTTATAGTAATAAATTTTCAGTGTTTCTAATGTCTGGAATGCATTCAGTATTGTTTCCTACGCAGCTACTTTGCGCTGCAAAAGCTTACACATTTTACACACAATTGTACACATTTTTAACCCAAAACCTACACATAGAATTTCTGAGGGGTAACCAGGTCTGGCACACACACACGCACGCACACGCGCGCGCGCGCGCGAAAAACAGAAACTCACACTCATGCAGAAAGACACGCGAGCGCGTCAAAGTAATCAGACTCGCGCACTGAGGTAAGTGGCACACACACACACACACACACACACACACACACACACACACACACACACACACACACACACACACGCACGAAAAACAAAAACTCACACTCATGCAGAAAGACGAGCGCGTCAAAATAATCAGACTTGCGCACTGAGGTAAGTGGAAATTGTTAATCAGTCCGGGGGAAAAGATGTGTCTTTAGGGAGGTTTTAAAAATCTTTAAAAGAGTAGTAACTTGACAACAGTTTGAGTCGGTATGTTTTTGTCATCACCATTGTAGGTTCTTAGTTGCTTTGAGTATTGTATTCACAAACAATCAGGTTCACTTACACTACAAGTCTTGGCAAGTTTGATCTTCAGCTGTGGATACAATAGTGCCTATTTTCTTTCTGCTTCTGATTAGCTTACTGTTTCAATCTAAGATATTGTACAGAATTGCTGTGATCAAGGGTGACCATTATCAGGGGTAGCAGACTTTCCGTATTGATACAGAGTTCCGTATAGCAAATTTTTTCTTTTAAAAAAAAAAAAGGTTTTCCGAGTCAGGTTTTTGCGCCACTCGTATTTAAAATCCACCATCTCGTTTTCAGTGTGTGGAGACCATATCATATCATCGTGCTTAATATTAACTTAGAAAGAGAGGGTGTTAGTTACCGCCAATGACATTGACAAACAAAGCACATGACAAGACACGATGCATTTCGACCTCTTGGGTCTTCTTCAGGTAAAAAAATAGATCACATTTAACATTTAGGACAGTGCAAATAAAGAACGAAAAATGACTTCATCTGTGGCCCATGTGGTCGGGAGAATAGCCGCCAGGCGGAAGTCACAGAGGAGATTATGGGAGAGGAAAAGGAGGGGGGGTTGTGGGGGGGGAGGGGGGGGATGTGATACGATAGGGTGGTGTGATATATTTGTGACGGTTGTGGTAATGGTGGATTGATTTAAAATCCACCATCTCGTTTTCATGTGTGGAGACCATATCATTGTGCTTAATATTTGTAAAAAAAAAATGGAGCTGATTAACCCAATGCCTACCGGATCGACCGAGATCGACCGCAAAATTTCCTCCTGCTGAATACCGGATCGACCGAGATCGACCGCCGAATACTAGGTCACCGACTTTCACTTTCACTATCGCATATCCCAGAATGCAATTGCGATATAAGCGTCTTCCGGTAGGGCCGTTTCCGGACGCCATTTTGTGCTTTGTTGCAAGAAGATTGGTCGAGTAGTTTTGCTGCTGTGATTTTTCAAACTTCAGGCTTTTTTTCGTGAAAAATTTCTGCAAAAATGGCGGATCAAGATATCATGCAACTTCTGGAATCCGTTTTTGGATATGATAGTGATGAAGAGAGTGTTTTTGAGGGCTTCACTCTTGAAGAAATTTCAAAGCAAGAAGAGTCCGACATCGATCTTGACCTAGTTATCAACAATGATCGTCTGCTCAGTGATTTTGAGTCTGAAATTGATAGTGAATCGGGCGATGATGACAGTGATGTCGAATTGCCTATCGCTGCTGGGCCCAGCGCCAAAAACCGGAAAATTCGGAAAACAAAGGCTGCTAGAGATTCAGTTACTGTTAACTGGAGTGATAGACTGCAAGAGGTAAGCAGGGGGGAAAGTTACCGCTCGGAAATCGGAAAATCCTTATTTTGGAAATTTACAAATCGGAATTTCCTTAATTTCGAAAAAGATTTTTTATTCCGTTCCGTTTTCCGACCAGCAACTCCACTACCGAATCAAAGTTTCGACTTCGCGCCGTTCCGTATTATCCGATCGACCGACCGGAAGTTGGTTTCCGTTTTGTTTTCGCCAGTGCCTGTGACCACCACACGTGTTCCTTCGCCTGTTTCTTCTATGTGTTGGATGCTTTCGCGGAAAAAATCGCGATGCCTTACATAAATGAAGGCGACAAGCGAGCCAGTGAAGTGGATAGCGGCGTAAAAAACAATGGAGGTGGAATTGGCTGGACGAGAGAGGCCCAAACAAAGACGGCGAAATCGGCAAAGGGGAGGAACATCGTGTGTGGTGTCGGAAAACGGAAAGGCCCGGAGAGTGTTTTTGCGTCGCGTGCGGGAAGGTTATCAAATACAGCAGCACTGGAAAAAGGCTGCTTTTGGACCATCAATTCCCATGTATATCCTCGGGATGTTGCACTTGAAAAAGACAAAGTCTCTGAAACCCCTGGCATAATGTGGTCCAATATTCATGGGAAGTGTCCCCCTCGTGTCCCTGAGACAGGATGGGGACCAAACCACTTTGTGGTTTGTCTGCCGAAGCAGGTACCTAAGGTCAACCTTGAGAGAAAAGGAATCTGTAAAAGAAAATCAGTCACAAAAGAGTCTGATGTAAGAAGTTTCTTTTCCAAAAAACGTAGCAAAACTGAATAATGTTGTGCAGATGCTTTATTATTCATGATGTTTGTCAGCTAAGCCCACAAAGCATCTTTATTAATTGATGCATTTCTTGATTAATTATTCTGTATTTTGACTTTCATTTAAGTTAAAGTTCTAGCTCTGAGACTTTTTTTTTTTAATTATGACTTTCATTCAAGTTAAAGTTCAAGCTCTGAGTCTGAGATTGGAATGAATGGACAAGTAGCCAAACCTTCACAGGTCACAAATGCTGTATCTGCTCAGGTACAAGTTATAATTATAATTTGTTACTGTATGTGAACCTGTATTAAAAATCAAGCTACTTTTGTTACTGATCATTGATGTATGCTTTTAGTTAAGAAACTGTACTCTAAAGAGTTGGATCTTGGTGTGTTCTATAATCGTATACTGTAGATGTCTAGTTTTATGTGGAGATATATCTTGATCATTTGTGCATGAACTCATAGCATGTAAATCATTAATTTTTATTTTTTTAAATTTTATTTTTATATTAATTTTGTCATATTTTTATGAATAAATGATTTGGTAATACTAATAGAAAGGTTATTTGTATATTGCTGAAAGTTTTGTATGAGCATGAAAAGGGAGGAGAAAGTGATTTACATGTCTCAATCCTTATACATCTTGTAAATTTTATTCTACAGAGAAATCAAATTAATCAGTCAACTCTGTGGAATCACATTTATAGGCTGTGTGAGGATTAAAATTTAAGTGAATATTGGTTATGTCATCCATGTTGGATCAGTGTGTGTGTGTGTGTGACTGTTGACTCGAGTGTAAGGGTTTATTTGTGTTAATAATGCAGTATTGAAATTATGGAAATATGGAAATCTTAAGACTTACTGTATGGTCAAGTGAAGTTAACCTTTTACCTAAAATAATTGGTACTCATATTATTGGTATTTTTTAGCTGGAAATAGCATGAAATTGCTCCAAATGGTAGTACAATTTTACAATTTGCTTCAGCTTTGCGCCCCCTGAACCCCCACAAGGGGCGCTGCCCTTGACCCCGCCAGGGGGCCTCTGCGGCCCCTTGGACCCCCGGCATACATTTTCCTTATTTTCAGGATTCCCAACTTTCCCCCTGGGTAAGGCCCAAAAAAACTTTTGCTGGTTTTGCCAGCCAGGAAACCGAATCGGACGATGACCAAATTTTGCAGTCGGTGGGCGTGTCCCATGATTTGCCTGTGGGTGCGTCACCTTTTGATTTTTTTTAGTCTTTTGATACCAGACGAATTTTGGCAAATGTTGAGCACAGAAACAAATTTATATGCTGCACAAAAGCAAGAAGAAAAAGGTGTAGATAAACTCTGGCAGCCTACCACTCCTGATGAAATGAAATTATGTGTGGGGATGTGTCATTTGTTCTGTACTTTTATGTAAAGGCACATGTTTTGCTGAGTTTATCAGCCCCCAAAAATCTACCTGTCAAGTGTCAGCAAAATGGGGTGATGCTAGAACTTGAAACTGAATTTTGCACTTTTGAAGAAAACAGAGAAATTTAAGCAGCTATATTTTTTTTTAGAGCGGAATGCTTTGCAAATTCACATGTTCAACGTAAACATATGGTGTAAAGGTGTTTAAAATATGTAAAGATAAAAAATCCACATTCTTATTATTAATTGATTACCAAACTGAATAACTTTTTCACAGTTTTTTGACCACGTTTGTTCATTTTTTGTACGCAAAATTAGTAACACGTTCGAGATGTAGCCCACCCCGTAAGGTACAGGGCGGTTGCCTGGGGCTGCAGAAGACTCAACTTGGGATTGTGAATTCTAGAGCAATTCCCCCCATTGCGGGCCCTTTGGAGATCAGTTTTTTACCAAAATAATTCCTCTACAGGTTTCTTTGGCATAGGTCACTTTCAACTTACTGACAAAAAACCCCAAACTCAATTAAGAAGTTTTATTAAGTTTCCTTTGAATAAGGGATGGTTTCAGAGATAAATTGCATTTGCATTAAGTCTTTTTAGTTAAAAAATTCCTTCAACTGATAGACAGAAGACGGGAAAACAAATAAGTGTCCCTTTCCCAGAGGAAAAAAATTTGAAAAAAAACATTGCAATAAAATATGTACAAATAAAAAAAAAAGACAAAAAAACTGAAATTTTCCAATGTTTTCCCTTTTCTTTTCCCCGCGACAAAGAATATTTTGTTGGGAAAGCCATCCAAGAAAAAGTTATTCCAACGGGGTGAAATCCAATCCCCTCCGATTCAAAAATCCCTTTTCCAAATTTCAAACAGACATTTAAAGTTTCCTTTCTGTAATCAAACAGTTCCACAACCCGTTTGTGATAATCATTGTTCTCTAAAGAGTTCTAGCACGCACACTTTTTTGGAAAATCTTGTTCTCTAAATGAGTTCTAGCACGCCCCTGTTTTGTGATTCATTTTTCCCTAATCAGTTTAGACACCCAAAAATGTTTTGTGTAATCATTGTTCCTGCAGTTAAACTAACACTGCAAAACACACAACCCCCCCCCACCCCACCCCCCAAAACCCCAATTGCAGCAAATTTAGTTGCCCTCCTCCCCACTTTCCAGTCGTCCACCACTCCTCCAACGGCCCACCTTTTGGCCAAGGCCCAGGTTGTTTTAAGGGTGGGGGCCCCTCGGAACACATCTGACGACACGGGGAAAAAGCGGGTTCCCCTTTCGGGGCCTCTGAAAGGGGCAGTTTCCCTGAAAACAGGGGTGATCTGCCCCAGAGATGGTGCCCCTCCTTGTGGGTTTTGAGGACAGAGCTGGGGGGTAATCACTGTCATCAAAGGTACTTAAAGTCATGGTGTCGGGCCTTTGCGAGGGATCACCTTCATCTTCGCAGTCCCCCGCTTGTTGTCCCTTTTTCCCCCTTGGGTTTTGGATGACCTGTATGCCAGTGCTTGAAGTAAAGGGGATGATAAACTGAAGGGGGACCAGTGTGGGGGTTTTGTCCCGCCTCGCCATGGGAAAAAAATTCCCACCACGGGGATGAAAACGGGGTTTTTTTTGTGCGATGCATTGCTGAGTGCAAAAAATCACATTCCCTCGTAGGGGCCGGGGCTCCGGGTACTTGGGGTTGATGAAGTGTATTGTGAACTTGTCGGGGGCGTACGGGGCTACGCAATTACTGATTGCGATTTTGTCCCCCCGCATCGGGAATAGGCACAACCTCTTTCACGTCACTGGAATGACTGAAGTAGGAAAAAGGGCAAGAGGCAATTCCATGACCCCCTCTTTCCCTTTTTTCCATCCCAAACTAGAGTTGCTTCCATCTGCCAGAGAATACACCGGGAAATTTTGACACAGGAGCTTGGCTTGTATCAATTGACTAAAAAGGCCGCAGGGGGGTGAACCCTTTGAAGGTCAAGAGTAACAACATAGATTGACAATCTTGTTTGGCCAGCCCCTTTGTCTTTTGCCTTTCCCCTCTTGCTCTTATTTCATCTGGGGGGCCCTGGTATTCCTTTTCCTCATCTTCTTTACGCCTTTTTGAGTTTTGCCGCAAATTCACACACATAGGGATGTCTTTTTTTTGGGTTTGTGGGAAGGGTAAGTGAAAAACCAATTGAATACCCTCTGTTTTAGACAAGCATGGGGTGTTTCCCTACCGGATTTCTCCTTTTAAGATGGTAACTTGGTGCGGTGAGAGCAGGTCAAGGTATGTCTCTTTGGGGCCTTTTTTGTATGATCCAAACAGGGGGAAAGGGTCGGGTGTGCTCTTCCCTCTTCCCGCAGCGTCGTGTCCTGTTGTGAGCTGGGGGTTTTCCCTCCACACCTCCTTAAAAGGGGCCCATGTCGGTTGGCCAGGGGATGGGTTTACAAGCCCTTCCAAACCTGTCGCAAGAAAAAAATTCTTGCAACCCCCGCCCCCGGGCCTTGATGGGGGAAAGTGTAGGGTTTTAACGTCGTTTTTTTTGGGGAATGGAATTGTCCTTGCCGATATGGCTTGCCTCTTGTCAGTGTATTTGACTCAAATGCTTTTGTCTGTCATAGGTGGTAAGGGATAGAAAAAGCAAAATGCCCGCGTCATATTTTCAATTTTTTTACAACCAACCTCATTTGGTGCAGTAACGACGTATTTCCTTTGCTGAAGTTTTTCCTGACTGGGTACAGTCTTTCTTGCAGCTTCAAGCCTTTCTAATTCTTTTTCCATTTGTGGGTTGGCAGAACGTTTTTTTGACGTTTCTTTTTTGGGGGGTGTTTAAGGCCCGCTTTTTCTTGGGTGGAATCTGCGAGGGGAACCCGGAGATGCAAGGCTTGCTGAAAGGCGGGGGGTGTCATTCTTGTCACTCCGCTTTAGTCATAGCTGGGTGCTCTGGGGTGCGGAATGAACTCAGGCTCGAGTGTTGGGCGCATTGAAACGGCAAACGAATTTTGGTTTTGTCAATTCTCCGGTTTATCCTCCACATTGAGTTTGGGCCCCCCCCCTTTTAAAACTCACTGCCTTTTGGGGCCCTTCTGCCCGACCAGTGGCAAGAAACACAATGCTTGGGACCATTGCCTTAGTCTGGGGTCCCGTGGCATCGGTAAGCGTGTTGTCCTGTCACGCGCCTCAGCCCCCCGAAATGGCAGAACATGCTCTCTGTCAAGGGGGGAAAATCACACATTTTGGGCCCCTATTCATGGCTGTACCTTCGATTGGGGTCAGCAGCTTCAAAAAGAATTGCCACAGCTTGATCGGAACGCGAACGTATCCATTTGGGGGCCAAGGGGTTTTTTAATGAGGTTGGGGGGCCGTCTCTTTTTTTACCTTTTTAGTCCTTTCCAAGCCCACGTTTTGCTGCATCAAAGGGATTGCAGCTGATTGTTTCCTTTATTTAAAAAGGCCCCATACTTGAAAAAAATCACCCCCTTATTACTCCGAGAGCGACAAGGCTTCCCTCCCCCATCTCCCCCTGGGGGGCACTGCCCGTGCGGCTGAACCCCCCTCCTTCTGCCATCATTACACCGCGGCGTAAACAACAAAAATTGACGTCATGATGATATTACTTTAAAAAATAAAACTCTCCTCTCCTCTCCCCCCCCCCCACCCCCCCCCCACACACACACACACACACACACACCACTCACACCCCTCCACACACACAACCCCACACACACACACACATGCGAATTTTGTAATTTTGCTTGTATTAAAGACGAAAACACACAGACAAGTGATTTTTGAAAAAGGGAGAGAGAGAGAGAGAGAGGGGGGGGGGGGAGGGGGGAGAGAAGAAAATGAGACAAGGGCAGTACAAAAAATTAAACACATTACCTTTGGAGAAACAAGAAAAAAGGCTGGAAAATCCCAATGGGGAAAAGGGGGTTGCTTCTTCAAATTTTTAAATGGCAAAATGGGAAAACAAAAAGGAAATCCGACTGAGAAAATTGTTGCTTCTTCAAAAGAAAAGGGGAAATGGAAGAAAACTGCTTTTCCCGGAATCATCCCTAGTTGGGGAACAAAATTTAAGGGGCCATTCCCCCCGTGGGAAAACTCCTACGCCGATGGTTTAATTTATAGACCAAAAGGACAAATGCCAAACACATATCCAACACCAATTTACACTAGCCCCCCGACCAGCTACAAGTCGGATCTTGCACCCCGCTTTTTTTTGGGCCGTGGGGGGAAAAATTTTAAAAGAAACTTGTTTTTCTATAACCAAAGTTGAGAATGTTCTAGCAGTACTCTGAGGGAAAAGAGTCTTTTTCTGTCACTGTAAAGTTTTATTCAAAATACGTAATTTTATCCCCCATTTTGGGGGGCCCCGTAAAACAAAGCGAGCTATAAATCTGGGAAATTTCTTAAGTACTTTTTTTCTATCAAAAAAACCCGGGTAAAAATAATTGATTTAGGTTTTTTTAAATTTAAAAACTCAATCAATTTTACTAAACGAAAATTGACATCGCCTGGAAAGAGAAGTCCCAAACTATCCAAAAAAAAAAACTCAAAATCGAAAAAAAAACGGTTTTAAGATTCTAGCGTCAGCCCCTTTATTGTCATTTTTTTTTTTTCCCCACCTTTTAAAACCAAACTTTTTTGTGACGCTTTCAGTTTTACAACATTTGAATTTTTTTTTTCTTACCCAAAGTTACCTTTCAAAGGCGAAAAACGATTGACTTTTTAAAAATTTTTTTCCCGAAGGTTTCAGTATATTCGGAATGGAAAATCATATGTGCCCAATCCCTGAATTTTTTGGGGTTTCCGGAATTAGGAAATTTCTTTCAGGCCAAAATCTTGAGTAAAATTGTCTGATCGTTTTTTTTTTTTTCTTCAAACCTTCACTACATAGGGAAAAATGGTGTTTTTTTGGGGGGGAGTGACTTTGGCATTTTTTCATCAAATTTTTGTAATTGGTGAGTAAAAATGAAATTTTTTATTGAGGTTTACTTGTGGTGGGTGTGCATGTGTTGCGGAGTTACTTCCCTTGCCATGGTATTCTCATAGGCATATAGCACAAAGTCATGCGGTAGGCAGAGGGTTAACAACAAGCAGAGGCACAGAAGATCGACAGTGACCTGAAGAAAAGCAAGTGGAGAAATGAATATATGGATGAAATGGATGAATTGAATCGTTCGTTCCCAAAATGGCTGCAGAAAACAAATGAAGTGGGCGCTGCTTGGTGTATACTGTGCAGTCAGAAGCTTGTATACAAGTCAGATGGGAAAAAGTTGATAGAAATGCATTCCCAGGAGACGAAACTGGAGAGATGGAATGCGTTGAAACAAACATCAACTCTTCTGCTGCTGCTCCAGTGATGGCTCTGGTGTCTAAAGTTGACTTGTGCATTTTTAGCGGAATACTGCTTGTCTCTCACTGTCGCCTGATTTGATCTCCTTCAGTCAAAAACTTGCCAAAGATACTCAATACCTTGGCATATTTTTTACAGTTTGATATTTAAGCCGTAAGTCATATTTGGGGTCCTTTTGTATAGAAGCTAATTATTAACTTGGTTTTCAAGGAGAGACCACAAAAGTGTCTTAGCAAGACAAATTTTCTTCAGCTCTGGGGGGCAACGCCCCCCAGCAGGGCGTTGCCCCTGCACCCCACCAGGAGCCTAAAGCAGCCCCCTGGGACCCCCCCCCCCCCCCCCCTCGCTCCCCAAAGCCTTTTCAGTATAGCTATGATTTTCTGCTCCCACCCCTGCATTATGCTAAATGTGTTATGTGTACCCAGGAATGGATCAGGGAACACCTGATGCATGTTTGTTGCTCCACTGTTCTCAGGACCGCCCCTGGCAGCAAGTCGCTAGCAGTGTCTCCACCAGGCAGTAAAGGTCCCAACTTGCAGCGAGGCACTGTGGCCCGCAACACATTCCATGGAACGAAGGAGGCCCGGCGGCAAGTGCAGAGCCCCTACAACGGCCCTGGTGGAGCGCCGTCACACACCATGGACACGTCCACTGTGGGGCCTGGTGGTGGACGGCCGTCCTTCTTCAAACCGAATCACGCAGAAATTCAGCCGCAGGTAAGTGCTGCAGTGAAGATGGGTGCTCTCCTTTCTGCTCCTCTCTGACTGGCTTTGTCTGGTTCTTGGTGTGGGTGTGCTGATGTTTCCTTTTTTGGGGTCTCTCTTTGAAGCATGTTTTGAAGGATGGGATTGCTGGTGACTGCTGCTTGCTTGTGTGATGACAGCAGAGCGCTGTAGAGTGTGTCTAGATAGGTTTGCAGCGTTGGGGTGAATTGTGTGATGACAGCAGAGCGCTGTAGAGTGTGTCTAGACAGGTTTGCAGCATTGGGGTGAATTGTGTGATGACAGCAGAGCGCTGTAGAGTGTGTCTAGACAGGTTTGCAGCGTTGGGGTGAATTGTGTGATGACAGCAGAGCGCTGCAGAGTGTGTCTAGACAGGTTTGCAGCGTTGGGGTGAATTGTGTGATGACAGCAGAGCGCTGCAGAGTGTGTCTAGACAGGTTTGCAGCGTTGGGGTGAATTGTGTGATGACAGCAGAGCGCTGCAGAGTGTGTCTAGACAGGTTTGCAGCGTTGGGGTGAATTGTGTGATGACAGCAGAGCGCTGCAGAGTGTGTCTAGACAGGTTTGCAGCGTTGGGGTGAATTGTGTGATGACAGCAGAGCGCTGTAGAGTGTGTCTAGACAGGTTTGCAGCGTTGGGGTGAATTGTGTGATGACAGCCGAGTGCTGTAGAGTGTGTCTAGATAGGTTTGCAGCGTTGGGGTGAATTTTCTTTTCCCTGAACTCTGTACCGTGGGAAGTGTATGCTTTTGTATGGTAGTTGTCAGTTGGTTAGTATTTTAAGAAATACATTTCTGTACTGTTGTTGTTACGTGTCATTATGAAAGGCTTCTGGCAGTACTGCCACAACAATACATCAATATATTTATTGTGAAGGAAAAAATCTTTTCTTAGCAGAGCTAGTTGCTTTTCTGATATTTTTTCTAACAACAGTCAACAGGAACAAAGTAGCAACCCACGAATCAGTGTGTTTGTATGATATTTTATGTGACAATATAATAGAACACACATACCTCCATCCCCCCCCCCCCCCCCCCCCCCCCCCCCCCCCACCCAAAGAAGAAAAAAAAAGGATGAAAGATGGACATTGGACATTTATTAATTTACCTTTCTTTGTGCAACATGACAAGTCTCCTAGGTTCTGGTATAAAAATGAATGATTGAATTGATCACTCATAATAATGATTGAATTGATCACTCATAATAATGATTGAATTGATCACTCATAATAAGATAATGTATAATCAAATTGTTATCTGTGTGCTAGGTTCCGGTATAAAAATGATTGAATTGATCACTCATAATAAGATAATGTATGGTCAGATTGTTACCTGTGTGCTAGGTTCCGGTATAAAAATGAATGATTGAATTGATCACTCATAATAAGATAATGTATGGTCAGATTGTTATCTGTGCGCTAGGCTCTGGTATAAAAATGAATGATTGAATTGATCACTCATAATAAGATAATGTATGGTCAAATTGTTATCTGTGTGCTAGGTTCCGGTATAAAAATGAATGATTGAATTGATCACTCATAATAAGATAATGTATGGTCAGATTGTTATCTATGTGGCAGTCTTTCCTGGAAAAGTAGTTTGGGTGACTATAGGATAGATAATAACAAAACAAAAGAAGGCGTCATTAGAAGATAGCTATTTTTAGGATGGTTGGCCAGCTTTTGCCTCGTTCTGAAGTAAAGCGAGTGATTTGTATCTGATTTTCCCATGCACTGTCACAAATGAGTTCACATAACTTTCCATCGTCTGGCAAGAAAGAATCTATGAAACAGTTGTCACCACCTAACAGCAGCATGTTGCACATTATTGAGAGTTCTACACTTTGTACATTTTGATGATTGTTAACAGTAGCTTCAGAAGCCATGGTTATGAATTTCTTAAGTTTCAGGTACTTTGGAGTACGATGGCATATGTGCACTTTGAATAGCATTGTTTTCTTCTGTTTTCTCTCTTCTTTTTTTTTTGTCAGGATGTGTAGATAATGATTGTTAGAAAATGGGTTGCACAATAAGAATCTCATACAGTAGACAATTTGTTCCTGTATTTTCTGTCAAAATTTGATCATTCTAATTTCCAAAGATATGTCACTTTCCTTGTCTTCTAGCGTTTGTTGATAACTCAGATAATGTTGAAAATTAAAGGCCATAGTAACAAAATATATCAGATATAAAAGAAGTGAATAAAGCGCAGTAAGCGAGCTATATTGGCATGCTCAGTGTGATGACTAGCTCAGGATGTTCCAGTTGTGTCAAACCACAAAAACTGTTTTCCAGCCTTACCATGCTGTTCTTAGTTCAGGTTCATGACTGGTTTCTGTGCATTGCTGTGTCAGTACATACATGGTCATGTTTTCTTTTTTTTTTTTTCTCAGTCCTGGAATGAGGTATTCAGTTTTCACTTTTCTTTTGTTGTGTGCGTCGTTTCCCTGTACCCTGTGTCTGGTTCATGCTTGCTGTGCTGATGTGGTAGAGGACTGTTGCAGTGTTAGTGAATGAACAACCCTGTGTGTATGTGATGGTGGTTGTCAGTTGTAGTTAGCCCATCTGCTTTGTTTTTCACATTTGGATTTATTTGGGGAGAAACAGACATTGGGCTGACCGTTGGGAGCGGTTGCTAATCCTTAGGAAACTTGCAGTATTATAGCTTGTTCAATAATGCCAAGCAGGACACTGTTTGAAATAAATGAATAACATACAGGTCTTTATGTGTGTGGGCTTTTTCCCCACTACATTCTTACATTTCCCACACATATCATTCTTGCACATGATCATCAAATTGGTGAATATCTATTTTTTTTTGGTGAATATCTTCTCTGCCAGTTAGCATGAAATGTAAGTATAGCATGAATGTGTTTAGGATAGTGGCATGAAGAGAATTGCAAGCATCCAAGCAGTATTGGTGACAGAAAATTGTTTAGCTGACAAGCCGCAATGGTGTAACGGTTAGCATCAACGATTCCGGGCTGGGAGGTTGTACGTTTGTTTCTCATCAGGGCCCTTTGTGGGATTTTCTTCCTGATGGGCTTCTACCCAGAGGTGGGCTTTGCTGTAGGCTCAGTCAGAAAGACTGAGACAACACAGTCAAGTTTTATCCATTTCGTGGATGCACCTCTGAGAACGTTGCTCAGATTCTCTGGCCCACTGTGCCAATGTCAGTGTCTGTTAGGTTGATGTTTGGCTGTATGATAGAAGTCGGTGCAGACTGCTGTATGATAGAAGTCGGTGCAGACTGCTGTATGATAGAAGTCGGTGCAGACTGCTGTATGATAGAAGTCGGTGCAGACTGCAGTCCTGCAGCCTCAGCTGGGAGTGGAACCCAATAGCATCATAGTCATCATCTTCACCAGTCAGCTTGAAGACAGTACATTGCTGTCGTGGTGTCTTAGTTCTAACCTCATCTCCACGTTTATGCCTTTGGAGAGTTCATGTGGAGGCCACTGTCACTGGCAAGGTCATGGGGACTGTTGTTGGACAGACAGCACGGTGCTGTCCAGAGGGGGATGGCTACTCACACTGGCTTTGCCACTCGGCATTGTCATCATCATGGGTAGGGGCCTCAATGGGTGGTGTCCTACACAGGTTGGATCAGAACAGGCACCACGAAACACAGGGCAGCAGCAGGGCAGGGTTTCCTCTGATGGTTGTAGTGTGCCAGCTTGACATTGACTGCTCCCTGTGGAGGAGCCGTTCTGGTCCAGTGATGGGACAGAACGTGGCTGTAGACATGGAACTGGAATGATCGACAAGGGTGAATGATCGACAAGGGTGAATGCTACTGAAGTGGCACAGACAATGACACAACAACAAAACAAAATTGTTCAGCTATCACCCTGCTGTGCAGATGTGACATAAAACAAACAGTGTGTAAATGTCCATTGTCTCAGAACATAACCTGGTATGTTGTGTGTTCATAGTGAAAGAGAGCAGTTCTTTCTTTCTTCTTTCTGCGTACGCAGGCTGATACGCCTGCGGACACTCCCTGTATAGCCAGGCAGTGGAGTTTTGTGTGTATGACCCTTTTTTATCCTGCCATTAAGGCAGCCATACTCCATCTTCGGGGAAGGTGCATGCTATGTGTCACGTGTCATCCATACCAACTGGCCTTCTCTTCCGAAAGTTGGTGATGGGATTTTACGTGTGTGCAAGATGTTATGCGTGCGTTCACACACGGAACCTCGGTTTATAGTCTCATTCGAAGGACTATATGGGGAATGGAGTCAGAACCAATGTTAACTCCGAGGGAAAAATCCCCCTATACCGAAATTCGAACCCGCAACCCCAGGATCACGAGTCCGGCGCTCTACCAACTGAGCTATCCGGCCCCCTAAAGAGAGCAGTGATGGGTGGTGATTGGGCTATGGTGGAATGATATGTTTCAAAGGAAACCTAAACCAAAGTTCTAAAAGAATGACGTCTGTTTTGTTGGGAAAATGGTTTGCTTCATAAGCAGTTATGCAGTCTTTTTGTGGTTAGCATGTCAAATGATTTGAAATAAGAACAATGAAATTTTCGCAAAGCTTTGTACAGTCTGACTTTGAGGAGGCATTGGAAAAGGGCTGATTGAGAACAGCAGCGGTATCATTACACATTATCAATTGTGTTCTGTAAAGGAAACAAAGATCATGTGCGGTTTTGTCCATGGGGTCGTTTCTTGCCACCTCGTCTGTCCCCGTTTATCTTAACAGATTTCAGATCCTTTTAGTATTTTCTAGCAACATGGAATACTTTGTTGTGTAGTGGATAGAGGATCAGATGCTTGTAGAAAGAGATTGTGGTAACTTTCCTGTTTTTATATCTGCCTGACTGCATCTTGAGCTTTGGAACTGCATTGGTTCGCTGACCGAAAGAGAGATAAAATTTAAGGCATGATTGGCAAAACATTGCCCATGTTAACATTGGAGATGGCAAAACATTGCCCATGTTAACATTGGAGATGGCAAAACATTGCCCATGTTAACATTGGAGATGGCAAAACATTGTCCATGTAATGTTGGGGATGGTAATTTGTGGTGGTGGTAGCAACTGTGATTGACAAATTTGATGGCATTTAGTGCATGTCCTGATGTCAGTAGCTAAGTCTGTGCAGATGCTACTAATTCGCTGAATTGAAGGACCATGTGAATATTTGCATGATGAACATGAACATGTGGTACCGTTAGATAGGTACAAATAACAGTTGTCTTTGCATGATGAACATGAACATGTGGTACCGTTAGATAGGTACAAATAACAGTTGTCCATCTCTGTCCTTTCTTCTTCTGCACAAGTCTATTTTCTCTCCCTTTGCCGATAAGCCTGTTCTTTTCTTGCTATATTTAATTAATTTAAACAACAAAAAGTAAATTTCAGAAGCATAATGTGTGGTTTGTCATTAAGACATGTTGCTGCTTGGTGACTAGTGTAGTCTTCGTCTCCATAGCCTCTTCCAAAAGATTTGGAATGGGGATGAGGCACGACAGCCTGTGCATTCCTATCAGGAGTTTTAAAGGGACACTGAGACTTACAACCAATTGTTAGGCAGTACAGTATGATGTGGGGGTTGTGGTCAGCCATGAGCAGCTCTAGTGCAACAGGCCTCATTCTTACATCCTGTGAAGATAGCCTGTAGCTGTCAATGTGGCAAGGTGACCAGAACAAAGGCCCTGTGGGTCATCTTCTCACCCTGTGACATGCACTGTGTGTCCTGGCCTTTACTAATGTGGCAAGGTGACAAGAACAAAGCCCTGTGGGTCATCTTCTCACCCTGTGACATGCACTGTGGGTCATCTTCTCACCCTGTGACATGCACTGTGGGTCATCTTCTCACCCTGTGACATGCACTGTGGATCATCTTCTCACCTGTGACATGCCCTGTGGGTCATCTTCTCACCCTGTGACATGCACTGTGGGTCATCTTCTCACCCTGTGACATGCACTGTGGGTCATCTTCTCACCCTGTGACATGCACTGTGTGTCCTGGCCTTTGCTAATGTGGCAAGGCGACCAGAACAAAGGCCCTGTGGGTCATCTTCTCACCCTGTGACATGCACTGTGTGTCCTGGCCTTTGCTAATGTGGCAAGGTGACCAAAACAAAGGCCCTGTGGGTCATCTTCTCACCCTGTGACATGCACTGTGTGTCCTGGCCTTTGCTAATGTGGCAAGGTGACCAGAACAAAGGCCCTGTGGGTCATCTTCTCACCCTGTGACATGCACTGTGGGTCATCTTCTCACCCTGTGACATTCACTGTGTCCTGGCCTTTGCTAATGTGGCAAGGTGACCAGAACAAAGGCCCTGTGGGTCATCTTCTCACCCTGTGACATGCACTGTGGGTCAAAGGGTCATACACACAAAACTCCACTGCCTGGCTATACAGGGAGTGTCCGCAGGAGTATCAGCCTGCGTACGCAGAAAGAAAGAAAAAAAAAAAGAATCTTCTCACCCTGTGACATGCACTGTGTGTCCTGGCCTTTGCTAATGTGGCAAGGTGACCAGAACAAAGGCCCTGTGGGTCATCTTCTCACCCTGTGTCCTGGCCTTTGCTGATGGGAGTGCTTGCACCAGTGGCAACCTGTGTGCTACTGGTGACTACTGGCACAGTTATAAAACAGCATAGATAATTGTTCCAGAACAATTACTTTGAATTGTACTGGTACTTTTATATAAGCTGACGTTGAGTTTCCTTCCATGAGGATCTTGTTTGTCAGTTGGCAGAGTTGCAGTGAGAAATGTATTGGTTAATTTTCATTTCGGGGCTCATAGATTTAACTTTTGCACAGGTGTGCTATGCAATTTTATGTGGGCATGGCAGTTGTTTACATTGGCCATTCCGGTGAATAGAGCCCATAGTCTTAAGGAAAAAGGAGTTCTGTTTTTCCTTCTACAATTTAATGGATGAAGTCATGTATATGTAGGTTCTAGCTGATGGGAAAAAAAGGCTTTAGAATACTGGTGGTATTTTATAAAGATCTCTGAACTAGGAATGTCTGCCATTTTCAAATTGACAGATGCTTTTATTTTGTCACAACTGCATTTAGATGATTGCTAAAAAGTATTGAAGAGCATGTGAAGTGCAAAGTTCATGTTTTACCCTTTCCATTGATGACAATAGATTATTACTTGTATAAGAGGCATGAAATGAAATGAGAAATTATGAATTGGTAAGAGAGAGAATTTCTTGAGCAGTATCTTTCAGGAAGGAACTAAATAAAAGTTAGACTTAGCGAAACACTATTTTCAAGATCTGGAAAAGTGGGGAAACCACTAGCAGAGGCAGATGAGTTTTTGTGTTTTGATACCAGTACTAGTTGCGCATCTTGAAGCAAAAAGAAAGAATATCAGTGTTACAATGAAAAGAGCACTTCAGACGGGAGTATGTGCACAGTTTTCCAAGCTGCAGCATCACACCTTTTTGTGTTATTTGCATTACTTCACTTATTTAGCTATATTGCTTTCACTACTTAACATGAATTTTTCTTTGGTTTCCATGTCAGTGGTTCTGGTCTAAATGCTTGGCAAGCAAGAAGTGAGCGTTGTGTTTTTATACCATTACCCCAAATCCATGCAGATAGAAGAACAAGAGAGTGTGCTGTGCTGTTAATACAATGAAAGCAAGCTTATGTCCTGACCTGCAGTGTGATTTTGGTGCACAGCAACCCTGTGTGTAATATTTGTCTGGCTTTGGATGAAGGAAATGGCAGAGCTATATCCTTCGTTCCCTTGGCGATGTTGTTGTTGTTGTTTTTTGCTGTTAGTGTTTGACATATACTCCTTGTTCTGTTTCGCGCGGCAAGCTTTACATCTCTGTTCAGAAGTAATCTGCAACTTCAGGAGAGGTATTTTGCATGTTACCATTTTGCCTGCAGAAAATGATTTCTTCCTCTTGCAGATAAACTTTTTGATTAGCTGTGTAAGCATATAATGTACAGAAAATACAATAAGCAAGAGATTTTAGGTGATGGGGAAAGGTTGTGGGGTTGTGCTCACATTTTGTGAAGGTGTTTGGATGTGATGGATTGAAAGAATTTGCTCATTGCTTTGTCTTATGGCGGTAATCAACTTCACAACAGTGCTGTGCTGGGTCGTCAGTACATTATTTTAGCCCCTTTTCTAGGCTAAAAATGTGGTGCTATCTTTGGTTGTTTCTAGTCGTTGCCTTGTTTCTGTGGAGGCAGATAAAAAAAAAATGCTGTCAATTACATCGGTGCATCGAGTGAAGATAGAGCAAGTGCTATCTTTGGCAGAAGATAGACCAAGTGCCATCTTTGGCAGAAGACAGACCAAGTGCCATCTTTGGCAGAAGATAGACCAAGTGCCATCTTTGGCAGAAGACAGACCAAGTGCCATCTTTGGCAGAAGACAGACCAAGTGCCATCTTTGGCAGAAGACAGACCAAGTGCCATCTTTGGCAGAAGACAGACCAAGAGCCATCTTTGGCAGAAAATAGACCAAGCGCCATCTTTGGCAAAGATAGACCAAGCGCCATCTTTGGCAGAAGACAGACCAAGCACCACCTTTAGCAGAAGACAGACCAAGCGCCATCTGTGGCAGAAGATAGACCAAGTGCCATCTTTGGCAGAAGACAGACCAAGCGCCATCTTTGACAGAAGATAGACCAAGCGCCATCTTTGGCAGAAGACAGACCAAGCGCCATCTTTAGCAGAAGACAGACCAAGTGCCATCTTTAGCAGAAGATAGACCAAGCGCCATCTTTGGCAGAAGATAGACCAAGCGCCATCTTTGGCAGAAGATAGACAAAGTTTGATCTTTAGCAGAAGATAGACCAAGCGCCATCTTTAGCAGAAGACAGACCAAGCGCCATCTTTAGCAGAAGATAGACCAAGCGCCATCTTTAGCAAAAGTAGGGAAAAAAGCTGCAGTGCCTATGACTTGAAAATATTTTATCGTGCTATAATACATACGGTGAATTCCCTCATTCATCGGTGAGACAAGGCTGTTATTCTCATGTCCTAATCTGTGTCCAGTATTATCACTAGACATATTTTCATCCAGCCTGGCTGACTGTAGGGGTTTTCTTTGTGAGAGGTTTCTCTCTCTCTTTCTTTCTTTGACTTTTTAGCAGGATCGTCTTTGTCTTTATGATATGAATTCATATTTTAGTTTATCTACTATTTTTTAAATGAACATGTGTATGGAATGGCTCAGTGTCAGATATTCTCCTTTTGTAATTGTTCTTGCATACTGATTTTGACCAAAAGGTTTGTCAATTGTAGTGGAATGCCTGTCAGGTAATTTTTTATAGAAAGAGGTGAATGTTTTGTTTTACAGTTTCTGGTTGTGACAGCCATGTGATGAGTGGGACTAAAAGTATTCAGATAAGAACAGTCTGTCTGTTCTGTGCAAAATTGGACTAAAAGTATTCAGATAAGAACAGTATGTCTGTTCTGTGCAAAATTGGACTAAAAGTATTCAGATAAGAACAGTCTGTTCTGTGCAAAATTGGACTAAAAGTATTCAGATAAGAACAGTCTGTCTGTTCTGTGCAAAATTTCTCTCGGCATCTTAGAATGATATAGGCTGGTGTGCATGTTGTATTTTTGTGTGGCTGCAGAATGTTGTAGGTTTTGCTTTGAGGTGAATTTTTGTTCTGATTCTTAGATTGCTGTTTGTGGCTTGTGGTATGGTAGTTTGTGAATTCAGTGATTTAATTCTAGCTGTTGCATTTGAGCTCTTTCATAAAGTCATACACTATACCTATGTATCATTGTAAATGTTTGCATAGTATGAAAAGCAGTTGGGTTGAGCATCACCAGCATGATATCAGTGTGGCTTGTGCATTTACCTTAAATTAATGATTTGAATATCTGTTGTATGTTAAAGTGGTAAGACATATAAATAAGATTTTGAATTATTTGTGAGAACATATCATTTGTCCTACACTTTTGCGCTACTGTGTTGCTCTGAATTGTAGAATTTATATTGCCCATTTTTTGACGCATTGCATTTTGCATCAGTGTGTGTTTTTGTTAGCTGTGTGTTGTAAACCTCTGTCCATTAGCCCAGTGTGACGATATCATATTATCTTTGTGGAAGACTGTGTGCGCTCGTGTGTGTGTGTGTGTGTGTGTGTGTGTGTGTTTGTGTGTGTGTGTGCAGACCTGTTTACCCTTATGATTTTGCTGTAATTTTTACAGAAAAAAAAATTACGGGAATTACAACACACACACACACACACACACACACACACACCCCAAATTAATCAAAGAAAGAAAATAGTTAAACGCGACGTTTCGTCTGCTACCGTTTTCGGTTAAAAGCAGTTAGCAGACATTTCCCAGCGTGCCTTGTGTCTTTTACCTTATCAAAGATGGCGTCGAAGTGATCTTACGTGCCAACGGCCGGCTCTTCCAAATCTTCAAAAGTTGCGAAAGTATTGCGATTGTGAAGATTACGGGTTTCTTTTTCAAATTACAGGTTTTTGTCTGAGATATTACAGGTACATGAATTTGGGGTAAACAGGTGTGTGTGCGTGCGCTCGTGCGTGGAAGGGGCGGGGGCGTAATTTGTTAATGTTTGTGTATGTTGTCTACCTTCCTCTCACAGGTTCTTTCCTAGCAGCATGCTCAAATTGATGGGTAGTTTTGTTGTGTTGATCATTCTTTTACATTTACACAGCATATATATTAATGTAGCTTCTACTGTATTATGAAAGCAGAATGTTTGATAGTCGAAAACATACATATTATGACAGATTGTAATGAATGCTGAGGATCAGAAGAGAGCAGAGGTTCTTTAGATCTAAAAACCTCTTTTCAAAGCATTTTGTAATCATTCATGTATTTTCCAGTATTATGAGCTACTCTATTATCATTGCACTGTCAGAGGCTATGGGTGACTGTAAAACTTGTCCTTGTCTCGCGTAGCTCAGTATCTCCGAGGGTTGTAAGTGTTTGTATGTATGTTGTGGTGTGTGTGTGTGTGTGTATGCGTGTGTGGGTGTGTGAGCAAGTGAGTGAGACAGAAAATGCATGTGCATAATTATTGGTGCAAACGGTCAGATTTAACGGTATGAAATGAAAAGAAAACATCTTTTGATCATGGTTTTGATTTTGATGCTTGATTTTGTCGTGAATGGAATTTTTTTTAAGCTAACAGGAGCTATATATAATTTGTACATGAACACTTGCATAAAACAGGCAACCACATATTCGCTTGCATGCACATGCACACACACACACACACACACTCACACACACACTCACATACACACACACTCACACACACACACACACACACACACACACACACACACACACACACACAGTATAAAGCATGTTGACCAGTGACTCAATTCAGGGGAAGGAGGGGGGCTGGATGAAGAACAAGAACATGCATTGAAATGAAATGAATAATCAAGGTCAGAAAAAGCCAAGTAATTTAGGGTTATTTACAGTCTGTTGTGAACCCTCCCTCCCCCTCCAAACAAACCCATCTTTTCACTGTCAGCACATGCTTGTAAATAACATCCAGGATAATCTCAAATTCTTAACATTCCTGTGCACAATTTTGTGTGCATGGCTTATCTTTTTGCTTTGATTTCTTTTCTCTGTATCGGTGCAGTTCCCCTACTAACCCTTTTACCTACCTCAGTTGAGACATTGTCTTTGTTTATCCACCTCAGATATCATTGGACACATTTTATGTCTATGTGTATATACAAGTCATGATTTATTTTCACCCATTCTCTGTGTTTCTCTGGCCCCCATTGCATGCGTGTCCCTCTACATGTGTGTGCCTGCACTGACTGGCGGTCAGATTAACCCAGTTTGACATGTGAGAACCCCCATTTTCAGACCCGACTCGGAATTACAGTATTCTCCCCACCTGTCAGCCTCGGGGGCTGGGCGACCGAGGCATCAGCAGTGAGTACTCTACTGTGCCCTCACCTGCCCCCCATGCCCCCCCCTCCCCCCCCCCCCCCCCCCCCCCCCCCCCCCCCCTTCCCCCCCATGGTTCCGCCAGTCCTGTACATGTCGGGAGCCATCTCTGTGGCCCCTTCCTCTTCCTACTGACCTCTGTAAGCTGTACGGCCCTTATGGGTTTTCTTCTTCTTTTCTTTTTTTTTTTTCCCTCCCGGATCTCCGTTACCTTTTCCAATGTAAACTTCAATGTGCATAGTTTAATATGGGAGCTTTTAGTCGATACAGACCTTCAACAGACCAGGAGTTCATGCGTGTTTTGTCCCCTTCCCAGCACTGTAGATGGGAGTTTTTAGTTGATGCAAACCTTCAACAGACCAGGAGTGGAAAAGTGTTTTGTCCCGTTCCCAGCACTGTAGGGCTCTGGCTCTCTTTTTGTTTCTTTTCCTGTTGTTCGTTCTTTCTTTCTTTCTTTTGTTACTATGTACTATCATTTTATGACGTTTTAGTTCCACTGAAGTGGAACACTGTAAAGCAAGAGGTTAAAGGTGGATGTTTCCAGTGCAAAATTTTCCCATGTAAAGCAGACTGAGTGATTGATTTTCGCTATGCAAAATTTTCCTCCCGTTTTTGTGTTGGTGAAAAGTGACATTTCACCCTTCTTGTCTCAGACAAAAATTATAGTTACACCAGAGCAGTCTCCAGTACAACAAACTGGTTGATACGGAATGAAATGGAGTTTATCAGTAGGTGGGTAGGTCTGTTTACAGTCATGGTTCCCCTTTTGATTCTTGTTGTCCAGCTTTCCTGCTTGAATTTTTAGAATTCAGTCAGAAGATTTTTGAAAGTTCACAGACAGGATAACCAGGTTGTCTTCTTACATCCTGTATGCAAGGAAAGAATAAAGCTGAAACTTGTTGTTGACAAGGCGTCTTCTTGAAGCACCTTAATCAAATGACAACCATTGGGTGATCATTTTCAAGTTAGTGTGAAGTTTCTATGCAGACATCTTAGAAAATATCATCAAGGAAAGTAGTAAATTGGGAAAGCTGTTTGAAAACAACTAAAAAGAATTGAATTGAAAACGTGTCTTTCTTAGTCTACATCATGGGATATTTAAGTAAGAAATGTACAGAAAGTTGTCCTAAAAGAGTGAATAGATTGAAACAATACACTGTTGTGTCTTTTCTTTCTCTTTCTTTTTTTTTATTGCAGGTTTTTAAAGAATTATATTATTGTTATTTTTTTTTTTATCTTACAGAGAGGGCTGCCTGGTCTGGTTTTGCAAAGTATGCAAGTAGAAGTGTGTGTGTGTGTGTGTGTGTGTGTGTGTGTGTGTGTGTGTGTGTGTGTGTGTGAATGCAAGTTACTGTGTACCGCCAACTTCACCTAACCCCAGTATCTGTCCTTGCCAAGTGTATGAGCCAAGTGGTATTGCACCAGTCCTGTGCAGCATGCATGCTGGGCTTGGAGCATGCTGTTGTGATGAAGGGAAGGGTCAGGATGGGCCGAGGTTGGTCAGTTGGTCAGCCTTGTAGTCCCCCCCCCCCCCCCCCCCCCCCCTCCCATAATGTTTCCTACAGTGGTGTGTTCCTTTCTTTCAGTGTAGTCTATTACTTGTATTCCTGCCCTGACCCGACCCTCTTTCTGCTATGCATGAGCACTGTCTGTCCACTGTCTTGTGCACTCCAAACTCGGGTGTCTGTGGGCTGTACTCAGCTGCTTGTGAAACTACTGCAAAGGTTGGTTTCTTTTGCCGTATGCTCTCAAACACCTTGTCTGCCTAGGATGTGCAAATGGGATGGACACCACAATAGGTGGTGTATTTGAGATGGATATTGACACAGTTATATGTAAGATGGACATTGAAATACCCGGTGTATGTGAGATAGGCATTGGAATGACTGGTGTATGTGAAATAGGCATTAAAAGGGCTGTTGTATGTGGGATGATCACTGAAACAGCTGATGTATGTGGTACGGGCAATGGAATTTCTGGTGTTATAGAGGATGGGCATTAGAATAGCTTTTCTTTTTTTTTTCATGGTTGAAAATTACAGTGACTGTTGCATGTGGGATGGGCATGGAAGTAGCCTGCGTATGTGTAATTGGCATTTAGATGGCCAGTGTACTTTGGGGTGGGCATGGAAGTAGCCTGTGTATGTGTAATGGGCATTTAGATGGCCAGTGTTCTTTGGGGTGGGCATGGAAGTAGCCTGTGTATGTGTAATGGGCATTTAGATGGCCAGTGTTCTTTGGGGTGGGCATGGAAGTAGCCTGTGTATGTGTAATGGGCATTTAGATGGCCAGTGTTCTTTGGAGTGGGCATGGAATTAACTGATGTAACTGGGATGGCCATTGATATGGATGATGAATGTGGGATGAGCCATGAAACAAATGGTGTGTGACAGAAGGGCCGTCAAGTGAATGGTGTATGTGGGTTAGGCATGGAACTGCGGGTGTGCTTGTGATGGCATTGAAATATATGGTATATTTGGGTGCTTCTTTTTTCACTCATTAATACCTCTGACAGGTGGGAAGTTGTAACTCGAACACTGCACATACATGCAAGTCCATGACACTTGACAGACTATGGAAGAGACCGAACAGAGTTTGAATTAAGAGAACTCTGAAAGATACTTTGCTGTAGGAAGCAAATCAGATGCGGGAGACTGATGAAGTAGATAGATGTCAATCCCATCTTAAAAGAAAAAAAGAAAAGAAAAAAAAAGGAAAAAAAGAAAAGAACACCACAGGCCTTCAGGAAATACTATGATGAACAGGAGCCATGCTTAAAGGGACAAAAAGAGGAACACTTGGTGTGTGCACAGTTTGCAACAACACATTTTATATCGGGCACATGATGATGTAAATATGCAAATATGAATACATGTACATGTGCACATCCTATTGTAAGAATATAGCGAGTTCCTGAAAATTGTTGAACATTGCAGTTTGTTTCCGATTTCAACATGGTTAGTTCCCTGATCTATTGATTTTTTGGAGAGGCATGTCTGAATTAGCAGTGAACTAGATGGAGCATGTGGGGTTAGCATGAAGTAGATGGTGTATGTGGGATAGGCTGTGAAATAGATGGCGGGTGTCAGATAGATGATGTATGCAGGTAGAAGATGTATGCAGGTAGATGATGTATGCAGGGTGCAAAATAGATGGCGGGTGTCAGATAGATGATGTATGCAGGTAGATGATGTATGCAGGTAGATGATGTATGCAGGGTGCGCAGTGAAAAACATGTCCGAGACATGCAGTGAAAGAGGGGTGTGTAGGAGGTGCATCCCGTTTCGCCCTTTTTCATTTCGCCCTTTCCCATTTCGTTCCCGTTCCCTTTTCGCCCTTTCCTATTTTGCCCTGACCATACTGCAAGGCTCCCCCCTGGCGTAACCAGTGTCCCAGTCTACTCCAAAGCAGAATCGATGGTCTTTAGATTAGAGTAGGGCGAAGCCCGAGAGAGGACGAAGGACGAATGAACGAAGGCCGTTAGGCCAAGTCGTGCTCACACGCAAATGAAAAAGGGCGAAACGGTACCTGCCAGGATCGTGTTGTGGAAGTCCCAGTTCGCCCTGGCAGGGCAAAATGAAAAAGGGCGAAACGGTACCTCACCGTGTAGGGTTGGCAGTGAAATGTGGGTCTTTTGGCGTGGCAGTGAAAGAGGGTGTTTAGGATTGGCAGTGAAATGTGGGTCTTTTGGCATGGCAGGAAAGAGGGTATGTAGGATTGGCAGTGAAATGTGGGTCTTTTGGCATGGCAGTGAAAGAGG
>CM031598.1:3697138-3714319 GCA_018398815.1 Conus ventricosus
GTGTGTAGGATTGGCAGTGAATGTGGTCTTTTGGCATGGCAGTGAAAGAGGGGTGTTTAGGATTGGCAGTGAAATGTGGGTCTTTTGGCATGGCAGTGAAAGAGGGGTGTGTAGGATTGGCAGTGAAATGTGGGTCTTTTGGCATGGCAGTGAAAGAGGGGTGTGTAGGATTGGCAGTGAAATGTGGGTCTTTTGGCATGGCAGTGAAAGGGGTGTGTAGTGTTGGCAGTGAAGTGTGGGTCTTTTGGCGTGGCAGGAAAGAGGGTGTGTAGGATTGGCAGTGAAATGTGGTCTTTTGGCGTGGCAGTGAAAGAGGGGTGTGGGGAAATTGGCATGGAAGGGGGTTTCTTTGCGTGGCAGTGAAAGAGGGGTGTTTAGGATTGGCAGTAAAAATGTGGGTCTTTTGGCGTGGCATGAAAGAGGGGTGTGTGGGATTGGCATGAAATGTGGGTCTTTTGGCATGGCAGTGAAAGAGGGGTGTTTAGGATTGGCAGTGAATGTGGGTCTTTTGCATGGCAGTGAAAGGGGTTGTTTAGGATTGGCAAGGAATGTGGGTCCTTTTGGCGTGGCAGTGAAAGGGGTTTTGGGAATGGCAGTAAAAATGTGGGTTTTTTGGGCATGGCAGTGAAAGGGGGGTGTGTAGGATTGGCAGTGAAATGTGGGTCTTTTGCATGGCAGTGAAAGAGGGGTGTGTGGGATTGGCAGTGAAATGTGGGTCTTTTGGGGTGTGTGTTACGGATGGAGTGCGGTGCTATTTTGTTGTCTGACTTCTCGCTCTCAAAAGTTTGGATGCGTGTAATAATTATTCCCTACACACACCCACACCATACGTACATGGATAGCCAGGCAGCACACGATTTTGGGATTTCTTTTCTTTATAATTATGCTGCCTAAAACCATCAATATGAATCGTTACCAAATCAATACATGCCATTACATAAAAATACAGATCAATGCACGTCAATTAAGACATAAATACATAAGACACTTCAATCATCAATATCAGCGTATCATACTACGTATCTTAATAAAATTTCCCAAAATATCTCCCCGGGCGCCGTCCACAGTATCTCACATATACAATCAAACGCATTCATTTCCCAAACAGTACCCACGCCACAGTCTACAGCTTTAAAATAAGACGAAAGGGAAATAACCAAGGTCCCCACAAGGGAAAAACACAGCCGTTCACAAAACACAAGCGATGAAGAAGAAACAGGGTCTCAACACAGCAAGCACAATATATTACGTCGAACTATCAGAAGAAAGAACCGAAAAATCACAAGGCACATAACCCATAGCAGAAGAACCGCAGATTCACAAAGCACAGCAATCCGCAGAAGAAGAACCGCAGATTCTAAAGCACATAAACCAATTAAAATCCCCGAGAACAAAATTTTTCCCCAAAAGTCCCATAGAACACAATAAACTTGGGTTCGAGCACCGTTAAACTAAAACAATATTAACTTCTCCGTGTATTAACTACAGTGTTCACATCAATAAATATAGCCCACCGACACACTGCGGTGGTACAATTGGAGCACATATTAAATATTCTTACAGGATTTTTAAAGTCACTCTCGGCGACACAGCATTCACAAAAAATTTTTATAACAAATACATTTCCTGCTACAATTCCGCTGGAAACCGCATCAAAAGCATCCCACATACACAGTGAACATCGATGCACTACTACCCACTCGGTCACCTCTCCACATAGTAACACTACGGAGAAAAAACGATGATTAAACAAATAAATTAGGCTGGAACACCAAATCCCCCGGCCGTTAGTTCTTGCCCCCTTTTCTCTTGTCTCATATCTTTAAATTTTCCCGTCATGTAGTTAAATATGTCATTTTTAATTGACGTCATAATTTACGTTGACGTCACAATACTCCCCCTCCTCAAGAAAAAAACAATGACCGAATTGTTTTGTTTTTTTTTTTAAAAAGAAGTAAACAAACAGCAGAATACACAAACCTACAAATTACATTCACTCGACGGAAAACGAAGCTGCTCACGGAAGCAGTTCGTGGAGTCCTTCCAGGACTCTCACACAACAGAAGAACACAATTGTCGTCCCAACGAACTCTGAAGGCCCTTTGACATGCTAGCTTGTTGCTGACCTCACGGACAACCTCTCCATACCCACAGGGAGTAGAGACGGCGGCTGGGCATGGGCTGCACCCCACACCTGGAGGGCAATGCAAAATACGATGTTACTGCCACTGGGTCAGCCTCTCCATACCCACACTGGGTAGAGACCACACATTGTCTACTGACCACTCGGTCAGCCTCTCCATACCCCCACGGGGTAGAGATAAAACTGCAGTTCACAACAAGGAAACCCCACTTCCTAAGGGATCAATTGATTCTCACATGAGCGGGAGAGAAGGTCACGAAAAAAATTCGCCGAACCGGGAACGGCTGGACTTCAAACAGAACTCCTGCAACGACAACACCCATCTCATAATTCTTGAGTTCTTAAAGTTTGACGTTCGCAGTTACGTCAAGGACGATGATCGTCTGCAAGAAAAATCTGACTCCCCAAAGGAACCTTACAAACTTCTGAACAGCCCAGACAATGGCAAAACATTCCCGCTCAATAGTACTGAAACGCCTTCTTCACATCCAAAACTTTCGACTAGCGAACACGACTGGGTGAAGGACACATCACTCTCCTGAACAATACAGCACCCAAACCAACAGAACTAGCATCAGTCCTGAAACAAAAGAATTACCCAACCTAGTAACAACAACACAGGTGCAGAAGACAAGATTCCCCGAATCTTCCTCAAAGCTTCTGCACACTCAGGATCCAAGAAATAGACCTTCCAGCACGATCAGAAACTTGATCAAATCAGACAGGGGGGCACTCACAGTACGAACCTAGGAACATATCTCCTGTAAAAACTGAGCAGCCCCAACAAAGACCTGACCTTTTCCAATAGTAGGAGTGGATATATTCAAAATCTTTTCAACCTTCTTACCTTCAGGACGCATAGTACCACCTCCAACAAAAAGCCCAAAGGGAACTCCAGTGAACGAAAGCCTGCCTCGATTTTCGAAGGACGAGCTGTGAGGTTGAAAGACCTCCAGACGGGAGAGCACACCCTTCACATTTTTAAAGGGTGATCATCCCATGACACTGAAACACAAGAAAAATCGTCAAAAAAACTGATGGCAGAAAACTGATCTAATGCCAGCATACGCATCATGCGTGCAAACACTGCAGGAGCCGATACAAGTCCAAAAGGCACCTGACAAACTGAATAGACCCAAGTGTGTTGTAAAAGCCGTCTTCGGACAAATCCTCGGGCTTAACCCACGATCTGCCAATATCCTTTTGCAAGATCTATCTTTGTGAAAAACGAGAAACAGCTAACCTTGCAAAAAGACTCTCAACATCGGGAATATTTTTCGGCATCAAAGACGGTAATCTTGTCAGAGATCTGAAATCAATGCAAAATCTACACGTACCATCTTTCTTCCTGACCAACACAACTGGAGATGCATACGGACTATTGGAGGGTTCAATGATTCCAAGATCCAACATGATAACCAATCTCTCTCTCAACAACCTTTTCGCAGAAAAGGGGATATCATAACACTTCTTTCTAACAGGGACATCTGTTTAAGAGGGATCTCTAATATGCCTCACCTGAGAAAGAACCTGGTTTAGGAGTAAAAATGTCCTGAAAATCATCAAAGACTGCACGCAACTCCCTGAAACCGCTGTCAGACAAAGTAAAAACAAACTGCACTGAGTGGACATCTTCATCGGAAATAGAAGACGTCATCGAACAGCTAAAGTGGGAAGGGTAAAGCGTCATCACAGTCCTGGACGACACCAACTGTACAAACCACTTCACGAACAGTACAAACAACTCCGGAGGGGGGTCCACAGAAAGACCAACTCCTGGAGAACACTCAAGAGAAACCTGTTCCTGCCATAAGCCAAAGGTGCTATCTCTGACCAGGCACTGAAGTACCTGTGAAAGAAAAACTTGGCACAACAACAGCAGAAGTAGACACAACAGCAGACGAATATACTTTTTGAGCATATTCGCATGAAAGATTTTTTCCCTTGCCCTTGACAAGGACCTTGAAATCTGGATGCAAGACTTTGACTACTGGGAACGGCCCTGACCAACTGGCTAACAACTTGTTAGAGTCATCGGCAACAAAACTAAAACTTCATCATCAACTTGGAAACGGCGTTCCCTGGCCTTCTTGCAAGTACTTTTTCCCTTCAAAGGGGAATCAGCAGAATTCTCCATGGCTAACTTACATGAGTCAGCGACAAAAATTCTTGAGTTCAAACAAGTACGAATAAAGACGTTTGGCCCAACATCCTGGGGCATCTGACCGAGTCCACGACTCCTGTAGTAAAGCAACAGGACCCACGAACCTGTCGACCAAACAGCAACTGAAAGGGAGAGAAACCTGAAACTTCAGAGGCAACTCTCTGCACGCAAACAAAAAGTGGCAGGAAAATATCGATGCCATGCCTTTGGTTGGGAGTGCGGACAATCTTTTTCAACATGGATTTCAAAGTCCCATGAAATCTCTCAACATCCCCAAGGGCCTGCGGATGATACGGCGATGTACGTACGCCCTTTGAAACCACACAAAGCAGAAACTGCTTCATGAGATCAGAGTTGAACTGTGTACCCTGATCAACAGAATCCCTTGGGGAAACCAAACGAGAAAAGATTCCCAACAATGCTTCTGCCACACAACAGAGGAGATATCCTTCAACGGAACAGCCTCCGGAAAACGGTAGCAATGTCAATCATGGTCAAGATGTTTAAAGATGACCTTTCCGAAGGGGGAGACAGTGGGCCAACAAGATCAACAGCCACACGATCAAATGGAGTACTGATACTGGAACAGACGCAAGGGTACTGGACAAACTCTACCCTTGATACTGTCTTCTGACACACACACAGGAAGCAACATACTTCGCTACATCCCAGTTACTCCAGGCCAAAAGAACTTTTTAAGATTCTAGACAGAGTACACCGAGAACCACAATGACCCACAAAATCAGATCATGCGCCACAGATAACACTGTAGGCCGAAGTTCAACAGGAACAACAACCTGATCAAAAGAGATATCATTTTTGACAAAATGCCTGTACAGAACCTCATCAGACACATAGTAGTAAAAGCAGTTTTACCTAACCTCTTCACCTCACCAGAAGATGTTGACTGGAAGCACGACTTCAATGACGCATCATCCTTCTGTTTCTGAACAAGATCAGAACGGGAAATGTTCAATCATCTGGGATCTGACACAAAGGTTTTTTGTCCACAACATGCTTAGCTCTAGCCCTCGTAACGGGGGCTAAAGAGAAAGGGTTTTTACCAGATACATCACAAACTCACCGCTCACAGAAACTCCAGGGACATTTCCCACAATGAGATCTGCAACAGGCTATCCAAGACACAACAAGTCAAAATTTCCCACAAAATAAGGACAACTGACTGAAACTGTAGCCATTGGAAACTCATCCACACGACCCACCAAAAGAAACACACTTCACTGTGGTCCTAGCATCTGACTGTCAGAAACTAACCTTTTGCGAACGCCACAAATAGAGCACCAGTATCACGCAGAACAGAACTCAAAGTGCCATTCACAGAACCAGACTCCAAATGCAATTTTCCTGTGAACTCACCAGCAGCTAGACAAGCAAAAGGGGTATCAAGAACAAGCAACAAGCCCGGACTGTTTGCTGTCGGGTGAGTTCTCAACAAAAGTAGAGTTACCAAACCCCAAAAGGACACGTGTCTGGGTGGCAAGGGGGCAAATTCTACAAGGGCTTCTACCTGACTTCCATGGACACCTAGCACTACATGTCCTGTCTTTTTACACAAAAAAACACACAACACTTGCAAACTGATCAAAAGCACTTTCTGAGGAACTCCACTGCCAGAGGTATAACGGGCGCCACGACCCAATGATAACGGCTACCGCCAAAGTTATTTCCACGACCACTGAGTAACCAAAGCTCCGATGACCATAATAACAGCTACCACCAAAGTTACTTCCACATCAGCCGAGGAACCAGAGTAGTGGCCACTGTTTGAAAAGTAGAGTATCTGTTTCCTCTGTCAGACTGACCACAGTACGGAGTTCTATCAGACTGACCGGGGTATGCATTTCTGTCAAAATTTACAGGGGTTTGTACCCCAACAGAAGCAAAAAATGTTTACATCACTTTCCTAGAAAGCACCTTAGTTGGATGAGCACGTCTGTATGACTCTGCAGACTTGATCATTTCATCAAAAGTTTTCACATCTTTTCCCCACACAAAAAAGTGCCAACTCCTTAGAGACACACTCCAAAAACGCTCACGCAAAAAAGATCCACCAATCTTCAAAGACTTATCAATTTTTGACAAAGAGACCCAAAAGGTCAACAAACGCCTAAGTTCAACTGCAAAGGTCTCGAAAGGTTCATCGGAGCTAGGCTTAGCCTCACGAAAACGCTTACGAAAACCATCTGGAGTACATTGAAATTTTTTAGCAAGCTTTCTTTCAAAAGCCGTTTAAAACACAACATTATTTCACGAGACTGTGATAGAGAGTTTTAAAACAGAACCCTCAAGTAGTGCAGACAGGTATGTTTCCCACAAACTCTCAGACCATCCCAAGGAAAGAGCATGGGGTTTTTAAAACGAAACAAGTAACGTCTATAAACATCAGTTTTTTTCTTTAAAAGGGGGCAACTTAGGAAAGGTTGGGCGAGGGCGTTAAACCTGGGAAAAACCCGAACCCTGACTCTCACTGCCTGTCCTGAAGACCGCACTCTGCTGATAGGTTATTTGTAACTGTATTCGTTTAGTTTCCTCTACCTCTTGCATTCTCTTTTGTTTCCCCCTGCATTCTTTTTGTTTCTCTCCTGCCTTGTATCTGCTCTCTTTTAGTTTCCTCTTGTATCTTATCTGCTCTCTTTTAGTTTCCTCTTGTATCTGCTCTCTTTTAGTTCCTCTGTATCTGCTCACTTTTAGTTATCTCTTCTTCCTGTACTCTCAACTGAAATTCTTTCAATCGCATTCTTTTTCCCCTCTTTCCATGTCCTGGGCAATACACTTGTCAAACATAGCCAACAGATCTTCTCCCTCCAGACCACATACCTTACCTCGTTGTAAATTTTAGCGAAAACTTTGCCTCGTCCACAGAGGATACAACAGACTTCTTCCTTAGCCTTCTGTGCCATCATGAAAATAGAAATAATGTCCTGTCAAACCAACACACACACACTAGTGGATCAAATATAAACAATTGCTATCACAAGCAAAAAAAAATTTTTAAACCCCTGTCCCCCTAAAATATATTTAAATTCCCCAAAAAGGGTTTTTTTTTCAAACAAGCATTAATGGGAATCACCCCTTAAAAGACTAAGTATTATCAAACCCAACCAACACAAAGATAGAGATAAACAATGAAACAGGATTTTAGGGATATGGGGAGAAAGAAAAACACAATCGTAATCAATGTTAAATTTTTTAGCAAAAAGTAATAAATCAAGCAATGCATGAAGTAATAACAATTAATCAATGTATTGTTTTGTTGTTGTTGTTGTTGTTTTACACACTAAGCATTTAAATGAAACAACTAATAATTTTTTTTTTTTCAAAACTGGTTCAGGCAGCCACTCACACACTCACTCATTCAAAGAAAAGAACCCTAAGAATGCTGAAGAAGCAACACAATCCCCAAGTAAAGATGGAAACAGAAATAATCAAAGAGATGACTGAAGATAATAAAATTAAAGCCCACAAAGGAAAGAAGACTAGGAACTAGCCCTCGTATCTCCTGAAACTATACAGGAGATACCCCGTTACGCTGGGGACGGGAAAGAAAGTAGACAAAACAGTCATAAAACAAAACAATACAACACAACCAATTGTTCAAAAGGAAAGTCTGTTAACGAGACCTATCACTTCTAATTGGGCAATTAAAAGGTGTACAAAAACAAATCCTACCACTAAGCCTATTTTTAATTCAATAGCAAAAGAAATTTAACTACGGGGTCACCAGATGTTACGGATGAGTGCGGTGCGTATTTTTGTCTGACTCTCGCCTCAAAAGTTTTGGGGGGCTGTAATAATTATTCCCTACACACACCCACACCATACTACATGGGTAGCCAGGCAGCACACGAGTTTGATTTCTTTTCTTTATAATTATGCGCCTGAACCATCAATATGAATCGTTACCAAATCAATACATGCCAATTTCATAGAATACAGATCAATGCACGTCAATTAAACATCAATACATAAGACACTTCAACATCAAAATCAGCGTATCATACTACGAATCTTAATATAATTCCACAAATCTCGCCGCGCCGTCCACAGTATCTCACATATACAATCAACGCATTCAGTTCCACATACCCACGCCACAGTCTACAGCATTAAAATAAGACGAAGACGGATAACCAAGGTCCCCACACGGTAAACAACAGCCGTTCACAAAACACAACGATGAAGAAGAAACAGGTCTCAACACAGCAAGCACAATATATAAAAGTCGACTATCAAAGAAGAACCGCAAATTCCAAGGCACAGTAACCCATAGCAGAAGAACCGCAGATTCACAAAGCACAGCAATCCACAGGAGAAGAACCGCAATTCATAAAGCACAGTAAACCATATTGAATCCCCGGAAACACAATTTCACCAAAGTCCCATAGAACACAATAAACTTCGGTTCGACGCACCGTTGATCTAAAACAAATATTTAACTTCTCCCCTGTATTTATACTACCGTGTTCACATCAATAAAATAGCCCACCGACACACATGCGGTGGTACAATTGGAGCACATATTAAATATTCTTACAGGAGTTTTAAGTCACTCTCGGCGACACAGCATTCACAACAATTTTATAACAAATACATTTCCTGCTACATATTCCGCTGGTACCATCATCAAAGCATCCCCCATACACAGTGAACATCGAATGCACTACTGACCAACCCGGTCACCCCCTCCACATAGTAACACTAACGGAGAAAAAAAACGATGATTAAACAAAAAAATTAGGCTGGGCACCAAATCCCTGCCGTTAGTTTCTTGCCCCTTCTCTTGTCTCATATCATTAATTTCGTCATGTATTAAATATGTCATTTTAAGTTTACGTCATAATTTTTCGTTGACGTCACAGTGTGGCAGTGAAAGGGGTGTGTAGTATTGGCAGTGAAATGTGGGTCTTTTGGCATGGCAGTGAAAGAGGTGTCTTTTTGGCATGGCAGGGAATGTGGGTTTTTTGGGCATGGCAGTGAAAGAGGGGTTTTTTAGGGTTGGCAGTGAAATGTGGGTCTTTGGCGTGGCAGTGAAAGGGGTGTTTAGATTGGCATGAAATGTGGGTCTTTTGCATGGCAGTGAAAGAGGGGTGTGTGGGTTTGGCATGAAATTGGGGTCTTTTGGCATGGCATGAAAGAGGGGGTGTGTAGGATTGGGCCCAGTGAAATGTGGGTCTTTTGGCGTGGCAGTGAAAGGGTGTGTAGTATTGGCAGTGAAAAGTGGGTCTTTTGGCATGGCAGTGAAAGAGGGGTGTGTAGTATTGGCAGTGAAATGTGGGTCTTTTGGCATGGCAGTAAAAGGGAGGGGTGTGTAGGATTGGCAGTGAAATGTGGGTCTTTTGGCATGGCAGTGAAAGAGGGGGGTGTAGGATTGGCAGTGGAATGTGGGTCTTTTGGCGTGGCAGTGAAAGGGGGGTGTTTAGGTTTGGGCCCAGTGGAAGGTGGGTCTTTTGCATGGCAGTGAAAAGGGGTGTGTAGGATTGGCAGTGAAATGTGGTCTTTTGGTGGGGCAGTAAAAGGGGGTGTGTAGTATTGGCAGTGAAATGTGGGTCTTTTGGCATGGCAGTGAAAAGAGGGGTCTTTTTTGGCATGGCAGGGGAATGTGGGTCTTTTGGCATGGCAGTAAAAGAGGGTGTTTGGGGTTGGCAGTGAAATGTGGTCTTTTGGCGTGGCATTTGAAAGGGGTGTTTAGGATTGGCAGTGAAATGTGGGTCTTTTGGCATGGCAGTGAAAGAGGGGTGTGTAGGTTTGGGCAGTGAAATGTGGGTCTTTGGCGTGGCAGTGAAAGGGGTGTGTAGTATTGGCAGTGAAAAGTGGGTCTTTTGGGCATGGCAGTGAAAGGGGTGTGTAGTTTTGGCAGTAAAAAGTGGGTCTTTTGGCATGGCAGTGAAAGAGGGGTGTGTAGGATTGGCAGTGAAATGTGGGTCTTTTGCATGGCAGTGAAAGAGGGGTGTGTAGGATTGGCAGTGGAATGTGGGTTTTTTGGGCGTGGCAGTGAAAAGGGGTGTTAGGATTGGCAGTGGAATGTGGGTCTTTTGGCATGGCATAAAAAGAGGGGGGGTGTAGTATTGGCAGTGAAATGTGGGTTTTTTGGGCATGGCAGTGAAAGAGGGGTGTGTAGTATTGGCAGTGAAATTTGGTCTTTTGGCGTGGCAATGAAAGAGGTGTGTGTAGGATTGGCATGAATGTGGGTCTTTTGGCGTGGCAGTAAAAGAGGGGTGTTTAGGATTGGCAGTGAAATGTGGGTCTTTTGGCATGGCATGAAAGAGGGGGGTGTAGGATTGGCAGTGAAATGTGGGTCTTTTGGCATGGCTGTGAAAGATGGGTCTCTCACGATGAGTTATTAGATATGCGTCTTTGGGATGGCAGTTTTAGGGCGAGCATTGAAACAACTGGTGTATTCTGGGCAACTAAATATGGAACGGGCAAAAGAACTATTTGGGATGGGCAAGGAATTGGAGGGAGTGCTTTGGGCTGGGTATTGAAAGGGCTGGGATGGGAATGAAGTAGCTAGTGTTTAAAGAAGGTTCGGGTAGAGTGAAAGTGGGGTGGGAACTTGTTCACATTTGTCGTATCAATTTCATTTGTCAATTTTTCCCTCAGCCCATTTTAAAAAAAGTATGCATGCTTATCGTGTTTTCTTTTTCCAGTCCGTTATGTTTTTTTTGTGTACTTGGGTTTGGTTTTGTGTTTTTTTTTTCTGTGACTATGTTTTGTTTGGATTATTTTTTGTACAGCTGTATATATTGAATAAGGAAGTTTGGTGCTTTGAACATTGTTTTTCGATATAAAAAGAAGGGGGACTTGTAGGTTTGTTTCTCGCGCAGAGGGTTTGACCCCGATTCAACTAGAAAGTTTTCTATACCATTACTTCATTTTTTCTTCTTTTTCCATTCATGTTTAATAAATGGAAATATTACCTTACCACTCCTGTGTAATTTTTAATAAATGGAAATATTACCTTACCACCCTGTGTAATTGTTTAATAAATGGAAATATTACCTTACCACTCCTGTGTAATTGCATGGCATACACTAGTACACAGGGTCAACATTGCATTTAACTTGTTCTGGAAATTCAGCAAAGGACACTTCCTTAACTATGTATCTGAATTTATTGCATGGATGTAGTTTTATGGAACTTGTCCTCATAAAAACAAATTTTTTGCCCGCCCCCCCCCCCCCCCCCCCCCCCCCCCCCCCCCAACCATCTTTCCCGCCTGTCCCACCCCCAGCAAAACTTCTTTCTAGCCCAAAATACTGCTCAAAATTGGGATGTTCAACAAACAGAAAGACCAATGCTACGGTTGCGTTTGTTGAGAAAAAAACCTAAATCAGACAGTTGATTTGGCTTACACACTTTCAGTTTGTCTTCATCCCTTTTAAAAAACAAGAAATCATGCAGCAGAATTGTTTTTATGTTTGTTGCAAAATACTCATTGTTGCAAATGTGTAATGGAATTGATAGTTTCATGGCCACTTGTCTATCCCTGGCTTTCTGTAACCTGTGATTTATGAAGTAATCAAATATGGAAACAGGACAGTACTGAAACTCCCCGTCAAGCAAAGTTGCACAACTCTGAGCCAGTCTGCTTGCAGTATTTTTGTTTCCAATTTGTAAAGCAACAGTACTGTGCTTATTACTGTTTTTTTTTCTCCCCTGTACTTTAGATTTCCTGTTGTGTATGATTACCTTAACTAAAGGCATCTTGCTCTGACATCTACCTGTTATGTTGTACAGGGCGATAACGAGCGAGACCCGATGGGATCAAGCCTCGGCCCCTGCGGTTCACTTGGAGCATGAAGACCACCAGTTCCATGGACCCCAATGACATGATAAAGAGATTCGCAAAGTGCTAGATCCAACAACTGTGATTATGAACAGCGGGAAAGGTTTCTCTTGCTCTGTGTGCAGGGGGACCCCAACACGGACAGTCTTGTACAGTGGGAGATGGAGGTGTGCAAGCTGCCCCGCCTCTCCTCAATGGTGTACGCTTTAAACGCATTTCAGGCACTTCTAATGGCTTTAAAAAATTGCTTCCAAGATTTCCAATGAGCTGAAGCTGTGAGAGTGCTCCGATGGGGGTAACTGTATGCCTTTTAATCAGCACATTGAAGCATACACTCTACCTGTTTTCCCTTTTCAGAGATTTGATAGATGACCACAGTACACAACCATAATGCAGCAAGCAGCGATGGACATGAAAGACAGATGAAAAGACTGCTGACTGCATTAATCTTGCTTCCATGTAGTGCAAAACACCGAAAGAAGCATTTTCAGGAAAGAGTAAACCTATTTCTGGTCACTGCATTTTCAAATGATGCTCAGTTTACTGAGAAAGGTTATATTAGGAAAGGGTGAAAGAAAGTGAAGTTAAAAAATCTCTCAATCTTTTTGATTAGAAATCAGACTTCAGCTACAAAGAAGATCGGCAGAGCTACAGAAAGCTGACAAGCTTTTCATTGATTAGGTCTGTTTTTAACAACGAAGAAGATGGGGGGTGGGGGGGGGGGGAGAAGGTTCAGTGGTAATGCAAAAAAAGAAACCAGCGGTCAGATCATTTACTGTTTAGAAACTTACACACAGAAAAAGAAGAGAAAAGAAAAGTGTAGGTGACATGTTACTCTCATCTTTGGAAGTCAGACTTGAGCTACAAAGAAGATCGCAGAGCTACAGTGCACAGAGGTTTTTGATTAGAAATCAGACTTCAGCTACAAAGAAAAATCGGCAGAGCTACAGGTTTTTGATTTGAAGTCAGACTTCAGCTACTATCAAGATTGAAAGAGCTGCAGGTTTTGATTGGAAGTCAGACTTCAGCTACAAAGAAGATCGGAAGAGCTACAGTGCACCGAGGTTTTTGATTGGAAGTCAGACTTCAGCTACAAAGATCGCCAGAGCTACTGTTTACAGAGGTTTTGATGGGACCAGTAGGAGTGCTCCAACTCCATGAAGCTCGACGCATTTCCCAGTGTCTGTCTGGCATGGGCTTTCTACGGCTTAAAGTCCCCCCCCCTCCCTTTGATTACCTGGTCCAACTTGTTCCAGTAAGCTTTACAGCATTGTCATGCACCAATCACTTTCTCATTTAATTATCAATTACACTTCTCATTTTGTGACTGTTTCCGAGTGTTAGGGAAAAGTGGGCCTCTTTTGCGAGCTTTGGTTTTGATATAAGACGATCAAAGGTCGGACCCTGTATGTGGCCTCTGCTGTCGGCTGTGCTGTAATGATGACTTGAATGGTGAAGACTTCACAGGGGGCTGGTTAGTCCAAGCTCACTGTTCCTGGGTGAAGCATACTAGCAAAAAAGACTGAAATTGCAGGCTGGCTTACCTTTGGATGACATGCTTGTGGGGCTTTGGACATCTTTATTATGGAGTAGCTTGGCTTATTTATTTTCCAGAAACTTGGTTGGTGACTGGGTTAATTGGGATACAGACTTTATTGAAAGGATGTTTCCTGGAAATGTCAGCCTCCTCCCCTCCCTCCCCCTTTCTCTGTATATAAGGACATCTTGCATCTTCACACAGCTGTAAGAGGAAGGTGATTTGCCCCTCAAGGCACTTCAGCCCGCCGGCGTGATGTTTACTGTGGAGAGTGTCCTTGTGTGCTGCTTGAAGTATAGGTGCCTGTCAGACATTGAAGGTGGAGCACAGGACTCGTCAGTACCTCTTGGTCCAGATGTGTATACTCGGTTTAAATGTTTGCTCCAAGAGGTCGTCACTGCATGACTTGAATACTGACCATATATTGAAATCTAAAGACTACTTTCCAGGTACGAATAGTGGTGGTGTCGGAATTGGCAGGTTTTCTGGTTCAAGAAGAACTGTCCTCCGCTTGAAAAGGTCTTCTGTTGAAACACTGATACATTTCCATGATCTGGGATTGCTGGTTATTGGATGATTTGTAACTAGGCCCAAACACAGTTTCGCCGCACCCCAGTTGATGAATGATGTGAAACCTTTGTGTTTGTAGGAGGAGTGGAACCTGCCAGTCTTCTCTCCTTGGTGCCCAATACTGAGGTTTCTGTGATTTTGTTTCGTCTTGCCAGAACATTATGCACATAGGAGCAAGCCCAACAAGGAGGACTGAATGCAATCCCTTGATTGAATGCAATCCTGGTTTATGATGGAAGTAGATGCTGTTATGACTGATTTTGTGTAAATGAAGAACTATTTTTATCATAGTTTTTGATTTTGATTTAAAGTTAGCTCTAGTATGCTTGCCGTTTCGCTTGAGGTCAGTTGTGTATGATTCTCATCGTCCACTTGGTCTGCGACTGTGATGGTATGGTTTTAAGTGTTTGTGTGTGTGTGTGTGTAGTTCATTGTTGATGGGATGAATGATGTACCATCAGCTCAAACGTGCATTCAGAATCGCAAGGAGATACTTTACCTTACACTTTCTTGAGAAAACCCAGTCACAGAACACAAGGGTGTGCAATTGATAAAAAATAGAATGCAAGTGGTGTGTAACTGAAAGCAGTTCATGGACCGAGTGCTGGTATATAGTGGTGTGTGTGGGTTTGGGGTGTGGACTGGGAGTTATATTTAGTGTATGAGAGAAAATACGGTCAACTTGTGTGGTGTGGGTCAGTCTTTTGCTGTAATGTATGAAGCTTGTAAAGGAAGAAAAAACTCATTGACTGCCAGTGAAACAAAATCGTGGTATATCTTGCTCTGACAAAGGTGTACATATAGAAGTAAACGTGTGATCAGACAGTTGTTGCAATATTTTGATTGTACATACATTGACCATCTCAGTCTGTTTAAAATTTCAAAACCATTCAAATTTATATTACAGGGGCATCAACTTTGATTTCCTCTGTCAAGAGGTAATGAAGATAGTTGTGATTTTTGTATAGCCACCCCTCCACTGTCTTCTTCCCTTGAAGTTTTAAGTTTGGTTTATAGGTTTGTGTATTTCTTTAGCACCCCACTCAGCCCTGCCATAATCCACTTTCAGCATATGCAACTAATTTTTAAGCACTCCAACTTCACTCCATGGTTATTAGTTCCACTGTGATTAACAATTTCTTTCAATAATCTGCCATATCTAGGAAGTTGCCTGTGACATTTACATTGTAAACCATGCTTAGATAGAAAAGTGAATTGGAAAATGATTTGTAAATCTACCAGCACGTAATGTTCTTAGATTTCAGCACCGTGGACAGCTCAGAGCGTCTGCTCGATTTAGACGTGCATCTGTCCACATTGTTGAATCCCAAAGTCAATATTGATATGTCAAGTGCAAACAGCCCACATTTGTGGGTTTTTTTTTTTTTCTATGTTAAAGTTTTAAGAAAAGACATTCTGATAAATGTCTGTGGTTTATGACGTGGGTCTGGGTTTCAAGCATTCAGGTATGATGGTATTAAGCTGCTATTCACTTGCTGCTGTTTGTTTCAAGTAGTGAAAGCTCCATGAGTTTTGGGGTCAAACAGTTGTGCATCAAAACGGTCTGAAAGTGAATATGTAAGGAATATCTGTTCAGTATGTGTGTAAACATAGAAAAGGAAACGGTTTTAATGTTGGTACCTTTACACCGAAGAAAATACTTAAGATTGAAGTAATGGCTTTCTTCAGTTTTTTAATTTAATCTGAACTGATGAATATATGTGTGCATACATCACGCATGATTTAATTTCCTATAACGGTCGTGTGAAGTTTGTGGGTGAATTTTTTTTTTTTCGGGGGGGGGGGGGGGATGATGGGAGGGAAGATTCAGTTGGACTAAATCCAGGCTGCCTGCTTGTGTCTATGTGGGGTGTGGTTGAGTGAGAGGAAGCGACGGGGGGGGGGGGGGGGGGGGGGGGGGGGGGGGGGGGTGATCTGTGAAAGTTGTGGACAGTGCTTACTGGTTGATGCATGTAAAATCTCTCGGCAGTCTTGGATACAAGTGGGTCTTTTCCACAGTGTTTTAAGAAGAAAATGTCTGAAGAATTATTTGAAAGGGCATAATACAGCATGTCTTCAAAGAACTATTTCTGACCCGTCTTCCTTTTTTGTTCTGTTTGCCTTTGAAAGGAGGCGTTCAAATGAACTTGTTGAATGCATGAGAAATCTGAGTGAATCATTGCACTTTAACAGAAGAGAATTGGATCTTTGGGGAGCATTGTTTTTGCCCGTCTGTCAATCGTAGTACTGTCAAAAAGTGCCAGAAAAAGGGAGCATACATGTTTAACTCCGTCTCTGTATTGGGAGTCGTCATAGCTATTACAAATGATGGACTAGGGAGGGGAAAAAGAGAGAGTGGAGATATGATGAATGTTTCAAATGGGTTAGGATTTTTTCCCTTTTCTTTTTAGGTGCCCACCATTCTTTCTCGCACCGTTCCCCCCCTCCTGTTTCAGCATTGGTGCAAGGGCTGATAAGTTAAATAAACTGGTGAAAATTTAGATTCTTCTTGTGTTTGTACCGTGTGCAAAATCTTGTCACCTGTTTCTTTTGTGTTTTTTTTTTAAATTCTAAGTATTTTTAAAAAAAAACAATGTTATATACTTGTAGTGCTTGCCACAACTTGGCGGGGTGAAATTTGGAGAAACATTTAGAGAATAGAAGGTGCTGTATGCACTATGCAGCTTGCATTTAGATCAGTCTGAATTTCATACTTATCTAACTTAAGGAATGAAAAGTCAAGTTCAAGAAAACATTCTTGCTGAAAGGGAGGAGGGGGAGGTGTTTAAGCACATGAATTTTTCCCCTCTTAAAAAAAAAAAAAAAAAAAAACGTGGGAGTTTTTCCCAAGGCCCCCAACCCCAAATAACATTTTAACATCCATTATGAAATCCCCCCCAGCAGGTTTTTTTTTTTTTTTTCCAAAAAAAAAACCAGTAAAAATTCCTTTTACCCCCAAA
>CM031598.1:3715319-3738646 GCA_018398815.1 Conus ventricosus
TAATTGGTCTTTGGCAGGGAGGGGTGAAGAGGTGGTCTGATGGCATATGGCAGTGGAATGTGGGTCTTTTGGCGTGGCAGTGAAAGGGGGGTGTTTAGGATTGGCAGTGGAATGTGGGTCTTTTGCATGGCAGTGAAAGAGGGGTGTGTAGTATTGGCAGTGAAATGTGGGTCTTTTGGCATGGCAGTGAAAGAGGGTGTGTAGTATTGGCAGTGAAATTTGGTCTTTTGGCGTGGCAATGAAAGAGGTGTGTGTAGGATTGGCAGTGAATGTGGGTCTTTTGGCGTGGCAGTGAAAGAGGGGTGTTTAGGATTGGCAGTGAAATGTGGGTCTTTGGCATGGCAGTGAAAGAGGGGGTGTAGGATTGGCAGTGAAATGTGGGTCTTTTGGCATGGCTGTGAAAGATGGGTCTCTCACGATGAGTTATTAGATATGCGTCTTTTGGGATGGCAGTGTAGGGCGAGCATTGAAACAACTGGTGTATTCTGGCAACTAAATATGGGACGGGCAAAAGAAACTATTTGGGATGGGCAAGGAATTGGAGGGAGTGCTTAGCTGGGTATTGAAATGGCTGGGATGGGAAGTGAAGTAGCTAGTGTGTTAAAGAAGGTTCGGGTAGAGTGAAAGTGGAGTCGGAACTTGTTCCACTTTTGTCGTATCAATTTCATTTGTTCATTTTTCCCTCATGCCCATTTTGAAAAAGTATGCATGCTTATCGTGTTTTCTTTTTCCAGTCCGTTTACTGTTCTTTTGTGTACATTGTTTGGTATTGTGTTTGTTTTTCTGTGACTATGTTTTGTTTGGATTATTTTTTGTACAGCTGTATAATTGAATAAGGAAGTTTGGTGCTTTGAACATTGTTTTTCGATATAAAAAAGAAGGGGGGACTTGTAGGTTTGTTTCTGCGCAGAGGGTTTGACCTCGATTCAACTAGAAAGTTTTCTATACCATTACTTCATTTTTCTTCTTTTTCCATTCATGTTTAATAAATGGAAATATTACCTTACCACTCCTGTGTAATTGTTTAATAAATGGAAATATTACCTTACCACTCCTGTGTAATTGTTTAATAAATGGAAATATTACCTTACCACTCCTGTGTAAATTGCATGGCATACACTAGTACACAGGGTCAACATTGCATTTAAAATTGTTCTGGAAATTCAGCAAAGGACACTTCCTTAACTATGTATCTGAATTGATTGCATGGATGTAGTTTTATGGAACTTGTCCTCATAAAAACAAATTATTTGCCCCTGCCCCCCCCCCCCCCCCCCCCCCCCCCCCCCCCCCCAACCATCTTCCTGCCTGTCTCCCACCCCCAGCAAAACTTTCTTTCTAGCAAACTACTGCTCAAAATTGGTATGGTTCAACAAACAGAAAGACCAATGCTACGGTTGCGTTTGTTGAGAAGAAACCTAAATCAGGCAGTTGATTTGGCTTACACACATTTCAGTTTGTCTTCATCTTATAAAATACAAGAAATCATGCAGCAGAATTGTTGTTATGTTTGTTGCAAAATACTCATTGTTGCAAATGTGTAATGGATTGATAGTTTCATGGCCACTTGTCTATCCCTGGCTTTCTGTAACCTGTGATTTATGAAGTAATCAAATATGGTAGCAGGTACAGTACTGAAACTCCCAGTCAAGCAAAGTTGCACAACTCTGAGCCAGTGCTGCTTGCAGTATTTTTGTTTCAATTTGTAAAGCAACAGGTACTGTGCTTATTACTGTTTTTTTTTTCTCCCAGTGTACTTTAGATTTCCTGTTGTGTATGATTTACCTTATCTAAAGGCATCTTGCTCTGACATCTACCTGTTATGTTGTACAGGTCGATGAACGAGCGAGACCCTGATGGGATCAAGCCTCGGTCCCTGCGGTTCACTTGGAGCATGAAGACCACCAGTTCCATGGACCCCAATGACATGATGAAAGAGATTCGCAAAGTGCTAGATTCCAACAACTGTGATTATGAACAGCGGGAAAGGTTTCTCTTGCTCTGTGTGCATGGGGACCCCAACACGGACAGTCTTGTACAGTGGGAGATGGAGGTGTGCAAGCTGCCCCGCCTCTCCCTCAATGGTGTACGCTTTAAACGCATTTCAGGCACTTCTATAGGCTTCAAGAATATTGCTTCCAAGATTGCCAATGAGCTGAAGCTGTGAGAGTGCTCCGATGTTAGAACTGTATGCCTTTTTAATCAGCATCATTGAAGCATACCTCTACCTGTTCCAGTTTCAGAGATTTGATAGATGACCACAGTACACAACCATATGCAGCAAGCAGCGATGGACAGTGAAAGACAGATGAATGACTGCTGACTGCAGTTAATCTTGCTTCCATGTAGTGCAAAACACCGAAAGAGCATTTTCAGGAAAGAGTAAACCTATTTCTGGTCACTGCATTTTCAAATGATGCTCAGTTTACTTGAGAAAGGTTATATTAGGAAAGGTGAAAGAAAGTGAAGTTAAAAAATCTCTCAATCTTTTTGATTAGAAATCAGACTTCAGCTACAAAGAAGATCGGCAGAGCTACAGAAAGCTGACAAGCTTTTCATTGATTAGGTCTGTTTTTAACAACGAAGAAGATGGGGGTGGGGGGTGGGGGAGAAGGTTCAGTGGTAATGCAAAAAAAGAAACCAGCGGTCAGATCATTTACTGTTTAGAAACTTACACACAGAAAAAGAAGAGAAAAGAAAAGTGTAGGTGACATGTTACTCTCATCTTTGGAAGTCAGACTTGAGCTACAAAGAAGATCGGCAGAGCTACAGTGCACAGAGGTTTTTGATTAGAAATCAGACTTCAGCTACAAAGAAGATCGGCAGAGCTACAGGTTTTTGATTTGAAGTCAGACTTCAGCTACTATCAAGATTGAAAGAGCTGCAGGTTTTTGATTGGAAGTCAGACTTCAGCTACAAAGAAGATCGGAAGAGCTACAGTGCACCGAGGTTTTTGATTGGAAGTCAGACTTCAGCTACAAAGATCGCCAGAGCTACTGTTTACAGAGGTTTTGATGGGACCAGTAGGAGTGCTCCAACTCCATGAAGCTCGACGCATTTCCCAGTGTCTGTCTGGCATGGGCTTTCTACGGCTTAAAGTCCCCCGCCCCTCCCTTTGATTACCTGGTCCAACTTGTTCCAGTAAGCTTTACAGCATTGTCATGCACCAATCACTTTCTCATTTAATTATCAATTACACTTCTCATTTTGTGACTGTTTCCGAGTGTTAGGGAAAAGTGGGCCTCTTTTGCGAGCTTTGGTTTTGATATAAGACGATCAAAGGTCGGACCCTGTATGTGGCCTCTGCTGTCGGCTGTGCTGTAATGATGACTTGAATGGTGAAGACTTCACAGGGGGCTGGTTAGTCCAAGCTCACTGTTCCTGGGTGAAGCATACTAGCAAAAAAGACTGAAATTGCAGGCTGGCTTACCTTTGGATGACATGCTTGTGGGGCTTTGGACATCTTTATTATGGGAGTAGCTTGGCTTATTTATTTTCCAGAAACTTGGTTGGTGACTGGGTTAATTGGGATACAGACATTACTTGAAAGGATGTTTCCTGGAAATGTCAGCCTCCCTCCCCTCCCCTCCCCTCTTTCTCTGTATATAAGGACATCTTGCATCTTCACACAGCTGTAAGAGGAAGGTGATTTTGCCCCTCAAGGCACTTCAGCCCGCCGGCGTGATGTTTACTGTGGAGAGTGTCCTTGTGTGCTGCTTGAAGTATAGGTGCCTGTCAGACATTGAAGGTGGAGCACAGGACTCGTCAGTACCTCTTGGTCCAGATGTGTATACTCGGTTTAAATGTTTGCTCCAAGAGGTCGTCACTGCATGACTTGAATACTGACCATATATTGAAATCTAAAGACTACTTTCCAGGTACGAATAGTTGGTGGTGTCGGAATTGGCAGGTTTTCTGGTTCAAGAAGAACTGTCCTCCGCTTGAAAAGGTCTTCTGTTGAAACACTGATACATTTCCATGATCTGGGATTGCTGGTTATTGGATGATTTGTAACTAGGCCCAAACACAGTTTCGCCGCACCCCAGTTGATGAATTGATGTGAAACCTTTGTGTTTGTAGGAGGAGTGGAACCTGCCAGTCTTCTCTCCTTGGTGCCCAATACTGAGGTTTCTGTGATTTTGTTTCGTCTTGCCAGAACATTATGCACATAGGAGCAAGCCCAACAAGGAGGACTGAATGCAATCCCTTGATTGAATGCAATCCTGGTTTATGATGGAAGTAGATGCTGTTATGACTGATTTTGTGTAAATGAAGAACTATTTTTATCATAGTTTTGATTTTGATTTAAAGTTAGCTCTAGTATGCTTGCCGTTTCGCTTGAGGTCAGTTGTGTATGATTCTCATCGTCCACTTGGTCTGCGACTGTGATGGTATGGTTTTAAGTGTTTGTGTGTGTGTGTGTGTAGTTCATTGTTGATGGGATGAATGATGTACCATCAGCTCAAACGTGCATTCAGAATCGCAAGGAGGATACTTTACCTTACACTTTCTTGAGAAAACCCAGTCACAGAACACAAGGGTGTGCAATTGATAAAAAATAGAATGCAAGTGGTAGTGTAACTGAAAGCAGTTCATGGACCGAGTGCTGTATATAGTGGTGTGTGTGGGTTTGGGGTGTGGACTGGGAGATGATATGTAGTGTATGAGAGAAAATACGGTCAACTTGTGTGGTGTGGGTCATGTCTTTTGCTGTAATGTATGAAGCTTGTAAAGGAAGAAAAAACTCATTGACTGCCAGTGAAAACAAAATCGTGGTATATCTTGCTCTGACAAAGGTGTACATATAGAAGTAAACGTGTGATCAGACAGTTGTTGCAATATTTTGATTGTACATACATTGACCATCTCAGTCTGTTTAAAATTTCAAAACCATTCAAATTTATATTACAGGGGCATCAACTTTGATTTCCTCTGTCAAAGAGGTAATGAAGATAGTTGTGATTTTTGTATAGCCACCCCTCCACTGTCTTCTTCCCCTTGAAGTTTTAAGTTTGGTTTATAGGTTTGTGTATTTTCTTTAGCACCCCACTCAGCCCTGCCATAATCCACTTTCAGCATATGCAACTAATTTTTAAGCACTCCAACTTTCACTCCATGGTTATTAGTTCCACTGTGATTAACAATTTCTTTCAATAATCTGCCATATCTAGGAAGTTGCCTGTGACATTTACATTGTAAACCATGCTTAGATAGAAAAGTGAATTGGAAAATGATTTGTAAATCCTACCAGCACGTAATGTTCTTAGATTTCAGCACCGTGGACAGCTCAGAGCGTCTGCTCGATTTAGACGTGCATCTGTCCACATTGTTGAAATCCCAAAGTCAATATTGATATGTCAAGTGCAAACAGCCCACATTTGTGGGTTTTTTTTTTTTTCTATGTTAAAGTTTTAAGAAAAGACATTCTGATAAATGTCTGTGGTTTATGACGTGGGTCTGGGTTTCAAGCATTCAGGTATGATGGTATTAAAGCTGCTATTCACTTGCTGCTGTTTGTTTCAAGTAGTGAAAGCTCCATGAGTTTTGGGGTCAAACAGTTGTGCATCAAAACGGTCTGAAAGTGAATATGTAAGGAATATCTGTTCAGTATGTGTGTAAACATAGAAAGGAAACGGTTTTAATGTTGGTACCTTTACACCGAAGAAAATACTTAAGATTGAAGTAATGGCTTTCTTCAGTTTTTTAATTTAATCTGAACTGATGAATATATGTGTGCATACATCAGCGCATGATTTAATTTCCTATAACGGTCGTGTGAAGTTTGTGGGTGAATTTTTTTTTTTTCGGGGGGGGGGGGGGATGATGGGAGGGAAGATTCAGTTGGACTAAATCCAGGCTGCCTGCTTGTGTCTATGTGGGGTGTGCGTGAGAGAGAGGAAGCGACGGGGGGGGGGGGGGGGGGGGGGGGGGGGATCTGTGAAAGTTGTGGACAGTGCTTACTGGTTGATGCATGTAAAATCTCTCGGCAGTCTTGGATACAAGTGGGTCTTTTCCCACAGTGTTTTAAGAAGAAAATGTCTGAAGAATTATTTGAAAGGGCATAAACAGCATGTCTTCAAAGAACTATTTCTGACCCGTCTTCCTTTTTTGTTCTTGTTGCCTTTGAAAGGAGGCGTTCAAATGAACTTGTTGAATGCATGAGAAATCTGAGTGAATCATTGCACTTTTAACAGAAGAGAATTGGATCTTTGGGGAGCATTGTTTTTGCCCGTCTGTCAATCGTAGTACTGTCAAAAAGTGCCAGAAAAAGGGAGCATACATGTTTAACTCCGTCTTCTGTATTGGGAGTCGTCATAGCTATTACAAATGATGGACTAGGGAGGGGGAAAAAGAGAGGGTGGAGATATGAAATGTTTCAAATTGGGTTAGGATTTTTTCCCTTTTCTTTTTAGGTGCCCACCATTCTTTCTCGCACCGTTCCCCCCCTCCTGTTTCAGCATTGGTGCAAGGGCTGATAAGTTAAATAAACTGGTGAAAATTTAGATTCTTCTTGTGTTTGTACCGTGCAAAATCTTGTCACCTGTTTCTTTTGTGTTTTTTTTTTTAAATTCTAAGTATTTTTAAAAAAAAACAATGTTATATACTTGTAGTGCTTGCCACAACTTGGCGTGGGTGAAATTCTGGAGAAACATTTAGAGAATAGAAGGTGCTGTATGCACTATGCAGCTTGCATTTAGATCAGTCTGAATTTCATACTTATCTAACTTAAGGAATGAAAAGTCAAGTTCAAGAAAACATTCTTGCTGAAAGGGGAGGAGGGGGGAGGTGTTTAAGCATGCAGTGAATATTTTCCGCTCTTAAAAAAAAAAAAAAAAAAAAACGTGGAGTTTTTCCAAGGCCAGGCAACCCAAGTCAACATTTCAACTATCCATTATGTACGCAACAGGTGCCACCAGTATTCCTTACCGACAGTGGCATTTTTTTTTTTTTTTTTAATGATTCAATGGCTTAAAAAAAAAAATCACGGGGGGGGGGGGGGGGGAGCATTACCAATAGTTGCACTTTGTCACTCTCACATTCACTGGCCAAAAAAGTCGCTATCTCAGAACTTTAACATGCACACAACTAACAGACTGAAAAAGACCATATCCGAACACACCTTGCATACTGTCTGCCCAACTCTCATTACTGCAAAGACAGAACACTTGGCTGACACACCCGCAACTCTAGCAATACCAGTCATGAAGAAATTGTCTGTTCTGGGCCAACACCAGGCCACCTACTGCAACAAACCCTTGTAATAACATGATGTTGCCGATCATGATTCTGGCAAAATACAAACAGACCTGTTGATTGCAACTCTATGCTCCTCATTTCCATTCATTTTTACCTTGGGATTCGTTTCATTTCCTCATCTTTGTTCCTTTTCAAACATCAATAATCATCCTTTACACACGCATACAAAAACACATTCATTTATCTAATTTCATATGAGAAGTTGCTAAATTGCAGAATAAAACGTACACACACACTCTAGTATCCACCAAGAAGGGTTCATTGTCACTACTTGCATGCCTGCATGCACACACACGCTATCTCTCTCTCTCTCTCTCTTCTCTTAGTTGTCCACCAAGAAGCTCTCGCTGTCACAGTGAAAGGAAGAGCAGAAATGTAACTCGTTCCCCCTGTGATCACAGTGAAACAGTTATGGCAAAGCTGTGCGCAGTATTTGCCTGTACAGAAAGCCTTCAGTCTCTGACACACCATAAAGGAAGACGGTTGGTGTAGTTAGGGTTTGGGCGTGCCCAGGTTTCTGATCACAGTAGTGGCTGGTGACTGCAGGACTTTGCGGGAGATCCTCATGCGACCGCTCACTGGGTCCCGGCCAAAATACTTCACAGATATCTCCTGTCCTACATCCAGGTTCAGAGCGCTTGCATGATGCACCTGCAACCACCACCATTCTCTTTCTTCACCCCCATAGGGAAAAATTAAATAAAATTAAAAAAAAGAATTGAGCAAAAAAGAGGAATGAAGTGGTGATGTTGAGAAATCGTTATTCAGAGCATCCCCACACAATGCAGTTTTCTTCTGATGTGCACAAATGAGATGGGTTTTCATTTGAGGAAATAATCGAAAATGTGTTAAGGTTTCAGTTCTAGTTTGTTCAGGAAATGTTGTAAAGAATTTTCACCGACAGTTCCAAATCTGAGGAGGGAGTTGCTTCTGCTGTGTTTTGTGCAACAGATTCCCATCAGATGTTCTGAACACATTCCAACTGACAGCTCCATCTACACTGCTGAACTGACAGCCTTGGTCCTAGCTCTGAAAATGGTCTGTAAATCCAAACATAAAGATTCCCTCATTTTATCAGACTCCCTTTTCTGCTTCGGAGGCCATTGCCAGCCATAATCAGGGCTTAAAATGGTCTATCCAAAAATCAGAGGAAAATTTCTGAAGTGGCGAAGCCACGAATGCGTGCCTGCAAAGCAGGCAGGCCCTGCTAGGGGGGTCCGGGGGCATGCCCCCCGGAAAATTTTTAAAATCTAGAACAAAATCTGTGCACTCTGGCTCATTCTGAGCCCTATTTTTGGGAAAAAAATTGCACAGAAAAAGTGCAAGATTTAATGCAGAAAAGGTACATCCATACAGATATAATGTTGACCGATCCGCTCGAATTCATCGGGATCTGACCTCACTTTCACGGACTTTAAAGTCCACTCCCACCTCCATTTGTTTTTGATCCCGCTTTCGTCAAACTTCTCTCCATGTTCGATGATTCTCACAGTCGCCATCTTGATAGATTAGGCGCCTAAAGCTACCGGTGCGAAATGGCTGTTTGCGACTTTGAACCGAATACGAATCAGAACCATATGCGAATGCGGACGCGTTTGGGGCGTTTTAGATCGGGTTTCTTTCCCCGAGGAAATCGATTTTTTTTCCCCGAGGAATTTTTTGGCTTCCCGAGGAATTTCTGGATCCGAGGAGGATTTTAAGCCTGATAATCTCAAGCACCTCAGCTGCTGAAAGTTTTCGAACTGTACACCTCTCTGAAAACAGACGGGTACAAAAGAAACAGACATAGAAAGCATGTACAGTATATTTTGCAGATTAGTTCTTTGTGCCGCAGATAGTTCTATTCCCATACAACCAGCTTTGAAGTCTGGGAAGCATTACGGCAACGTGTGGTGGAATGATGATTGTCAACATGCCGTTAATGAAAAGAAAGAGAAATACAAAATATACATTAAAACAAAATCAGCTGATGATCACAAAGTAATGAAAGCCGCTAATAAACATAGCGATAATGTCATCGCAAAAGCCAAAGAGGATTACTGGAAATGCTTTTGCTACTCTGAATAAAAGATCATAAAGATACAGGGAAACTTTGGAGGGAGTTAAAACTAAAAGTAATGAAAAATGGTATTAGGATGCCATTTATCCTGTACAGTTGGAAAATAAGCCTTTACCTAGTGCCTTAGAAAAGGCAGAGGCCTTTGTGGACATTTTGCCTCTGTGAGTTGTAAAAACAGTTAACTGATGCAAACAGAATTTATAGAGAACAGCAGGAGAATAACAAAACATATGATGATCCTTTTCCAGACAACACCAACTACATAAATGTCCCTATCACGATGCAAGAAATAAAAGACGCTATTCACCAACTTCCAAACAAAAAGGTATCTGTTGGGTTAGACTATTTCAAATCAAATTTTATTTGTCTTTTACATGAAATACTTAACAAATGGTGATTAAATGGTGAAATGCCTAAAATTTGGAAGCAGTCAATTGTAGCACCCATTCATAAAGAGGGCAAACCTCTCGCCAACATAAAAAGCTATAGGCCTATAGCAATTATGTTGCACATATGTAAACTTTTGGAGAAAAATAGTTTTAAATAGGCTTTTGCATTTTTGTGACAAAATAATGTTATACCTGTAGTCCAAGCAGGGTTCCGGAAGTCTTGGTCAAGTTAACAACCAACATTTAAAAGGAATTTGCTCAGCGTCAATCCTTACTAGCAACATTTTTTGACATAACCAAGGCATACAACCAAGAATGGCATTCTCGACTCCTACTAAAATTACAAAACATTAGTCTTTCAGGTCACATGTTCGACTATATTAAATGTTTTCTTGAGAACCGAGAAATACAAACATGAACTGGAAGTACTTGCTCAACGAAAAGGACACTTGAAATGGGTATTCCTCAAGGTTCAGTAATTGCACCCATTTTGTTTTCGATTTTAATGCACGACCTACCCAACAAAATGTCTAAACTGTAGTTTTGGTTCAGTATGCTGATGAACTATGCATGTGGATGGATGTGAATCTTAAAACTCCCATACGAAGTATAAATTATACACGGAAAGTATACCAGAGAGAACTTGACAACATAGCAAAGTACATGATGACGAATGGATTGCATTATCAGAAGATAAAACTAATATTGTACATTTTAATTGTGGCGCAAATCCAGAGAGGATGCCTATTTTTAAAGTAAATAATATCACTAGCCATTATAAATCAATTTTTTTATTTTTAGGAGTTTTCCTCACCGACAAACTGTCTTGGAATCAATCCTTCGAATATTCATTGACAAAAGCACGTAAAACAGTAAAGTTTTAAAAAATCATAAGTAAACAAGCATGGGCGCAAGATACTTCCACCCTCATTTATTTATGTAAAGCACTTGAAAGATCTAAAATAATGTACGCCCAAGAGATTTTCTTCAACGCACCAAAAGACCTATTAAAAAAAGCTTCAAAGCACAGAATCCAAAGCATAAAATATTGCATTAGGTCTCCCAACACACGCTTCTTGTATTCAAACATACAAGCAGGCTCAAGTTTTACCTCTAGATGAAAACAAGGAAAGTTGCTTGCGCCAAATTTCAAATGAGAATCATGTCTGTAGAGAATGATTTGAAAACTTAAATCAGATTAAGATCAGATACAGACTTCCCTAAACGAGTGAAATCCATAGCATCTCAAGTTACAATTGCAACATATCCATCTGATGCTATAAAAGGCTCGGGTATTAATCTTGAAAAGGACTTTGAATTCATTGAGCCACGCTTTTTACCAACGCCAACGTGGGAACTACAGAAAGCCAAATTTGATATCAATCACACAGATATTAAAAAGAGTGATAATATAAATTTACTAGGTATTCACGTCAGACTTCATATTGAAAATTATCCCAACCATTTGAAGATATATACCGATGCGTCTCTAATACAAGAAAATGCAGGTTCAGCATTTTTAATACCAGATCTTAATGTTGAAAGATCATTTCATATTGGAGAATGTAAATCAATATTTACTGCTGAACTTAACAGCAATTTCAATGGCCTTAAATCATCTTATAAATTTTTGGAAAAATGTGTCTCGGATCCTTTCTGTGTTGATTCCAAGTCAGCGCTTCAAGCAATCCAGTTACTGAATTTACACACAAGACCAGGAATGATTGTTGAATCACCCATCTAATTCATGAACTTTCATTGCGAGGCATAGAGATCACTTTCTTTTGGATGCCATCACACTGTTCAATTTATTTCAATGATAAAGTTGACAGAGCGGCTAAGAGGGGGGAGCAAACGATCCAACATCAGAAAACATACTTTTTCCATTATCGTTACAAGAATATTACAACGTATTAGACACGTATGTTTGGAAGCAATTTGATAGCATCAAGACAAATACTCGTTGCTATATGAACAATTTGATAGCATCAAGACAAATACTCGTTGCTATATGAACTTTAAAATCTGTGACATAAAAACAACTCCTCGTGCTAGGAAAAAAATAGTATGTCTCATGTATCGGTGGAAAACTAACGCCTTTATCACTAAGTATACCAAACACATTGTTTGCATCTGTGGACAAAAAATTAGTAATGATCATATTTTATTTTGTAATCATTAACATAAGGCGTTTTGTCACCATACTCTCTCAACAAATACTGTCAATGAAATTTTTGTTTCACCGACGTTGATATACAACTTTTTCAATCAGTTAGCTACCAGTCCCATTGGTAACAATTTGTAGTTAAGTTACTTTACCTTTAATTTGTAATGTAACTGGATATTTAAGCATTTATTACTATTCATTATTTGTTATTACTTTTTTTTTTAAATAGACATTAAATCAAGAACACACGGATACAACATAGTTTTTTGCTTGAGTTCCCAGCCATGTGGGCATTCAAGGCAACGAGGTGGTTGATCAACTTGCCAAGAGTGCCACAAAGGAGAAGTTGAGCAGGTTGTCTATTCCTCACACTGATCTCAAACCTATGGTGCACTGCCTCCTGATGACTTGACAATGTGTGGACTGCCTGTGATGACTTGACAATGTGTGGATTGCTGTGATGACTTGACAATGTGTGGATTGCCTCCTGATGACTTGACAATGTGGATTGCCTGTGATGACTTGACAATGTGTGGATTGCCTGTGATGACTTGACAATGTGTGGATTGCCTGTGATGACTTGACAATATGTGGATTGCCTCCTGATGACACGACAATGTGTGGATTGCCTCCTGATGACTTGACAATGTGTGGATTGCCTGTGATGACTTGACAATATGTGGATTGCCTCCTGATGACATGACAATGTGTGGACTGCCTGTGATTACTTGACAATGTGTGGATTGCCTCCTGATGACTTGATAATGTGTGGACTGCCTCCTGATGACTTGACAATGTGTGGACTGCCTGTGATGACTTGACAATGTGTGGATTGCCTGTGATGACTTGACAATGTGTGGATTGCCTGTGATGACTTGACAATGTGTGGATTGCCTCCTGATGACATGACAATGTGTGGATTGCCTCCTGATGACTTGACAATGTGTGGATTGCCTGTGATGACTTGACAATATGTGGATTGCCTCCTGATGACATGACAATTGGTGGACTGCCTCCTGATGACTTGATAATGTGTGGATTGCCTCCTGATGACTTGACAATGTGTGGACTGCCTGTGATGACTTGACAATGTGTGGATTGCCTCCTGATGACTTGACAATGTGTGGATTGCCTCCTGATGACTTGACAATGTGTGGATTGCCTCCTGATGACTTGATACTGTGTGGATTGCCTCCTGATGACTTGACAATGTGTGGACTGCCTGTGATGACTTGACAATGTGTGGATTGCCTCCTGATGACTTGACAATGAGTGGACTGCCTCCTGATGACTTGACAATGTGTGGACTGCCTGTGATGACTTGACAATGTGTGGATTGCCTCCTGATGACTTGACAATGTGTGGACTGCCTGTGATGACTTGACAATGTGTGGATTGCCTGTGATGATTTGACAATGTGTGGATTGCCTCCTGATGACTTGACAATGTGTGGGTTGCCTGTGATGACTTGACAATGTGTCCATTACCTGCGATGACTGGACAATGTGTGGATTGCCTGTGATGACTTGACAATGTGTGCAGAGCTGCCAACCTGCTCATGCGGCTTGCAGTAGCATTTCACAATTTTCACAGTAGCATTTCCAATTTGACAGTAGCAACTTAATTTTGCACGCGTTCTAAAAAGAAATCAGGCCTATAACCAGTTTTACGGACCACATTAAAGCTACAGTACTCTTAGTATATCTATAAATGTTATAGAAAAATCAAGCTCACACGATTTGCACTGTACTTTAGTGAGGTCGGTAGGGCATCTCAGAATGCATGGGTATTTCTCTGTATACTCCGCACGATATTTCTGGCAGCTATGTCTTGGGCGCTTCACACCACTTTCTTTTTCTCCCGGAGACGCGCTCTCCGTTCGCTTCTTGGACGCCATTGTTGCGAACTGAGCAAGACGGAAGTCGCCATTCATTGGTCGAAACGATCACGTGCTACAGTAAAACCGAAAGCGGAAATGCAGTTCCGACAGACCGATAGAGACGATACTTAGCGCTGTCCAAACAAAACGAAAGTATCTTCGAATTGTTTTGTTTCGCTGTAGCAATTTAATGATCGTAGTAGCGTCGTAGCAAGCATTCTCTTGGCGTAGCAAACTACGGCGATATCGTAGCAGTTGGCAGCTATGTGTGTGGACTGCCTCCTGATGACTTGACAATGTGTGGATTGCCTGTGATGACTTGACAATGTGTCCATTACCTGCGATGACTTGACAATGTGTGGATTGCCTGTGATGACTTGACAATGTGTGGATTGCCTCCTGATGACTTGACAATGTGTCAATTGCCTCCTGATGATTTGACAATGTGTGGATTGCCTCCTGATGACTTGACAATGTGTGAATTGCTTCTGATGACTTGACAATGTGTGGATTGCCTCTGATGACTTGACATGTGGGTTGCCTCCTGATGACGTGACATGTGGATTGCTTCCTGATGACTTGACAATGTGTGGATTGCCTCCTGATGACTTGACAATGTGTGGACTGCCTGTGATGACTTGACAATGTGTGGATTGCCTCCTGATGACTTGACAATGTGTGGACTGCCTGTGATGACTTGGCAATGTGTGGACTGCCTCCTGATGACTTGACAATGTGTGGACTGCCTCCTGATGACTTGACAATGTGTGGATTGCCTCCTGATCACTTGACAATGTGTGGATTGCCTCCTGATCACTTGACAATGTGTGGATTGCCTCCTGATCACTTGACAATGTGTGGATTGCCTGTGATGACTTGACAATGTGTGGATTGCCTGTGATGACATGACAATGTGTGGATTGCCTGTGATGACATGACAATGTGTGGATTGCCTGTGATGACATGACAATGTGTGGATTGCCTGTGATGACTTGACTGTGATGGGATATGTCAGGGTGTGGTGGTGGGTGAACAGGGGGCCAGAATGTCTGACATAGGGGTGAAAAGATGAGACACACAAACATTAAATTGGATCTCTCTCTTTTTCTGTTACTTTACATACAGTTTTCCTTCACTGAAGAAATGATTGCTGACACTTGTTTTCCTTCTGTGTTCAGTTTAGGACAGATTATAAATTGTATGTGGGGTAGAACTATTAGAAAAGAAGGAAAAAGTCTCCTCGTACCTTTCGTTGATCTAGCTGCGAGTTATGCAGCAGGACTGGCTGCAATTTGGGATGAAGTTCCACCATCACTCCCACGTCTCTGCCAACAAAAACATTCAATCAGCTGTGGACCATAAAGCAACTCTTTGATACCTTCTTTACTGAGATATTTTGCGTACAGTGTAAACGGTCATATTAACCAGCGTTTCTGAATGGAGTGATGGGCCTTTTCTGTGCTGACAGGCTTTGGTGACTGATACAGAACTGAAGTTTTCACTGCTAGTTGTCACTTTTTCGGACAGCTGAAACAACGTACTGCCTTCAGAGTTCACAGAACATTCCTTGGCAGTTTCTTCAGCTAACAGTCTCGATATATGAGAAGACGATACAGTTTACATATAGATAATTAGCAAGGTTGTTTTTTTTTTTCCAAATGCAGCTTCACGAGGCACAGTTGAACATCATCAGTCCTGATTTTGAGAGCAGAAAATAACTAAATTAAAAACAATGTTTGGCAGATCCAAGATATGAATGAACCTATCTGTAAATTTAAAGTTAAAGCAATGTAGAATACATTTTTTCAGATGAGACTAATAATCGCTGTAATTCTGGTTTTGGTTCTATGTGAGCTCAGAAAATAACTTTCCACAAGTGCAATGCAATCATATAAAAAGTGATAACACGTTCACAGATCAAAAGATGGCTTCTAACCTTATCTCAACAATTCTGCCTGTGTAGATAGCACCAAACTCCAGTTCAGGTTCCTGGAATCAAAGTTCAGGCTGTAAATCAGGCTGAATTTGTACATCACTAATCAATGATTGTGATCTTGATAACACATTCACTTTCAAATGAGAACCCACACATACACACGACATTAAGGTCAACCAATGGCATAAACGGTTCAAAATACAGAAACCTGACAGCATAGCAGAACCTCATTTCAACATGAAGAATCCACACTTGTGATTTAAATTTGACTGAATCTGTGTATGTGTGTGTGTGAGAGAGAGAGAATGAGATTTACTTTTAGTGTTCATTGGTCTCAAATAATACCATGAGTTAAAATCGATTGTTTTAGACATACCTAGATTCTAACATTTTATGTCCTTCATCCTAAACTGTTCATATCCAGTACACTTTATTTATTACTAGTTTTAATTGCATCTGGGACATGCAGCGTTTCTCTTCAGCAGATGTATTCTGTAAAAGCATAATGTTGGCTCTTCATAACATCACTGACAAACAGTTAGAGCTAAACACAAAATATTTAGTCATTTTTAAAGGCTAGAACTAAATAGTAAGCAGTTACCATGTATTCTGGTTTTCCAAATAATTACTTTGGATGTAATTGCCATAAAATTGAAATTAAGTCAGGACGACAGAGTGAAATTATGTTTCATAAGTAATGACACAGATGCTTTGGGAGGTGATTTTTGTTTAATCCTGAAATATTTTGATTTTAGAAAGAAATATATACACCCCAAAAAACACTTCCCCCAAATCAGTGTTCAATCTTTGCCATTTTGTCACCTGGTGTAAGTCATCAGCTAAAGCAAGCAAAATTTAACCCCAATAAATCAGTGTGAATGTAAAAGCTTTTTTTTTCCATTAAAAAAAAAAAAATTCATATGATGTTGGTTATATCCCCCATGCCCTGAATGGGATCAGCCTAAACCTGTAACTGTTGAAGACATACAGAGCAGACTGACACAACATTTTACAAGACTGTATTATTTTGGCTAGATCTGATTTGAACACTGAAAAGAAGCATGACTTCATCTGTTCTTGTCTGACCAATCTGACTTGCTGGACAGGACGGACCAAGTGAACTTACACAGCACTTCAGTCTTGCAATGCAAGCTTGGGATGGACAGTGTTGCAATGACTAAGTGATAAGAATGCACGATCATTTCTGCAACACGTAATGAAATGGGGCACTCCATGGAATGCTGCTTATGCTACCTTTGAGGCAGCGCACCCCCATTGTCCTGACAGCGGTGAGTATCAACAAGAAAGAAGGAAACCTGGTAAGTGTGCGCCAGGTATGCCAATTCTATCGTCTTCCTTACCCTTGCCTGTCACAATAAAAAGACAAGACAAACGAATGACCTTGTGATGCGACTATAACGAAAAATGACGGCCACATTATACAAATACCTGAGAATTTGGCAGGGTAACTGATCGCTTAGATAGTGAAAGCTGGAAGACTGTGCATGCATTTTCCCCCCCCTTTTAATCTTGATTTTTCATGCTCCTTTCCTCATACAAATGCTAAAAAAAATATACGTGGGCTTTTTCCATTTGTTCCCAATGAGTGTGACTGTTCCCTGGAATGTGAATATGTTGGTCATGTATCTATCCACAAAATACTTCAGGGGAGAGGAAGAGTGGGATGGGGACAGAGGAGACAGCGGAAGGGGTATCAAACCAAGCAGGACAGAGGAGACAGCGGAAGGGGTATCAAACCAAGCAGGACAGAGGAGACAGCGGAAGGGGTATCAAACCAAGCAGGACAGAGGAGACAGTGGAAGGGGTATCAAACCAAGCAGGACAGAGGAGACAGCGGAAGGAGTATCAAACCAAGCAGGACAGAGGAGACAGCGGAAGGAGTATCAAACCAAGCAGGACAGAGGAGACAGCGGAAGGAGTATCAAACCAAGCAGGACAGAGGAGACAGCGGAAGGGGTATCAAACCAAGCAGGACAGAGGAGACAGCGGAAGGAGTATCAAACCAAGCAGGACAGAGGAGACAGCGGAAGGGGTATCAAACCAAGCAGGACAGAGGAGACAGCGGAAGGAGTATCAAACCAAGCAGGACAGAGGAGACAGCGGAAGGGGTATCAAACCAAGCAAACAGCTGGCATCCATGCTTGCACACCTCATCCGTGAGGAGCTCTTCAATCATCTCGCGAGCTTCATCCATGGCGTCTGCATTGGGCGCAAACAACTGGAAGCTGGTGTCCTCCAAAGGAGTGATGGTAACACCTGTCAGCAGTCACAACACCCAGGGTCACTGCAGTTACTGTGACATCTGTCAGCAGTCACAACATCCGGGGACACTGCAGTTACTGTAACACCTGTCAGCAGTCACAACATCCAGGGTCACTGCAGTTACTGTAACACCTGTCAGCAGTCACAACATCCAGGTCACTGCAGTTACTGTAACACCTGTCAGCAGTCACAACATCCACGGTCCCTGCAGTTACTGTGACACCTGTCAGCAGTCACAACATCCAGGGTCACTGCAGTTACTGTGACACCTGTCAGCAGTCACAACATCCAGGGTCACTGCAGTTACTGTAACACCTCTCAGCAGTCACAACATCCTGGGTCTGTGCAGTTACTGTAACACCTGTCAGCAGTCACAACATCCACGGTCCTGCAGTTACTGTAACACCTGTCAACAGTCACAACATCCAGGGTCACTGCAGTTACTGTAACACCTGTCAGCAGTCACAACATCCAGGGTCACTGCGGTTACTAATGTTGAATGCAGTCAACGGTGACTGTTAGCCATTTATTAATTGATATAAACAAACAGTACGTACACATGATTCTACATCGGTAAAGTGGTGAAAAAAATTGGACAAATACTCTCCATTAATCGTCATGAAAAGTAGGGCTGTCTACAGGACCTCTCCATAACGACAAATTAGATCCCTTTGATGTTTTCCTTGACTGTCTATCCAACCCACCCACTCTGGGTCAGACACATAGTGTGGCGTCAGGAGGCGCCCCCCTCTGGACCTTCCGCTCAGTAAGACTCGCAGACTTCCCTGTAGCTTCATGCCTGAGCAATCAGTGGCATCAGATAACCAGTTGAAACTCATGTATGAAAAAGATAACGCTGCAACAGAAGATAGTCTGCAGTTCCACAGCCAACCAGACTTGCACTGGAAATGACAGCCATTTGTTGCTGCGCCTGATCCAAGGTCTGTACCAGTCCTCCCTTTTATGTAATATTATGCAAGAGTACCCATTAGTCTCCCTTCTGCGCCTTACGTCTGTAACTCCATCTGTTTATGCCGATGATGCAATGATGTCACAGCATATTTCATCGCATCACTTTGAACCTGCAGTTTCTGCAGTTTTTCCGTCCATGAAATTTTTCACTTCAAGGCCAGGTTATAATGTAGAGTCCCTGAGCAGCACCTGCCTAGATAATCTGCCGTTCTACAGCCAACCACAGCAACAGAAATCTGCAGTTCTATAGCCAACCACAGCTACAGAAGATAGTCTGCAGTTCTGCAGCAACCACAGCAACAGAAGATAGTCTGCAGTTCTATAGCCAACCACAGCAACAGAAGATCTGCAGTTCTACAGCCAACCACAGCAACAGAAGATAGTCTGCCGTTCTGCAGCCAACCACAGCAACAGAAGATAGTCTGCAGTCCTACAGCCAACCACAGCAACAGAAGATAGTCTGCAGTCCTACAGCCAACCACAGCAACAGAAGATCTGCAGTTCTACAGCCAACCACAGCAACAGAAGATCTGCAGTTCTATAGCCAACCACAGCAACAGAAGATCTGCAGTTCTACAGCAAACCACAGCAACAGAAGATAGTCTGCCGTTCTACAGCCAACCACAGCAACAGAAGATAATCTGCCGTTCTACAGCCAACCCACAGCAACAGAAGATAATCTGCCGTTCTACAGCCAACCACAGCAACAGAAGATAGTCTGCCGTCCTACAGCCAACCACAGCAACAGAAGATAGTCTGCCGTCCTACAGCCAACCACAGCAACAGAAGATAGTCTGCCGTCCTACAGCCAACCACAGCAACAGAAGATCTGCAGTCCTACAGCCAACCACAGCAGCAGAAGATAGTCTGCAGTTCTACAGCCAACCACAGCAACAGAAGATAGTCTGCAGTCCTACAGCCAACCACAGCAACAGAAGATAGTCTGCAGTCCTACAGCCAACCACAGCAACAGAAGATCTGCAGTTCTACAGCCAACCACAGCAACAGAAGATAGTCTGCAGTTCTACAGCCAACCACAGCAACAGAAGATGTCTGCAGTCCTACAGCCAACCACAGCAACAGAAGATAGTCTGCAGTTCTTTAGCCAACCAGTGATCACAGTTTTGTTCTGTGCTGATGAGAAATCAACAACGCTGACTGAGAAATTGCACTAACAATGAAAAATCTGTGGGAAATCAACACTATAGTATTTCTCTAAACATGTTCTTCTATGTCTGGCCCAGCTGCTATAAGTGTATGAATAAATTCATTACGCAGCCTACTTTCATCTTAATATAAAACCCTGCAGGCTCTGAACAGCTGGAATCTCACTTTGATTCTCCTTTGAAAATTGTCAGAATAAGATATACCTGTTTCACTGCGAAGTTTTCTCAATTCCGACCTCCAATTCCAAAGAACTTGGATTCTGTCTTGAGGTCTGATATCCAGCTTTTCTGAAAAGAAGAAGAAAAGAAATAATTTTTAAATCTTGGGGGAAACGAATTGTACACTAAACACAAAAGGCACTAAACTCTTTAGCTTATTATAGAAATGAATCATCATAATCTTAGGCATATTTGAATATTTTCTGCCTCTGCTACTTGGTTATTAAAAATTTTCAATGGATTCGTTATATTTCAGTTTTCTTTTGGTCTTTGTTGTTAATAATGAGCATGCATAATAATTTTTTTGTCATCGACTTGAACAGGGTTCAGTATGTATGCAAACAGTCAATAACAACACAAAAATTTAAGAAGCAACCATGGCTGTCTTGGAAACCTAGACACAAATCAATTGTGAAACATGACATGCTTTCAGTGTTTTAGATCCATCTTAAAGCAAGGGGTATTCAGTGTTTTAGATCCATCTTAAAGCTAGGAGTATTCAGTGTTTGAATTCCATCTTAAAGCAAGGGGTATTCAGTGTTTTAGATCCATCTTAAAGCAAGGGTATTCAGTGTTTTAGATCCATCTTAAAGCAAGGGTATTCAGTGTTTTAGATCCATCTTAACCCCTTGACTGCCACTATTTTGTATCAGTTTTGCACTTCTGTGTGCCGGAGCAAAATTATTTGACTTTTTGCGGTAGGTTCACTAATTTGATCAGTGCTCATTATTTGTGGAGATATCTCTTAGATTTTTGGCATGTTTTCTTCTCATACCCAGGGCTAAAATACCTGCAAATAATATTTGATTTTGTTCATTCTGAGTATAATAAATAATCTTATAATTCAACTTTTTTTTTAAATGATATTTTGCAAGCATACAAAAACCCACAGCAGCAAAACAAAACACATACAAACGCAGCCAAAAGTGGTTTTAGTGTTTACTGACCACCTGTGTAAATATTTGGTAATGAATTTACAACCCACAATTGTTGTTTTATGTGATAAATTTATGCATTTCTGGGTACAGTACAATCCAGGTATCAAGGGACACAATTTTGTTTTCTTAGGTAGGTTCACTGATATGCCCAGTGCTCTTTCAATTCTTGACATATATCTTAGATACTTGGGAAATTTTCTTGTTATATCCTTGGCTACAACCAGATATCACAATAGTTTGATTTTGTTTGTAATGAGTAGACCAAACATATAATATAATGATGAATGTTTTGTTTGAAAAACAGACACTTTCAGAACATAAACAAAACTATAGCACTAAAATCACAATGAAATACCACAAAAACTGGTGTTAGTATCCTTTGAACTTCAGGACAAACATCTGTATTCACAATAAACCTTGACAATGCATAAAATGTTTAGCAACCCATATCATAGGGGGCAATCCAGCCCAGGTAATGTGGGAAAGAAGAAGGGAATTGAACATTATCCACAGCATCAGTCTGCACATCTTGCAAGCCTCTTGGAATTTGTCTTGTTTAGCAGAGATGAACTAACAATAACAACACTAAGTGTAACTTCCAATTATTCTGTCAGTTTTCTTTCACACATGTGGTTTGGTTCACTCATGAACTAAGTGCGATTGATAAAAAGCCATTATCACAGAAGGTAATAAATACATGGGTGAAACCTGGGAAAATAGAAAATCCTGAAAGGTGGGGTCCAGGGGGCCGGAGGCCCCCTGGCGGGGTCAAGGGGCAGAGCCCCTTGTCGGGGGTGAGGGGGCGAAGCCCCCTGAAGCTGAAGCACTTTTTACATTTTCGTTATTAAAATCAGACCATTTTGAGGTACTTTCAGCATGTTTTTATAAGTGAAATAAGACTAATGTTGTGTCCCAGAGTAACTTATGCTGCCCCTCCCAAAAAAAAAAAAAAAAAAAAACCAAAAAAACCTTGTGAATCATAAAGAAAAATAAAAATCACTAAACCAGCATAATTTTGTATGTTATGCAGAATTTACTTACAGACTGGTGCATTACTTGTCCAAAGAATGTATTCAGCATTATCCAGCAGCAGCAGGTGTCCAGATGTTCATCACTGAGCATTACAAAATTGAAAAAGCCCACTATCCAAAAAACAAACAAACCCACAGGTGTTCAAATAATCTTTACAACGCAGATGTCCAAGAACAGTATTCTTATAGCCCACACGATCACATTCATGAAAGAGTCCATACAGCACATATTAACACAAAACCTTGCAGAAAGTGTCCAAGCCCAGATGCTCAAGCAAGGTATCCTATTTTGACAACCCCTCCACCCCCCCCCCCCCCCCCCCAAAAAAAAAAAAAAAAAAAAACCACAATAAAAGCCGACCACCCACTCCTATTCTAAAAACTGTGTGTGTGTGTGTGTGTGTGTGTGTGTGTGTGTGTGTGTGAGAGAGAGAGAGAGAGAGAGAGAGAGATTGATTGATTGATTGATCTTTAATACCCAAGGATGAAGATTTTAGGCCAAAGCCTAGTCTTACAATCTGTCCTTGTCAAGCATACATTATTTCAGCACATATCATTCATACAGACAATTCAACATAGCAACATGATAAGAGAGAGAGAGAGAGAGAGAGAGAGAGAGAGAGAGAGAGCGTTGCCTATCTTTGCATTTTCCTGGTGTTTCTTGTATTTGACATGCTTTTTGAGTGCCGTTATGCCAGAGCTTCCATACTTGATGTCCTGCAAGCAGACGATGCACCGGGCAGCGCCAGCAGCTGTGGTTTTGCGGCACCAAGTCAGAAATGTGTCGCCCTTTCCCATTTGATTTCGCCATCATTGTCCGGACCTCTTTCGTCCAGCCATCGCCAAGACCATTTGTTGGGGACAGAAGCATCGATGAGCGACGTGTCTTCATTCACAGCCACAAACGGCATCGTGCTCAAAGAGAGAATGAAGTGCAGCAGATTCAGACCAGATCTAGGTCGACGGGATCGTTCCGACGTGAAGAAGATCGTTGGCGAGACGTCGAAGACGTCGATAACACGCTGTAGGCT
>CM031598.1:3738746-3770162 GCA_018398815.1 Conus ventricosus
TTCGTTTTTTTGCACTGCGTGTGCATGTCTGTGTGTTTTCTTCTCGTTCGGTATACAAATAGCTAATGGAAAAGGAGTGCCTTGCAGGCTTTGCTTTGACAGGCCATCCTGCTTTTCATTGTCGAATCAACTCTTAAAAACGGCTTTGCTAAATTCGAGACGCACTTGCACGAACAGACAGAGAAAGTGTTTAAAAAATTCTACCATTGTAAAGGTCGAAGATCAGTGGTTGTTTTTTTTTTTTTTCCGAGAATTACCTGAACAACATCACGCTTACCCCCTCTTCTTCCCCCATTTTCCCCCAAACAGATAATCCACCGATGATAATATGCGGAACTGAGCTCCCTATGGACACCCTCAGTTGCAGAAATTGTTCAGGCTCTATGTGCCGAAGTTTTCACTAGGAGTGGTCAGATGAAGCTAAAACCTACGAATGCCACCACTACCACCACCACTTTTTAAAAAAAAATTCAATCTGCAAATTCTGGTCTTTGCAAGTTGTCCAGTTGAGGGGATTTTTCTTTCTTGACTCAGACTTCAGTACATCTTCATCCATTGAGTGTTCACAATCTTCATCTTCTTCCTAAAATACTGGTTCACTCAAAAACGAGTAGGTCACCAGCAGGCATGTTAAAAAGTAAAATAAAATAAAATAAAGTGTGATCATCCACATCAGAACAAAAACGAAACAAAATGAAACTTTAAATGAAATTATAAACATGTGCAAAAGCACTGAATCTTTGGTACATGTTAAATCTCATTACCACCCTTTGGAAGAGTAGGCCTCATAGGCTTATATTGTAGATCACATAATGGTCAGCATGAAGATAGCTGAGCCTGGTGCAGAATGTATCCCCCAACTGGAAGAAGAAGAAGCAACCAGCAGTGCTAGAGTCAGCATTATGCAAGGGCAGCTGAACAGACAACAGTCCCTGTTTTCTTTCTGATGTCCTTGCCCCTGCTGATAGTGGTTGCTACCAAGAAGAAGAACAACACAAGAATTGAAGGTAATGGGTAAAAAGTCAGAAATCAAATACTGATTACCAACAACAGACCTTTATAAACAGCTAGTATGTGATAATGGGTTTTAAAAAGTCAGAAACCAAACGCCGATTACCAACATTAAACCTTAACCCTTTGAGTGCCACACCCTTTAGTCTTCAGGTGTAACCAGTTGCCAAGGGGTTACTGGTCGCGTGGAGGTAATAATTAAACAAAAATTCTAGCACCCAAACTACTGAAAGAACATTAAGGCATGCTTTTCTGAAAGGAACATGAACACACTATCCAATTGACATTTTCACATGAATTTGATTTTTTTGCTGGCAGTGTATCTGGAATGAAATTGAATGTAATTGTTTTTTTTTTTTTCAACTATTTATCTATGTCATGGTAAACATGTACAAATATAAAATTCCACACACAAAATTTTGAAAAAAAAACAACTCATGACCTAAATGACAATTTATGCATCTACTTACCATATGTGTCCATAAGTACATGAAGATTTCTCCAAACTTATGATGCTGATCAGGTAAGTGGTCATATTTTTGCACAGGCTTTGGTTCGCTTTGACACAGAATCTTATCTTTACAAATTTTTTTCTTGGTCTCCTTTTCAAAGTTCTGGATGTAAACACACCACACTAGAAATACACATACACACACAGATATATAGAACAACAAGCAGCTGTCACTATCTAATAGTTCCTTTGTGTGTGTGTGTAGTACACCTGGAAACAAGTTGTAAACAGAGCCAGCTTTGAGGAACACTGTCCACACATGTAGTTGCTCTCATTTCTTTTGCCCTGCTTGGAACACACTTTGCACCCCCTGCCTGAGGTCACCGTCTGCTTTTCTACAGCCTTTGAGATGCTGACAGGTGGGACACTGCTAGGACCTGCTCTGCATAATGATTAGTTTCAGTTCTAAAGTGATCAATCACAGTTTGTCTGTCTAGAAAAGCCAGCTATAATCTGTAGGTCTTTCCCTTCAACTGGTGTCTTGAGGCCAGGCTCTCTGAAGGTTGATATGTCTGGCTGGGTCATGTGTGGTTGTACAAGGGGATGATCCAGCACCACACGTTTTCTTCATCCCCGCAGAACGCCTCTTCCTCAGCCTCTTCCTCTGCTCACACCTATTGAGATAATTGTTGTATGCCTCTCTCTCTCTCTCTCTCTCTCACACACACACACACACACACTGTTCACACACACACACTCGCACACACACACACACACACACATATACATGAACACACACACACACACACATGCACACTGCCTGTTCATGGTCACACAATCACAAAACTACTTCGATTAATGCTGTCTTTTCACTCAGTTGGAGCTAGGCTGATGTTCATCGTCAGCCATGTTGAACTAGACTTCCCTCAAACATGGTCAATCAAGAGGGGGGTGGGGTGATGCAAAGGTGTTGAACAGACCATTACACAACATGATTGGAGCGTATGAATAATTCAAACAGACATATTAAGCTTTTTGACTGGTGTATGTTGGGACTCCCTGGTCTGAAGGTGGGACTAGGAAAATTCTGACGATGACGGATATGTCCATCATGGGGCACAATTTCTGTGCACAGAAACATGATGGAAATCTCCGTCATGGGGCAGTCAGAGGGTTAATGACAGCAGGTTTGCACAGAGTGAGGAGTCACCAATAGTATTTTCTTTTTCTTCAGTATAAAATAAATAATTGTCATATAAACAGATCTCAGAAAGTTGTGTCCATGTGCAACTCACCATTACTGCCCTTTACATCTGAAATACTTTGCCGTTCTCTTTCCAACACTTTTATGCAGTGGCACATATTTTCACCAGGTCAAGATATTGCCCAGGCAAGAAGTTCCATTCTGATTCATTCCATATGGAGGAATTCAGTTTCCTGGTACTAATGTCCAGGGTGACCCTGTTTTGTTGGGGTTGAAAAGGTCATCTCTATAGTAGGATACATGCAATGCATATGCAGATATACATACAGTGGTGGCACAGTCAGTGTTAGGTAGGTACCCACGGTCTGACCACCATCTTTGGCTATTGCAGGTCTGACATCTGCTAAGTCAAATCCAGAAGACCCTCATTTTGAATTTAGCCTTTGTTGTAGTTGTGAATTCATTTATTCATTGACTGTGTCTGCCCCAGAAGCTCTTAGTTTCATTTGAAAGGAAAAGAATAAAAGAACAGATCAATGCATCTGAACAGTACCTGTTGTCAAGACACCTTACCTTTCATTCTGCTGAAAACGGCTGTGGTGAATGAAATCTCACTAGCTTTAACACACTTGTTCTGGGCCTCCTACAACTCCTCTTCAAGATTACTGGAAACAATCCCATGTAACACCAACCTTTCTTTGCACAGACTTGGCTCATTGGCTCATAATGACTGGTAATCCAAACGGATCACTCATTCACTGCACCAGGTGTTCTTGAAGCTGTTCCTTGTTAGAGGGAAGTTAGATGATACCAGCATCCTTTGGAACTGAATTTAGGTTTTTCATTTATTTTACTGGATTTTCAACCCTAACCACCAGCATACACGATTTGCTATCCTGTGACGCAAACCCTGTGTTGTAATTATCATCATTTACAGCTCCCACAAGGTACTGATCCAGATCGACATATTAATATCTAGTTGATGCACACATTTGAAGTTGGTAAGTAAACTATGTCATTTGGCCTCCCAAAAATAGATTTGTTTTGCATTATACAGTAGTAAGTTTGGGAAATTTATTTTCTCACTCAGTCACTGAGTGCATCATAAGAATTAAAATGATGACGCTTGCATAAGTTGCAACAAAATTTGAAACTTTTTTTTTTTTTATTGCAGATATTTGTCACCAAACTCACAGCTTTTGGACCAGACTGAGTCACTGTGAGTGTGCATTGATCTTTGTCAACATTCTCTTTGGTGTGCTGGCACTGCCAAAGGTAAAGCCCTTCATATCTTATTAAACTGCTCCAGTGGATACTTAGATGCAACTACTCCAGTGGATACTTAGATGCTTTATTTATTGAAATTGTAGTATTGTAGTAATACCTTTTTAGTTGAAAGTATGTGTAAGAGTTATTTCTTAACTTTAATAGATTTAATACATTTCTTAATTAGAAAAATGTGTCTCCTTTGTCTTGTTTCCATTAAATGTAGAGGAAGGATTGATGGTTAAATCATTGTCATGAAAATGGTCTCATCTGAATAGAAGCTTTGTGCATCGCCAGCTTGTTCATGAGGCTGCTGATTTTTGTCATCATAGATCGCAAGTGGTATGCATTTTCTTTTGTACTTGTAGTCTTAACATTAATTGCTTTGTATTCTTAACAGTACGGTAATATTCTTTTTGAATTTTGATGATTAACCCGTTCACTGCCCTTCAGTGCCTAAAAATAGTACAAACAAAGGCTTTCCCAGTGCCAGGGAAATCTCATGATTTGGGGGTAATAATTAACAAAAAATTCTAGCTCAGAAACTATAAAAGATAGAAAAATGAAATCTATATAATTTTTGAAGGAAATTGAATGAAGATTTTGAATCTGGGCTTTTTTTGTTTTAATGTTGATAATAAAAAAGTATTTAGGCATTTAGATTTGGATAGATTTTTTTGCACGATCAAAAACATAATGTATTGACCACTACATCTTCACATCCAAACAAGAACACAAAGCAAAAAAGATGAAAATAAAGTTTGTATTGTCACACTACACCTGTAAATGAAAGTAAAACAGTTTAGAAGTCTATCAAGATGCTCACACTCTATGCAGACTGACCAGTCCACGACCACGCCCTCCCTCTCCCCACCACGCCCCCTTGCTGGACTTCAACCCTCTCTTTCACCCCTCATCTTCCCCTACCTTTCCGTCTGCACCGTGTCATGCCGCAAGCAGGCCACGCTCCCCTCTCGCGCTGACTTTCACATCACTGGCCACCGGCACGCAGTGCAGAGTACACACTAGGCTGGCTCGTTCGACACAAGTCAGCTGAACACACACTGAGGTCACACAGCCCTACTCAATAACTGACGAATATGGTCGGCAATTCCACCACTATCATCATCTCACCTTCATGCTCGAGTGAGTCGTTGAATAAAAGATTATTGTCTTTGTCAAAAATCATCAGCAGAGCCTGCTCAGCTGTGTAAATACGTTGATTTGGTCGCTGGGCATGTCGAAGGTTGCGCCGCCATCTTTGCAAGCGAGACGAAGTGCTGGCTGGTCATCCAGTCAGTGATGAGAATAAATGGGCTTTCCCCTCACGTGTGGTCATTTACATATTATTTTAAGACTACAGACATATAAGGCTTTATACGCACACTCTATTTGAATCCGTTGATAGAAATAGTAAAGAATGAAAATTCAAGAAAAATGCATGACGTCAGTGGACGGCCCATGGGCACTGGGAAAGCATTTTTACTTCGGCGTCGACTAATGGCCTAAAGGCACTCTTCGGGTTAAGTATATGAAGATTTACTGATTTTTTTTGTTTTGTTTGTCATTTCAAACAACTTTCAGACCTCATAATTTTCTGTAGAATAAAGTTGGTGTTTATTATATATGCTCATGAAGTAATGTGTTCCATATAGATAAACCATAATAATGAACAATGAACATATGTATTTAACAATGAAACGCATGAATGGAAGGCAGTTATTTCTATATGAAAATAAGATATGGCTTTGACATACGCTACAGCTGTTTACACTTAGCTTACAGGTAACTCAAAGCTTGTCTCAAGATGGGGAAAGTCTCTGAGAGCAAGTCTACTAATGGTCATCACATGACAGGTAAAGGAATCGCAGATTCAATGAAAAAGCCAAAGAAAAACTATCACCATCTTCAGCTTGTTACTAAGTTCAAAGCTGAAAAGAAAAAGGAAGAAAAACAGCGGAAGGACTACGATGATGATGATCAAACTGATCAAGAGTGTGTAGATTCCAGTGAACAAGATTGCTATATGAATCGCTTAGAAGCAGCCTGTTTTTGCAGCAGCTTGGAGTGGGAAACTAGTCACTACTCTACCAGGACAGACTCCAGCCCTCGTGTCAACAGCACATATCCAAGGAATTCTGAATCTTGGCAGTCAGATGCTGCTCAGACGACATTGGAGAAGCTGCCCACAGCTGTGAACCAGATAGATGTACCTGCAGATCCTCCAGTGACAGTGATGGAGATGAACAAGAATGTTGATAACAAAAATGCATCAAAACCTAAGAAATTAAAGGTCAGAGAGAGCCTTGCCTCACTCCTCTCTCTCTCTCTCTCTCTCTCTCTCTCTCTCTCTCTCTCCTCTCTCTCTCTCTCTCTGTATATGTATGTGTATATATATATATATATATATATATATATATATATATGAATATAACCAAAGAGCCTAAAATGATTTTAAAAGTGCTCGACCCCTTGGGGAGCAACATTTGTATATAAACATATACACACCAAAAGTAACCATCCACCATCTGTATTAAAGACCATACCCCATGGCATAAACAAGAGACTATCAAACCTGTCATGCAATGAGAGAGTGTTCAACAATGCAGCAGTGGAATACCAGGAGGCACTACAAACAAGTGGATACAATTACAAACTACAATACAACCCGGACAACAACACAAATAAAAGCAAGAAAAATAGGAAAAGAAAAATCATATGGTATAACCCCCCATACGACGGGAAACTCAAAACAAACATAGGAAAGAATTCTTCAAAATCCTAGCAACTTCATTTCCAAAAGAGCACAAACTGTCCAAAATATTTAACAAAAACACTGTCAAACTATCGTACTCATGTATGCCCAACCTCAAAAACCTGATTGACGCATCCAACAAAATGAAAATCAACACAGCAAAGAAGGGTGAAGAAAGGAAATCTTGCAATTGCACGAGAAAGGAGCAGTGCCCACTAAACAATAAATGTCTCCACAACAACATTGTATACCAGGCTACTGTAACATCAGAAAATGAAAAAGAAACATACATAGGGATCACTGAAAACCACTTCAAAACCAGATATGCAAACCACAAACAGTCATTCAATAAAGAAAAATATAAAAACCAAACAGAACTGAGCAAATATATCTGGAAACTTAAAGACGCAAAAACAAGCTACAATATATCCTGGAAAATCATAAAAAGAGCATCACCATACAGCAATGTTTCAAAAAGGTGCAACCTATGTTTAACTGAAAAATGGTTAATACTATGCAAACCACACTTAGCAACTTTAAACACCAAAACAGAAATAGTAAACAACTGCAGGCATAAATGGAAATCGTTGTTAGTGAACACATCCAAAACAAAAACCTGAAAGCCCCAAAAAACACGTGCAGCCAACCCGCACGTGCAAACAACCGCAAACGTGAGCCCACACGCTATATAACATCGGCGGTGGGCAAACAAAAACCATCCTGATGACAGCGCAACGCCGCTAGAAACAAATTTGTCGAGTTTTAACCTTGAGTTTTAACCTTCCTTTTTAACATCATTGACAAATATATATATATATATATATATATATATTCAATTATAAACAAATTCAATTATAAATTTCTTCAATCTGAGACAAAAGAGCAAGCTTTGTTTATAATTGAATATATATATATATATATATATATATATATAATATATATATATATATATATATATATATATATACCAGTTTTATATATATTATATGTCTTGTTCACTCTCTTATCTGTCCGATCTATTGTTTGGCTCTCTGTTGCTGTCTCTCTCTCTCTCTCTTTCAGTCTTTCTTGCTCTCTCACTTTCTCTCTTGCTCAGTTGCTCTTTGTTCCAAATTCTTTTGCTTTTTTTTTTTGTAAATGCATGGAAGTGGAATGGCTAATCGAAAATTTCACATTGTAATTTTATATCAAAGTGATCTTTTTTTCTTGTCTTTTTTTTAAAGATTTGACCAGTATGTCTTTAAGTTATCTTGTGAAGTGGCCTTTGTCAGGCGAGATCACTTCAGGTGGCCATGAATCTGTGTACCACTGACACTAGGCCACAGATCATGAAAGAAGAGTGCATCTTGCCATGCTGTCTAAAGTGCCATTCGCTCAGGCAGGTTTCTGACCGGTAAGGACGGTACAGTCACCACACTTGGTGGGTGAGGAAATGGAGCAGTGGACAGGGCTGCAGCTCAGTGACCACACATGTTGGCAGTAGCATGTCTCCATTGCGTTAGCATGTTCACCGTACAGTGAGGGCAGCCCACAGCCTGCGTTAAGTCAGCCCGCGGGTGAACCACTGTATTTGCGCTTCGTACAAGCGCACAAGCATAACGGTTTATAACATGTGCAGGCTATAATTCAGCTTGACACAAACGCCAAGCAAAATACTTCACAAGCACTTTTGACTTCCATAATGCTAAAGAATCGACAACAAGACTCTTTCGCTCAGTATTAATTGCAGTGCTGAAGCGTTCATGATGATGTGAAATTTGTGTCAGGGGATTAGAAAAGAAAAAAGTTGCAATCAAAAAGCTGATTTTGAGTTATAAGCAAAGTGATGGTTCAGAAATGGCAGAATAGAGAGATCAACTTACAGTGGCCACCAAAGTCTTATAGGAATGCAAATAGCTGTTTTCACCAGCTTGTGCTTGTCAACTAGATTTTAGCCCAAGCACACAGTTTGGGCCTGATTATGAGGTATATTATAGTTTTAGATGGCTTTTTTTTAATGTTCTTGTCCTAATCATGTTGGTCCCCATCACAGGGCTTCTGCTGGGGTGAAAATCTTTCCGGTCCCAGGGACCCCTTCATCAGATTTTTAAGGGGTCCCAGGCTAACATTAAGGGGTCCCTACACCGCAATAAAAACAACAAAATATGCGTTAAAAAATTGCATCCCTGCACGCGCACTGCAATTGTCACAGACACATCGTCACAATAAAAACAACAAAATAAACATCAAAAGTTGTATCCGTTCTCGATCTTGCTCCTCTGCTACGCTTTTTTCGCTTTTGCGACGATGATTTCGTTAACCACGCTTCGAGACAAAGGCTTCGCGGAAATGCCTCTCTCCTGCCGGGAAATTGAAAAGCGTCATCGTGACATCACATGGCTCAAAGTAGGAAAATTCGGTCAACTGAAAACGATGCTGTGGCCTAGCGTTAAGCTTAGTCAGTCAGCCTCAGCAGACGACAAAAGTGACCGACGTATGTTGTTAGGAGGCTGCCCTACTCGCTTTGTTACTGTTCAAACTTGAAAAGGGATGGGTTCGGTCCGAAGTGTAGCAGACCTACGATGTTACGGCACCCAACGATGTTGAAGGCAGTCTTTTCTCACTTTATGTCTGACTTCACCAAAATTTGAAGGGGTCCCTGGGGACCCCTTACACGGACACCCAGTGCGTCCCGTGGAGTTTTAATGCGTACTGTACGCAATTTTTTGCGTTTTCAGAAGCCCTGCCATCAGTGAAGCCTTTACACCATCTCTTGTGTATAGCCTTGCCAACAGACTAATTTTGTATTGCACAGATTGTTAAAGGTCTACTTTAGAGATTTTCGATAATTTGTTAAAAACAGGTCTACATGTCATATAACTACAGTATGGTATTCATTTTTCAAAAAAAGTCGCCGGAAGAATTTAATAGATAAAAAAACGAGTTTTGCACACCTGTTCAAACCCCGCGCGGTAGACCGAAAACCGTGATGTCACTTGATGGACTGGCCGTCAGCCACGACCAACACAACAAGCCAACGCCAAGTGAAATCAACACGAGTTGCGATCCCCCACAGCCTAAAAAGTCACGAGGGGGTGGCAGATATTGTGCTGTAGGCGTGTGCAGCAGCTCAGCAGGAGACGGATATTCTTTGCACACATTTCCATCTGATCCAGATACTCGAAAGAAGTGGATTCGGTTGGTGCAACCAAAGAACTATCTTTGGTGCAACCATGCCGGGCCACCAAGTTATTTTTACCACGTCAGTTCCAGCTGGACCACGGAAACGAGCTGTTCCGACAATTGCCGAGCCCGTTCGAGTGGATCAAAAACTTCGTCTGCATTGTGCACGTATACTTTGAAGGCGGAGTGGTAAGCTCATACAGATGAGTACGATAGTCGCACGTTTATTCTGTTTCTATCTATGGACAGATCACACTTGTTAAATTGAATGAACACGTTAAGGCTTGAGGAAGGAGAATCTCCGCTCGCCGTCCACGCGTGATCGCATCAAGAAGTCAGTCAGTAGCCTCCCTTGAGACTTCGGTAAAGTCCGTACGCCTTCGAATGATGTGTTCGGGCGTCCAGCTGGAACTGAATAGCTCGTTTCCGTGGTCCAGCTGGAACTGACGTGGTAAAAAGAACTTAGGCTTCAAACTGATAAGGTAAAGGCCTTGCAGAAACATCCCCAGAGTTACATTGGCTGTCGCAATCATAGTCACTGCTTTTACATGATAAATTAAATACCGATCGGGATGTGCAAGAACCATCAGAATCGCTTTCTGTCCGCCGTTGGCTTGTTGTGTAGGTCGCGGCTGACGGCCAGTCCATCATGTGACGTCACATCCAAGAGTAGTTAAGCCATGCCAAGATTTAGTTGATTACCTCCCGTTTTCCTGATTACAGGTAAAAATGCCCACTTTCGCGGATCGATTTCGTGTGATCGGGAGAGAATCGGATGTTTGTTTTATCAATTTATCAAACATTTCATATTTCTGCATAAGCTGACCAATTATCGAAAATCTCTAAAGTAGACCTTTAACAGTTGCCATGTCTAGGGATGAGATAACAATTTGACTTCAGATATCAAGTAGCTTCTCCTTTACTCTAGAGTGTCTTGTAGCCTGGAAATTACAGTAGATGAAATGTGTAGAACTCCTAAGTTCTGTTTATTCATTCATAGATAAATATAGAACTTATAATAGAATGACATGATTATTTTTTTTTATGATTAGTAGTATTTCAGATCTCTTGTTGATTCAGTGAAAATTGGTTTTCAAAGCTTTGAAACTCTAGAATTGTAAATACTCAATAACAAACATGATTTTAAAATGCTTTCTGTTTTTATATTACTTTATTAACATTTTTAAATCACCTACTTTCTCTTCCTTTAAACATAAACTATTTTAACTTAAAATCACCTACTTTCTCTTCCTTTAAGACTGCTCTTCCGGAGTCATGAACCGGGTGTGGCCCAACCCCCCTAGAGTGTCAGGAGATAAGGACCGAAACACTTGCTTGAAGGGGCTTCTCTTCTGAGGACTCTCTGCTGCCATGCTCTCCACGAGTTTCTTTCTACATCTCTTTTCTTCTTCATAATAGTCCTCTCAAGGTGGGGGTGGGGGGTGGATGCATCCAGCAATATTTGTACATAATGTTTCTTCTTTTTGAATTAGTTGTGTTTAGAGCCATATGGCCCACAGCATGTGGGTGTGTGTGCATTAATATTTCTGGTTTAATATTTATTTTGTACATGATTTTCCTTTCCATTCCTTTGTTTAGAGCCATAACGCATGTGCAGTTGTGTGTGGGTGTGTGTCTGCGTGAGTGTGTGTGTGTGTGTGCAGATTTTTTTTTGTTTTTTTTCCCATGCGCTTAGAGTTGATTTTATCAAGATTTTGCGCATTAACAAATACCATAATATTATTAGTATTATTATTAATATAACAGCAAATTCAGTATCAATTCTGATATTGTCAAACTGGATTGATAAGTAACATGAAGTTCACATCACCATTGAGATATGAATATAAAGTTTGCAGAGAACTGAAAATTTGAAACTACTTTCATTTTCTGTGACAACAAAACTGACAGTCTCCAATAACACTTTTTGTTTTTAATTCTGTTTGGGAAATGAGAAATTTGAGTAGTTTTTAAATTGAATGTGTTTGGGGAAATGATCAGGGTGAATCCTAATCAATTATTATGCAGTCTTTAACTATGCTTTTTTTCATGCTGTCTGAATATAAGGTGCTTTGGTCTTTTCTGCCCAAAATATTGTATAGTAAGTAGATTTAATTTGTATTCGTTTTAACCAATGCAATGCTGACACAGTTTTTACTAAGTAATCAGTAAGTGTTGATGTTACATCTTATTAGATCTAATTATACTCTTAACGCTTCTACAGTTCTAGTGAAAGCTGCAAGATCTTGCAAAATGTTTCGTGAATTGATATCTGAAAGTACATGTTCTCACAGTTTGTGTGTAACTATTTTTTGATGTTTTTCTTTTTTTAAGTTTTCAGACAATCATCATCTTATGACCTTTTTTTTGAGGGGGGGGGGGGGGGGGGGGGGGGGGGGGGGGGGGGGGGGGGGGGGGGGGGGGGGGGAGGCAGGAGGGAGAATTTCTTGTTTTTTCAGTGTTGCTTCTTTGAAAATCATTGACTGTTGAAAACAGATGACAGCAATCCATCAGAAGAACTTGTCCTCAGTTCTCACAAAGGCCTCAGTGCAGGGAACAGAATTTCAGCTTGGTTCACATTTATCTGTAAAAATGACAGCTGGCTTCATTTATTTTGTAATCCTTAAGCTTTGTGAATTGTGCTTTTTCTTTTTCTTTTTTTCATTTACATGTGAAATTGACAAATTTTATAATCCGATGCCATTTGCTGTCAAAATTGCAGCTGTCCAGTTCTTTGGCAGGTCGGGCAGAGTCCAAATCCAACAAAAGCTGGAGGAAACTTAAAGCCAAATACTCACAACAAAAGAAGCGCAGTGATCGGCCATTTGCCAGTGCAGTTCGTTCTGTGAGCAATAGGTAAGTCCTTCAAGCTTAATGGTGAGAAAAGAATTGCATATCATACAACAATGACTCCTCTCTCAGAATCCCAAAGAGGGAAATTTTCAGTAGTCCTTTCAGTGACGCTGAATGTTAATGCTGTTAAACTTGTGAACTAAGTAAGACTGACATCCTGTAAAACTGAACATCAACAGGTGATTTAAAGCAAAAGCTTTTGTCTTCATGTACACTTGCATGTGAACAAACAAGAAGATGATGATGAAGCTGACAGATACAGTCAAGCCGAGTCAAATCTTTCAGGTTCATTTGATGAGATACATAGATGAAATCTACTGTAATGTCTGTGGCCTGTCTGATCCGTCATAGAGAGTAAAGGTCACTAGTGTGATGTTGGTCTTTTGTTTTGTGCAGTGTCCAATAGATTTTAAACTGAAGAACCTTGGAACTTTGTTACATGATATTGAAGAGGCCTGTGACCAAAATTACTGGAAAGTCCTTACCAGTGTGTATCAGAAAAAAGTGTGTTTCAAATGCAATGAAAACATCACATGCTCGCGCACGCACACACTTGCATGTGCCAGAATGCGCACGTGTGTGCACCCCACACGCGCACACACACACACACACTTAAACACAACAGGAACAATCTGACTTTCATTTGGAATCCTTTACAGTGTTGGATTTCAAGTATTGAACTCATTGACAGGTCTGAAAAAAAGATGGTAAAACAAAAATGTGCATTGCCAGTTGACGTAAATGTGAAACAAACAGATCTTTACACCTGTTATTGGAAAGAGTCTATTTTAGATCATAAAAGAAACGAAAGCTGGTTAAGTTTTACCATATCAATAACATCAAACACCTAGACATTCATGACATGCATCAATATTGAAGGTTTGCTTCATGTTTTATAGACTAAAGCTAGCAGTAGGAAACCGGCAGCCAAAATTAGCATATTGTTTTTCATATTTAAAATCTATATCATTGCAAAGTAAATGGAAAAACATACAAAACACAACAAGAATGAAGTCTCTATCTCAGTCGTTTTCGAGATATTGCAGTTTAAAGTTGCAACGTTTTTATGCACCTGACAAAATGAGATATCTTCCAAGTTTGAAAGCCAATAGGATCATACATAATTGATATATCTGGATATAAATTGGTGTTCTCAATCTATACAACTTACACTCTTTGAACAAGTAAGTTCCATGGTATCAGTTTACATGGCTTTTGTGTGATAAAGTGTCAAACTTGTAATAAATCGCAATTCAGCGCTTTTCGAATTTGCATGATGTGGCTACTTTGAAGCACTGCAGCACAGTCAAAATGGACATTTCAGAGTTTCCAGTGGTTTGGACAAACTCTCTAAGTTGAAACTAAGCAAAGTCATTTTTTCTGAGGTATCTGCTATAAAACATATATGAAAACTTTTGTGCTAAAAACAGGAAATATTGCAATTTGGACGGCGGAAAATGGGGGGTATGAATCCCCCTGCCACACTTAAAATTGCTATAACTTCTAAACTACTTCATGAACTGTTTCCAAATTTTGTATACAGTTTCTGTACAGTATTTCCTGTAAATCAAAGTGTACATTTTTGTTATTTTGTACCTAACATTTTATTTCCTGTACTAGAATAGAGGCCAACAGGGGCGGAATGATGATGATGTCCGAATTAAAACCGACAGTTTTTGCAAAACTTATTGACAGATTTCAACAAAAATTTGGTATGATGTTGTCTGTATTGTTATTGATAAAATCATGTTATTTTTGCTCTTTCTGACAAGTGTTGGCAGCCACCAAACAAAAGGTCACTTACGATAAGGGTGGAAGTGCACTCTTGCTGACGGGCATATTGGTCGACTATGTAAACAGAGTTCATTGTTAATTGGAACAGACCAGGCATGGCCAGTAGTTGTTTTGGAGACTATGTTGAAGTCACTGGTAAACACAAATATGCTTTGCACTGAATCTGTGTCTGCCTTGGTTGGCGACACAAGCATGTTGTTTACAAGAGCAAATTTCCTCAGAAAATTAATGTCTGCTTTCTCGGGAGAGTGGATCTGTGACACACTGCCAAAATCATCATCATAGAAAACTACATTCTGGCCAATTTTGGTAAAGATAAGTCTTCCAGAAGGCAATCAGTGGCATGTTCACAGATTTCATCATTGATGCAACATGACTGCATCCTCAAAATGGGTGATAACTTCTTATGTCTCCATCTCTTCCTGGGTCACCATCACTTCATCAGTCCCCAACCCCCAACTGCTCTGCCTCAGGAAAAGTTGAAGTAGAGACACAGCTCACACCTCATTCACTTTATCCTGGTCTGGTGGTCCTCCAACTAACAACACAGCCAATAGTGAACACCGACATGTGTGGTAAAGACTGTGGCCTATATAAGGTTTTGGGTGACCAGCCACCCATGAACCCTGGCATGTCGGGTAAAGGCTGTGGCCTATACGAAGATTATGGGTGACCAGCCACCCACAAGCTCCAGCATGTGAGAATGCTTCTTTAATTGGTATGGGTGACATGCCACCCACAGTATCTTATGAGGATTATAAGCTTTTATTATTTTCTCCTTTATTTACCACCAAAACAACACAATATTTAATGTGGGCAAGCACAAATACACAATAAACAAAGTCATAAAACTTTAGTTACATATTATGAAAACTGAGTGAGTTATGAAGATTTAAACGACAGTCTGGCAATTTTTCACCCACAAGCTCTGGCAAAGGTTAAACAAATACTAAAAATGTGGATGCGTTTTCTCAGTTAAAGAAAAACAAATGAAAAGAAAGAAAAAACATCAAGCATGCACAGGACCACTTAATTGAACTATGAGTGCATGATTTTATGTAAATTTTTCCCCGTCTGTTTCTTCATCATTGTGCGATATCATGTGGTGTGTGTGTGTGTGTGTTGTGTGTGTGTGTCAAATTACTGGGGGAAAAAATTAAAGCATGGCACAGGACCACTTAATTGAACTATGAGTGCATGTTTTATGTAAATTTCCCAGTCTGTTTTCCTTCATCGTTGTGTGATATCATGTGGTGTGTTGTGAGTGTGCGTGTGTGAAATTACTGGGGAAAAAAAATTAAAGCAGGCATAGGACCACTTATCTTAACTATGAGTGCATGCTTTGATGTAAATTTCCCTGTCTGTTTCTTCATCATTGTGTAATATCATGTGGTGTGTGTGTGTGTGTGTGTGGTGTGTGTGTGTGTGTGTGTGTGTGTGTGTGTGTGTTGTTGTTACTGCTCACTGTCCATTCCTTACAATTAAATTTTAGTATCAGTTGTTCTTTGTAAGCCCAAAAAAGTATTGCATGTTCTTTGTAAACAAAAGGTACATCCTCTGCAACACATTATTTTGTCAACAGGGTGTGATTTAAGCATTGCCAATAACATGTTAAGTATTTCATCATTATGATTTGAATTAACTTGCTGATTTAATCATTGTGAATGTAAAAGAACATAAATATACATTATAATGCTTTTTTTTAATAAAAGGTAAAATTAAAGAAAGATTTAACTTTATTTGGACTCTACCTTTTTATCAACTACTCTGTTCAGTATGTTTGTGCTGTTACAGCAATGTACATAACTGTGGCAGCATAACATACTATCACCAAAAAAATATTATAAATGTTACTGTCACAACAATGTAATGTCTTGGCAATGCAATGCTACTGTAGTTTGTATTCTACAGTTTTACTTGAAAGTAATCACTAAGTGTTCAAAGCCTTGCTGTGTTTGCCAGTAAGGAGGGGGGGGGGAGGAGAAAGCAAAATCTTTACAGTTAAATTACAGAAATTTTGAAATACATTAGCAGAAAAGATTAGATTGCTAAACCAAACTTCGTAGGGTCGGATTGACTCAACAGTGACACTCCCCCCCTCCCCCATAAACCCCAACCCCCACTACACCCTCCTTACTGTCCAACTTCAGACTCTAACTCTCTGAGTCTCTCTCTCTCTCTCTCTCTTTTTTTATCCCCAAACACGCTCTGCACATCGAGTATGACAGTAATGATCGTGTTTCGATCGTGTTCAATCAGAAGACGGTGCTTTCAATTCAAAGCCTCGACCGTCTTGTATGCGCGGTTTTGGCTTCCGGTTTGAATATCTGTCTCAACAGATTTTTTTAACTATGATTTTCTCTTTAATCGCGTAATGGAATCAGTAACAGTTCACTAATACATGAATCGACATAAGTGAAGCCCATTACTGATATCTATTTTCATTAAATTTGTCTTGTACAAAAATACGATCGCTTCGAACGGGGCAACGCGTGGGCCATTTTCAACCTTTTAATCTTGACGAACACCAGCTGAATTACGAACAAAATAACTAAGCATTGGCACGGTATTAAACGAAACAAAATAACTGAATCGTATCATTAATGTCTGGTTTGTTATTATATGCGTTTATCTTACCCAAATGCATCTTGCAATTCAACAACGTAAGCGCATTCGACTTGGTCCATTGTCGGAATCTCGCTTCGTTCCGCCATTGTTGAAATCTTGGACAAGGAGCGAATGTTTGCAATTGAAATCCTTCGCTTTGATTGGCTTGCGCCTTTTCGAGCATTCACCAACCTTAGCTTGATACACCAATGAATTCGGGAGAGAACGGCCATTCTAGCGCATCGTTTAATGTGCATGTTTTTTTCGCAAGTTTTTTTAGCAACGACGTTGGAAAGACAACACTTGTAACAAGCCTCATAAAAACTTTTGATTCTAATTAATTTAAACACATCGTACTATAAAGAGAAACAGACTGAAAATAAAGCTTGAAACATGCTCTTTTATTCTGACCTATTTGAACGCAAGTGAATGGAATGAACACATTGCATGCGTTGATTTTCGACACCCGTGTACTCGAACGCTCGGTCAAATGCCGCCTGCGGCGCATCGGGATGTGTGACCCTTCGTTTTCGTGTGAACGGATGGGTTATTTGGAATAAAACTATCATCATACCGTATGTTGCAAACACAAAAAACAACACAGAGTTCAAAAGGAAACTGCATTCTTTATTCATCACAATTTCATCTGATTCTAAACGCGTTATTCATAGATACTGCCTATTGAAAACACGCAAATTTTTCACTCGGCTGAACTTTCCCGTACGCTGAAAGAAGGCTGCCGGTACCTACTAGCAGCACAGAACAAATTGGCAATACTGTAGAATATATGACCCATGCCAAAGGTCGGCCTCACAAGGGGTCCAGTTTCAGATGGCTCATATTTTCTTTAATCGAGCCTCATTTGAGTAATTGTTTGCTTTTATGTGTTTAGTATAAGTCATAGTTATACTGGAAATAAAGATAACATCAGCAACTTTGTTTGATGTTTTTATTTGCGTGTGTGTTAGTCTGAAGTGGGTGACGATCCGCCATTAAAAGCGGACAAGCAGACACCGTATCGCTTCCAGTCTACACCAACAGTGATTGAAGCTGGCATATTCGGCCAAACCTGCACTGATGCACTTTACATAAACCATTTTCGTCCACCTAAAGTGCACAGAACGTAACAATCGGCTTTTCAGTCGACAGAGCTCCCGAAAGTTAAATGTGTCGGACGTGAGGCTCGGTGTAATCACTACTCCAAAGTTCCAAACGCGCGCTGTGCAGCGAAGGCTGAAAATACGGTCACAAAGCAGTCTCTGCCCTTTCACCTGTGACGTCACTGATAGTCTACGCAAAAAATATCCCTGTTTTAAATCTGCAGCAATTTTTTCTTTCAACTTCAAATTATGGTAAATTTTTGGCGTCAGAAACTCACGACCGACCAAAAGTCAATAAAATAAATAAAAAACCAAAAAACGAAACAAGCTGACCTGATTAGTGTTTAGAGTTGGTCACATGACACGAACATGCCGCGAGATTCGTGGCTGTCTGCTATTGTTTTGGAGGACTGACTGCGAAAGAAGCCATATAATCAGTTATCCCCTTGCTCACGATCGACGCACGATTGGTAAGTTCTCACAACCGATCAATGTTTCTTCTTCCTTTAAGTATCCCAAGGCAAAACTATTGCATTTTCTATTTTTCTGATGATTTGCAATGATGTACAAGCGCATTCTCAATGCAAATTGACCTCGCTGCAGAGTGCACACGAGACAAGTAGGCGTACTTCTCGTTTGTTACCAACTTTTTACACCACCCTGGCATGGTGTAATTGTCACGTTCGACCATGCTAAGTTTGAAAACTACTAACCTTGTGTCTCAAAAACTGTTGCAAACAGATTAAAAGCATTGAGGGTGGCGATTTTTGGAAATCCGTGTTGGACGAAACCGAAACCGAAAGTAATGCCTAATTTTAAAAAAAAAGATGAAATCTGTATGTCGAGCGTGACATTACACTAACGTTTTCGATGAGTGCACTTCTGGCACTCTTGTTGGTGGCTGGCAGCCGAAGTGGGATGTTGTCAGACTTGCTTTTTCAGGCCCCTCATCTGTGTTGCCTTCATCACAGCAGTGTCGGGTTCCTTTCACCACTCCTGACAGGCAGGGCAGTCCTGCTGGTTCTGACACTGGTGACAGGCAGGGCAGTCCTTTAGCCAGTTCTGACAGGCAGGACAGGTTGAATTTCTTTGAGCGGGTAGCTCGAGAAATGAGGGCATGTGCCACATTCAGTGATGTCCAGGAGCTATGCAGATTAAGGAGGGAGGAAGTAAATGCATATGATTTGCCTTCATCACAGTCCAATCTTCTCCACAACCCAGTGGATAAACATGCCTGGAGTCTTCTCCAATCAGATGTTCAAAAGCGTTGGTCAACACTTGCTGTTGAATGTGACGGCAACTGCTTTTTTCGATCAGTTAGCCTTCTTCTTTTTGGTACAGAAGAGTACCATGTTGAACTCAATGCCGTGTTGTTTCTGCCATGGCTCTGGAGTCCAGTCTCTCTGTCGATGGTGGCAAATGGTGTTCACCTCATGATGAGGTGTCTCCTGAGGAAGTATTGAGAGTTGCTGTTATGACATCTTCCTCACCCACAGATTCACCCCTTTGTTCGTTGCAGTCCGAAGTGATGACTATTTTAAGAAACGGGACATACGCAGGGCTTTGGGAGTTTTTTGCCCTGTCGCTTGTTCTGAAATGCAGACCTGCCAACCATTACGCATTTCGCGTAATTTATTACGCCCAAGTGATAATTCTTACGCTTTTACGCATTTAGCCAAAAAATTACGCATTGAAACTTTTCAACCAAAAAAAAAAAAAAAAAAAAGACGAAAAAAAATCGGCTTATGTACAGACACGCACGGCGCCGTGCATATAACCAGTAATCTTCAAGAAGCGTTTCCGGTCATGCGCAGTGCGTTTCACCATCTTTACCATTCAGCGAAGTTGGCGTCTTTTTGAAGTTTTAGCTACGAAAATGTCGAAACGTGGAGTAGAAAGTTTTAGACAAGATGCGAAAAAGAAAAAACTTGGTCAAAAGTTCCGAAAAGAATACTCGGAAAAGTTCCCCTGCATACGACCTTCGGCTAAAGGTGTAAATTGTGCACGGTGTACCACTCGCGAGTCGGACTTCACAATTTCCAATCGCGGGATGGTGGATGTGAAGGTCACCTTGAGTCGGGCAAGCACATCGATTCCTCTAACGCGCCGAATTCTTCCAGCATCAACACTTTTTTCAGACTGTAGACACCTCAAAAGAGGATGAAATTAGGAAAAGGGTAATTGGGGCTGAAGCATTGGTGGCCGGCATCCCAGCTTTTTACAGAAGCGTTCTCAGATTCGGAGATCGCCAAACAGTTCAAGAGCGGTCGAACAAAGACAACACACATTGTAAGGACCCTAATCTCATGGAAGGCTTAACTGCTGCTGCATCTCGACTGCAGAATGGACTGTTGTGTTGGGGATTGATGGAAGTCAGGAAGGGGGAGGGGGTGGGGGGACACATTCTTTCCTGGGGTGGTGCGATACTTAAAACATGACACAATCACCACTGAGCTGATAGCCAACCCCACATGCACAGAATCATCAACAGGGAGAACATTTTTAGGTTATGTATTTTCTTAATTTCATGTTCCCATTTCTCCATCTTCAAACTCCTCCCTCCCCCCCCCCCCCCCCCCCCCCCCCCCCCCCCCCTCCCTCCTCAGTTCAAATCTTTGCCAAGTCATTACTATCAAGACAGTTGAGTTGTTGGCCTGCGGTTGTTTTTTTCCCCCACTAGGCCTATTAGATAATATGTTCGTCTCTGTGTATTTGTCTGACCTTATTCAAGTTTAAAAGGTTGTGCCAGTCTTGAATAAAAGTTACTTTGTGTTAGGTTCCTTATAAAATGGGAGCAAACGTTACCCCACTTGTTTAGTGTTTATTGTTTAACTGTTCCCTGCCTCATTTCATTTCCAATTTTTTAGGTTGTTTCTGGCGCACTATCAAGCCTTGTGTGCCATGCCATGATGGTTTAGGGATTTGTGTGTGTTTCCAGTGTATCTACATTTCATAATTTGTAGAGATTTCTTGTGACACTTAAAATTTAACTGAAGTTAAAAGCTTGTTTTTGAAGAAAAGTAAAGTTCACAAAAATTGTGTGAACAATTTCATCACATGTGTTTGAAAAAAGGTAAATGTCGCGCTCGATTACTCTTAGCTCTCAGAAATTACACATTTCTGCCTCACTGAGCTTCAATTCTTACTCATTGGTCTCTTAGGGGGTTGGCAGGTCTGGAAATGCGCAGTGCAGTCTGTGTTTCCACCTTTGGGCTGGCATTTGTACAGGCAACACTGCAACCGAATCATTCGAGGCCCTGGCTGCATGAGAGAGCACAAGATTTGCATCATGTGGACTTCCCTTTATGTTGAAAGAGAAGCTGACTGCCCTGAGAACTGGACACCAAATCATTTTGTGCCAGTGGTTGTTCACCAGTCTCAGTCACCTGTTCCACACCAGGGATCGTTCTATTTTGTTCTGTGGAATGGGCAGATGTACTTGTGTCAAGTACTGGAAGTTGACGAGCTTCTGCAGTTAGCGTGTGTTGGCTTCCTCATGAAGAAAGGCCAGAACTTGTATTCTTGGCATGTGCGTCCAGATTATTCGTGGAGCCCCTGTCTGTGTTTCTGCAGGAGGTGCGCCTCATTCTGGATGAACAGTTGTCCAGCCAGCGGGTGCAGTATTTCAAGGCTGTCTAGACATTTAGTCTACATGTTGCTTTTGAAACTCATGAAAGCTTCTGACATGAAGAGTGCTTGTTGTACTCTGACCACTGTTGGCACAAATTTGTCAAAGGTATTTTAGAACAGATGGTTCTGTATCTTTGTGTTACTGGTAACCTTCACACTGGTTGGTAAAATGACTATAGGATATAATATATATATATATATATATATATATATATATATATATATATATAGATAGATATATATATATATAGATAGATAAAACAAGTTAAAAGAGGAATCTTAAAACTATCTACAAATTTGTTTCAAGCGTGTTGCGCTGTCATCAGGATGATTTCTGGTTTGCCCACCGCCGATGTTATATGGCGTGTGGGCTCCCGTTTGCGGTTGTTTGCACGTGCGGGTTGGCTGCACGTGTTTTTTGGGGGCTTTCAGGTTTTTGTTTTGGTGTGTTCACTAACAGCGATTTCCATTTATGCCTGCAGTTGTTTACTATTTCTGTTTTGGTGTTTAAAGTTGCTAAGTGTGGTTTGCATAGTATTAACCATTTTTCAGTTAAACATAGGTTGCACCTTTTGAAACATTGCTGTATGGTGATGCTCTTTTTATGATTTTCCAGGATATATTGTAGCTTGTTTTTGCGTCTTTAAGTTTCCAGATATATTTGCTCAGTTCTGTTTGGTTTTTATATTTTTCTTTATTAAATGACTGTTTGTGGTTTGCATATCTGGTTTTGAAGTGGTTTTCAGTGATCCCTATGTATGTTTCTTTTTCATTTTCTGATGTCACAGTAGCCTGGTATACAATGTTGTTGTGAAGACATTTATTGTTTAGTGGGCACTGCTCCTTTCTGGTGCAATTGCAAGATTTCCTTTCTTCACCCTTCTTTGCTGTGTTGATTTTCATTTTGTTGGATGCGTCAATTAGGTTTTTGAGGTTGGGCATACATGAGTACGATAGTTTGACAGTGTTTTTGTTAAATATTTTGGACAGTTTTTGTTCTTTTGGAAATGAAGTTGTTAGGATTTTGAAGAATTCTTTCCCTATGTTTGTTTTGAGTTTCCCGTCGTATGGGGGGTTATACCATATGATGCAAAATCTTCCAAAACCACAACTTAAAGATTACCATTGAAGCAAACAAAAAGGTAGTGAACCACTTAGACATAACACTGGATCTCAACAATCACATATATAAACCATACAAGAAACCCAACGATACACCTCTTTATGTACACACCAAAAGTAACCATCCACCATCTATATTAAAGACCATACCCCATGGCATAAACAAGAGACTATCAAACCTGTCATGCAGTGAGAGAGTGTTCAACAATGCAGCAGTAGAATACCAGGAGGCACTACAAACAAGTGGATACAATTACAAATTACAATACAACCCAGACAACAACACAAATAAAAGCAAGAAAAGTAGGAAAAGAAAAATCATATGGTAAAAACAACAACAAACTTTTTTTCTTTAAAAAAGCCAAACATGTTTTAGAACAGTTGGTATCAAAATTTTGTATTCCCAGTGTTTTGTTAACTGAAATTTCTGTCTTCTTTGCATCTGTTGTAATGAACCAGATGAAACAAAATGGAGGAAACCATTGAAATGAAAAAAAAAGGAGAAAAAAAGACTTGCCCATTGAGTGTATTTAAAGAATATGAAATTATGATGCAGAGGCCAGCTCTCCCGCAGGCAAAATGTGATGAGACAGTGAATGGTTTCCAGCCCTGATTTTAGTGCTGTTGGTAAACTAGTTTGATTGATTTCATTTTTCTAAGTCAGTTTAGAACTGTGATACTAGGGTCACTGTCTGACTTTTTTCTCACGCTTAAAATGCTGAAGTTTCATGGTAACAAAGGACCAAATTTGACGGTCACAGGTGTCCCTGAATACTGTGAAACACCTATGTACAATCACACCATCTCCTTCCCTCCGTGACTCCCTCGCTGTCTCCCTCTCTTCCTCTTCTCTCTCTCTCTCTCTCTCTCTCTCTCTCTCTCTCTCTCTCCCTCCCTCCCTCCCTCCCTCTCTCTCTCTCTCTCTCCCTCTCTGTCTCTCTGTCTCCCTCTCGCACTCTCTCTGTTGTGTTTCATCTGATGTCACATAATTTTGTGGGGAAAAAAAACATGAAAGAATTTACGAAATTACATTACAAAATTACATTATTGCTACCACTACACACACAAACACACACACGCGCGCGCACACACACACACACACACACACACACACACACACACATAGTAAATTTTGATATATATACTTGGCACTTTGACATTTGTTTAACTATATTAATTAGTTATGTTGTCATGAACTAAAGGCAAATAATGCTGCTCCTGTTTGATGCAAACTGTGAAAACACTCTGAGTCATTTTGTAGTTAATAAAAGCATTGTAGGTACAAAGGATAAAATGCTTATTTTTATGCAGATTGTGTCATTTTGTATGATAAATGCGTTTTAGGAGCAAAGGATAATGTGTATATTTTTGTAGAGATTGTCAAGATTTTCAGAGAATAAGAAATAACACTTATGTCCTAACTATTTTCATGTCTAATAAAACAGATATTTGACCGCAGATCTTCTGTAAAAAATAATGATGAATGTCTTTGAGGATTCTCAGAAGATTTAAAAAAAGAAAAACAGAACAACTATCAATGTTTCGGTTATAGACCGTCTTCAGGACTTGTGACATATACGTATTTATTTGTTTTTCTTTTTATGTCACAAGTCTTGAAGACAGTCTGTGACCGAAACGTTGTTGATAGTTGTTCTGTTTTTCTTTTTTAAAATCTGATAAGAATCCTCAAAGACATTTATTATTATTTTCATGTCTGCTTTCGTGAGTGACCTTCAGATTTTGGGTCCCATTATATTTCTGTAATGATCACTCTGTTCTTTTTCTGCAGGTCAGGAGTTCCCACAGTAACAATAGGCATAGTGCCTCCTACGTCCTGCCAGCCCAGTGCCGTACCCTACCTCCCCAGTGCTCTACCCTTGCCTTCGAGTGCTGCACCCATCCCAGCACTGAATTTTGGCCGGTACAGCAGAGGTGCACGCCGCACAGACTCTGGTTCTCTTGCCAGTGTAAGCTCCCTGTTGACCAACATGTCTTTGGACAGATCAGTGCGCAGAGAGGCAGGTGCATGGAATAGCCCTGATAGTTTTGTGAACGATTCTTTTGGCAGCTACAAGGAGCGAAATGGACCGGGTGGTGGCCTGTACACAGACTTCAGCCAGGACTGGGCTGATCCCCGTGGCACTCCACCATACATGAACAGAACTGCAGCCAACAGTAATTCCTACAGGTGGCCAAGTGATCAGCAGAAGTGGCAGCAGGCTGGGTCTAGAAACTGGCATGGGGGGGGTGGTCCTCAAGGAAGATATTGGAATGGGAATTTTCATGGTGGTCAAATGCAAGGAAGGTTCAGTCATCAGGGATGGAGTTCTTGGGGTCCAGACGATCATGATTGGCCACGTGAAAGTGATTTTCTGAGGCCTCAGTCGGCAGGAAGTGGAAACCAGACGAGGCCATCGAGGTCTCGCACACACTGGGATCAGGCGGCGGACCAGGCGTTCACTGAAAGAGGTGCACAGAATAACCAGTGGCAAAATTTGACCAAGCATTTTGGCAGCAGTCATTTCCATAGAGAAGGTCCAAACGGCCAAGAGCTGTCGGATGGTTCACATGCTCCGCAAGCAGACAGTTCTGGTCTGGAGGACTCGGGCAGCTCTGGAGGAGGGAGAAAACGGCCCAGATCATTTGACAGAGGCAGCCAGTTGTCAAAATCTTCACGGGCGGAAAGGTTTACATCTAGATATTATGATGGCTACAGTCCAAACAGTGGTAGAGCTTTGTCTGTATCAGATCTGAACACACCAGAAGTTCAAAAACCTGACTCCTCTAGCAAACAAGGCAAGGCTCAGAAATCACCGACTATGGTCGCTAAAGGGAGCAAATCAGTAAATGGATCTGGGGTCAAGACAGGAGGATCAGGATCCAAGAAGAAGCAGACAGCCTCTAAACACAAGATGGCCCCTTCCTCTTCAGTCTCGGGTCCAAAGGCAGCAGATGGAGTATCAAAGACGAGTGAAACTGATGAGGCTAACCCTGGGGAGGGGATACTAGAAAGAGCAGAGAGAATTTGTAAAGAACTTCGCGAGAAGAGAAAGGCTGTACCATCTCGGGCGAATCTGAGTGCCCAAAGAGTTGGTGCACTACGCTCTGTGGTACTGAACACATCTGTTCGAAGGTTTAATTTGGCCCACAAATCATTTCTGAAAGGTTACATGTCGGACAGCAATTCCACAATGAACAAACCAACTTCTGGGGACATGACAGCAGATTCAGCCACTCAGAAGAAACATGTTTCTTCCAGTGTGAATTCAGACATGGAACAGTCAACAATGTCTCAGGGTTCAACAGCTACCAGTGTTGACAGTGGAGCAGATACAGCCACCTCCTCCAGCACCAAAAGCAGTCAGCTTCAGGGCAGTGACATTGAGCGTATCCGGCAGTCCATAGAGAGCAGTGTGATGGCTGAGAAGAGAGCACGCAGGACCAGTGTCAGGGAGAGGAGCCTGTCAGGAAGTCGATCACCAGCAGTGTCGGTGTCATCAACGGCTGTACATTCAGCAGCTGCATCCTCGGCGATAGCTGGTACATCGCCCCATGCCAGCAAACCACCACTGCCCTTGTCTAAAGACGCCCTGGCCAAAATGGTCAATGCTCCTCGGTCTCGCACACAGAGGCTTCAGCTTGCTCGAATATTACGACAGCACTCTGCTACCACTATCATCCGTCCTCGGCGTATCCAGCTGGATGGCTTGTATGACAACGATGATGGTGACAGTATTGGAGATGTTCTGAAAAACATAAGTGGCTTGGAAGAAATTGGAGAATGTGCAGAGCTGAGCAAAATTAAGTTAGAAGACCTCACCTATGAGGACAAGTTACAGATTGCTCAAATGATCGAGGAAGCTGACTGGACAAACAGAAACTCCTCCACCGACGTCATGGAACGTGGAGGGCAGAGGACAAACAGAAACTCGTCCACCGACGTCATGGAACGTGGAGGGCAGAGGACAAACAGAAGCTCGTCCACCGACGTCATGGAACTTGGAGAGCAGAGGACAAACAGAAACTCGTCCACCAACGTCATGGAACTTGGAGAGCAGAGGACAAACAGAAACTCGTCCACCGACGTCATGGAACTTGGAGAGCAGAGGTCGGTGCAGCGCAGCTCCCGTCCTCCACGTCCTATCACAATCTCTAGTTCAGAAACAATCAGTCAAGGACCCGAATCATCTGGTGCAAATCCTCGTTCAGCATCTGCAGACAGACTGCAGGCTTTGTCTCCTTCACCTTCCAGACCACTGTCATTGGATGATCTCAACACAGAGGATAGGTCAAGGCGAGAAGACTCTGCGGATATTGTTTCACTTCATCCTAGATCTGCTGATGTATGTCCCTCATCATCCACTGTGACCACATTGCGCTCTGCGTCTCCTGCCAGGGCTGCTCTTGAACATTCTTCATCTCCAAGACCGTCACGAACATGTTCCCAGTCTCCTGGAAGGTCCGGAGGAGCTGGAGACAGCCTTGACCTTCCATCCACAAGTGATGCTGTGGATGCATCGACCTACCAGGCCAGTGGCGATGCCCTGACTGAACATACCTCTAGGCAGGCTGTGCTAATTCCTATGGATATATCAGATCCACCAGCTTCCAGTAATCCTGCAGGTAAGATAAACATTTCCTTTAAACAGCAAATTATTAACTGTGTCTGTGAATTTGAATCTGTGTGTGTGTGTGTGTGTGTGTGTGTCAATACAGAGAGAGAGTGTTTGCGTGCACAAACGTGTGTGCGTGTGCCTAAGGTAAGGATCGGCCAAATTCAAGTGTGATTGAAAAAATTAACGAAAAATTATTTTCATGAGATTTACTTTTTAGGTTTAATTAATGTCCATACATAACTTTGTTCCTGGGCACGCAACAAACAATGCAGCGTCACATTTGTTGACATGAAACACAGGTAACATGCTGTAAGGATGAGAAACTAAGCTGGTTTCTTTCAAGTGCAGGCAGCATAGCCAGAAATGATTTAGATTCAAAACACAGGATACATAGGTGCAAGCAGATATCCAAGGCTGAGTTTCACTCAGAAATTTGGACTTTTTATTTATAGCATCTACTCTGGGAACAAAGAAAATCTGTCCGATATGTAATATGTCCCTTAGAAGCTGTCTGAATGTCCCTTAGAAGCTGTCAGAATGTCCCATAGAAACTGTTTGAATGTCCCTTAGAAGCTGTCAGATTGTCCCATAGAAACTGTCTGATAAGTCCCTTAGATGCTGTCTGATAGGTCCCTTAGAAGCTGTCTAAATGTCCCTTAGAAGCTGTCTTATATATGTCCCTAAGAAGTTGTCTGAATGTCCCATAGAAGCTGTCTGATACATGTCCCTTAGAAGCTGTCTCATATGTCCCTTAGAAGTTGTCTGAATGTCCCTTAGAAGCTGTCTGATATGTCCCTTAGAAGTTGTCTGAATGTCCCTTAGAAGCTGTCTGATAAGTGATATAATACATGTCCCTTAGAAGCTGTCTGATATGTCCCTTAGAAGCTGTCTGATTGACATGAAGTCTTACCAAGGCCTGTTTTGTAAATTCTTTCTTGCCAGGAATTGAATGAATAAACTTAAAATTTTACCTAGTTATAGTTGAAAGCCTGAAGAATTGCGTGACTGTATAATTATTCCAGATAATTTAACATAAAAAGTTTCAGAACAATTTTTTACACAGAACTTTTCAATCAGAACTGACACTTTATATGAAACTACACAGAAATGACTCCTCTTTGAAAACTGTTTTTAGAATCGATATTTGTCTCGACTAGCACAGTTTCTTTCAGTGTGTATTTCTTTTTAAAGCTTCTTGATTTAATGGAAATGTTAGGTGTTGCTACTGGGTCGACGTTTTTTGTTTTTTTTTCAGTTACTTTTTTGGGGGGGGGGGGCGGTCCTATCTTTTGCACCATCTCAGGGCATTGCACCCATGCTGCTCATTCCGATACCCCATCCACAGCCACAGCCATAGCCCAGTCAGTCCCACAGCAGCCCTAACACCGGCAGTCCACAGGGAGCAGTCAGTGTCAAGTCGTCAAGAGGAAACCCACTGGAGGAGACAATGCACTTCTGCCGAGTCACTTTGGTGGTGTTCAGTGGTGCCTGTTCTGATCCAACATATGCAGGACACCACCTACTAACACACACACACACACACACACACACACACACACACACACACACACACACACACACACACACCCCACAGCTGACGACAGTAATTGCCTAGTCGCGGAGCCTGCGTGAGTGAGCTCTCCCGGAGGGCGCCACCACGTCCGTCAAACGAGACAGCCCCATGGACTCGCCAACACCGGTGGCCCTGACGGAACCAAATCAAGGCCACAGACATGGAGAGGATGGAAACTGAGGTCACCGTGAGAGCGGGGTATGAAGGGCCACAGAATTTGACTTTTTTTTTAATGCTGATCAAAGAGAATGAGGGTGACTAAGATGATGCTACGGATTTCCATTCCGGTCTGAGACTGCATGACAGGGCTGTACTCTACACTTCCTTTCATAATATATCCGGACATCAACTGGGCCTGAGAGGTATGTACAGACACCTGCAGTGTTGGTCATGAAATTTGAGCAACACTCTCAGAGACGCATCCATTAAGTGGATGAAACTTGACTGTGTGGTCCCAGTCTTCCCAACTGTGCCCGTAGCAAATTCAACTCTGGGTAGGAGCCAGTCGGAGCAGAAAAATACCACATGACTCTGATGGGAATCGAACCTACAACCTTCCAGCCGGGAGTCCGCAACGTAAACAGTAACTTTTGTTAATAGAATAGTGTGTGTGTGTTTGTTTCTTTGCATTAAAATTACATGTTGTAGCTGATCTGATGGCTCGTTTTGGTTAGGCTTATTGTGTTTTTATCCTGTTTGGTCTCTTTGGCATCAGGTCTTGAATTTTAAAGACAACATGTGTAATGGTACTTTTAACCACAGGTTGCTCGTCGTCTCAAGAAGCCGGAGTGTTGTATGAGGTGATGGGCTTATGCAAGAGGCAAGATTCAATCCTGTCTGAAATGCGAAGCATCGACAATGAGCTTTGTGACATGTACAAGTCTCTCATTGAAGTTGTGGCACGCATGAGTGGTCTGCAAAGGAGGAGAGTGCAGGTGAGTTGTGGCGAATGTTTCATTCATCAGCCTGCATGACAGACTCTGGAATATGCATTGAAATTCAATTTTTGAAGTGCATGACATGGGTGGATTTCATTTAAAAAAATGTCTATAATGTGATGTATTGGGGGAGAAAAATTGAGTTCATATTGATGCATTTTGTCTTGGAACTAAAAACTGTATCTAACACGTTCTGTTTCTTGGTATGGTGTTTATGTAATGGAAATTCCTTGTTTGTACAGCCTAGATATTTGTTTTACCTTTCCCTGTTGAAGTATTTTCAAAGAGAGTTCTCCTTGTTCATTCATACAAAAACGAACATTTACCTTTGCATGTTGAAGTATTTTCAAAGAGTGATCCCCTTGTTCATTCATGAATACAAAAACGCCTTTTTAAAAATTAATTTCCCCCTTTTTTTTTTCATGTATATTTTCTTAGACTTCTACACAGGTTTTGTTTTTGAAAATCGACATACGTTGTGTGCAAGTGTGTAATTTTACTTAAGCAACGTGTGTCAACCAAGAGTTCACAAAAGAATTAGATTGATGAGACTATTAGGGTTCACTGGTTCTGTGTCAGTGGTGACCCTGTTGTAAAAAAGAACACATGCTGTGCTCTTTTTTGCTTTCAGTAAATTGACATAATGGATGTTTTACAGTAACATTCTGATCTGTTTTAACTTTTGATTGCAGTTACAAACAGAGGGAGAACAGTTGAGCCAACGACGTAATGACCTTTTACATGGTATGTTTGGTAGAAATATACTTTTGAAAGCGGATTATCCTTTTTTTTCACATTATATTTTCAAATGTTGCCTCTCTAGCTTATTTACTGGATAGCTGGGCTTAATGGAATATATGTCATTTTCTTGGAGGTTTCTTTGCTGAACTTGTCCATTCTCCGGTGTGGCATTCGTTGTATGCTGCTTTGCCATTCCCCATATGCACAGCCACACCAATATTCATTTTATTCTGATCCTAATGCCAGTAGTCTCTCAGCTCCCACTTCAGAGTAAATTCATGTATTTCAGCAAATTCATGTATTTCAGCAAAAAACTAAAACTAATTTTTCCAGGGAAAGAAAGTGAGAGACATAGATTTTTTTTTCTTAAGATAATGATATAATTTTTTTTAATAATAATAAAGTGAGAGACATAGATTTTTTTTTTCTTAAGATAATGATATAATTTTTTAAAAAATAGTAATAAAGTGAGAGACATAGATTTTTTTTCTTAAGATAATGATATAATTTTTTTTAAATAATAATAAAGTGTCAGTGGAATCCTTGGAGTTCTGGTCACATTTTCAGTTTGCTTGCACTGAAGTCATAAGATC
>CM031598.1:3770262-3825262 GCA_018398815.1 Conus ventricosus
TTGTGTTCTTTGCGAGACCAGCTGTTGCCATTGGGTTAAAGGCAAGCTGATGTTGTGATTTCACAAGATGTGTCGGCAAGACACTGCAAAAGAGAAAGCAAATGACATAAGCTGTTTGATCAAATGGTTCTGAATCTGTTGTGGTTTGACCAAGAAGTTGACGATAACACCACTTGGTACACAGATTGGTGCCAAATCCCACCAGTTTAAAAACAAGTTTATAGATGTGAGAGAGGGACTGTCCGCCAAATCCTCATAGGAATTTCTGCTTTTCCTGGATGGGATCCTTCAGTCCATGTGAAGCTCATATTTAGATTTTCATTGGCTCATTGGCAATCTTGAGGAGACCTCACTGTGTCATGAGGCTTCTCCTGAAGGAATTTAGATTTTCATTGGGTCATTGACAATTTTGAGGAGACCTTACTGAATCATGAGGCTTCTTTTGAAGTTCATGTTTAGATTTTCTTCTTTTGTTTTATTGAACAATTTTTCATTTTTATATGACATACACAACTTTACACCGAGACATGCATTTCCTTCGTAAGTTGTAAATGGGGAAGGAGAAAAAAAAAACAAAAAAAACCCATTCTTCCCCTCCCCTATACATTATCTGTGTTCACATATATACACATGGTGAATGACAGCAGTCTTAAATATTACACACTTTCCCCTCCCTCCTTCCCATTTCTGTGGGGGGTATAATTTCTGCCATATTTGCAAGAATAAATGAAACGAGGATGAGAAAATCAAACTAAGTAAATATACAGTTTGTACTTTACATCAGTGACAGCATACATCATACTGCACACACTGTACAGTTATACTTATAGGCAACATGTGCACACACTTTTGTATTTGGGAGTGAGGCCCGAAAGCCATGGGTAACAAGCAATTACCCTATAGATACAATAGATAATACATGTGCATACAAGACTGAAGAACAGTTGGTGATACTCGTGTAATAAAATAGATATTTGTGGAATGGGAGAAAGAAGGCAATCAAGGAATTACTGTAAGATATGGGAACAGTTACTGTAAGAATGGGAACCAGGTTTCTTCAAACTGCCTTGCATTATGATTTATAACAGCTAAATATTTTCAATATTATATCTATTTTTCAAAATTGCAACAAAAGCCAACAAAGTAGGATGGACATCTCGAAGTTTACATGTATAAATGTAGAATTTAGCTAACAGAAGAATGAGATCCATTACTTTATCTGTTTTTTGTATCTACTTTGACCCAAAATAGAACAAATTCCTTGTTTATGTTTATACATGTATTATGACAAAGTTGGCATTTGTCTTTGAACATATTTTCAAAATCATTCCAAACATTTTTAACAACAATGCAGTCATGCATCATGTGAAGAATGGTTTGTTCTTCTTGATTACAAAAGTTGCAAATAGGAGAATCAGAGATTTTGCACATAAATAAGTATCTTTGAGTTGGGAGCAGCCTATGAAGAAGTCTAGTCTGAAACCATCTCAGTTGGACATCTGTTGTGGTTTTAAAGCAGTGAAAAGATCAAATTCCAGTTTAGATTCTCAAAAAGATTATTCCATTTAGTGACACAGGTAGGCATAGCATTGTTATCATTCAAAATATTTTGTACACATTTGTTGCCTTTTCTAATAATAAAAAATTCTGATAATAAAAAAAACCCATACTTTCTGATCGAGCAATTTATATCTGTTGGTAAAGACAACATTTACTTTCCTACCATAAGAACGAACAGCACTGAGAATACCTTCATACAAAAGAAAATTTGTTCTGATTCCTGGAAAGCTTGTCAGAAACTCTCTGTATGACATGAAATTGCCATCCTCATTCATTAATTGCTTTACAAAAAAGATATTGTAGTTATACCATTCTTGCACAAATATAACTTTTTTATTTCTTATAATATTCACATTGTAATGGATACATTCTGACATAAAATCATGGAACAGAAGAAGGTTTACATTTCAAACACAATTTTTTTATAATGTCTCAAAACATCCTTCCAAAATGGATTCTGAACATTCTGCATAACAATATTTACATATTCTGCTCCCAAATATCGCACATCATTGAACATAGGAAACATATTTAGAGTAAACATTTTCCAATCGCCATCATCACAAAAGAGTCTTTGTAACCAACTGATTTTCATGGAAGACATAAAATTTCTATCGTTAAGCATTTTAAGCCACCAGCACTGTACTCTTTTTCAGTTACTGACTTTTTAATTTTACCCCTCTTCCCATTCCATAAAAAGGTGTATAATTCCCATTCTAAGGATGTAATGAAATCATTCGGGGGGTCCGGCAGGTTGATCAGGAGATGGACAATTTTTGAAAATACTAAGTCTTGATAACTGTTATTTTGCCAAAAGGGGTGATTTGCCGTTTCTTCCATGATGTTAGAATTCTTCTTATTGCTAAGAGTTTATCTTCGTAATTGATACGTACAATGCTATCTGTGTTAGTAGAATTTGAAACCAAGAACTTTTAAGTACCTGGATCCCACACAAAATTTTTGTCCCTCATATATTGAATGCCACAGTTTCTCCCACTTCCTATCCAGATAATTTGAATTTTATCAAAGTTTATTTTTAGACCCGAGATGTGTGAGAATTTTGTGAGCACACTTACAGTTTCATTGAATGATCTCTCGGAACCATCAAGATATAAGGTAATATTATCAGCAACTGTGACAGTAAATTTTCTTTCTCTTTTATTTGATACCTTTAATATTTTCAATGTTACGGATCAAAAGTGATAAAATTTCTGCACATATTAAGTATAAATAAGGCGAAGACGGATCTCCCTGTTTGACCCCCCTTTCAATCTTAACCAGGGTGAATACTGACCATTCACCGAAACACAAGTGGTTATTTTCAATAAAAGGTTTTTATCCACTGTATCATATCCGAACCAAAGTTAAAAAAATGTAAACATTTCAAAAGAAAGGACCCGGAAATACTGCCAAACGCCTTTTCAAAATCAATAGATAATAGCATTCCAGGAATATTTTCTTTTTCCACATACAACAAGGTATCATAAAGCAAACGGATGTTTTCCCCAATAAAACGTCCTTTTAGAAAACCTTTCTGACACTCATAAATAATATTTGGTAGAACATCTTTTAGCCGGTTAGCAATACACGCAAAGGCAATTGTATAGGTAGTGTTTAAAAGGGAGATAGGCCGCCAGTTTTTGATGAATCTCTTTGGTTTCCCTTCTTTGGGAGTGCAGGTGATGGAACCCTGTCTGTGTTATAGACATTTGTCCTTTTTCAAAACCCTCATTGACAGATCGTACTAAGAATATGCCAATATCAAGAAAGAAGAATTAAAAAAAAACTCCACTGTAAATCTATCAGGACCTGGGCTCGTACCATTTTTCATGTTTTTTAATGCTTTAGTGGCCTCTTCAAACGTAATTAATCCTTCTGTTGCTTCACTATCTTCATTGGATAAAATAGTAGCATTTGGACACTCATCCGGAATGTTAATGTCGGTTACATCTGTAGACTTGTATAATTCTGTGTAAAATTGTCTCACTTCATTAAGTATAGTGTCTTGATCCGAGATAATACCTTTGTCATCAGTTTCAAGAAATGGTATGGATTTATGTAAATAGTTCCGGTTTTCTAGATTACAAAAGTACTTAGTCACTTTTTCTCCTTGATCAATCCAGCGCATCCGTGAGCGCACAGATATTCCTTGAATTTTTATTTCTCCAATTTCTTGTAACTGTAGTTTTAAACTTTCTAAATACAGAACGTCCTCTTGTTGTAAATTACTTTCAAGATTTTTTTTTTTTTTTCCAGATCAGACTCTTGTTCACCCAATACCTTTTTCCTATGTGTGGAGTAAGAAATTTTTTTACCTCTAATTTCAAGCAATAATGTTTCAAAGAAAAACTGATCATTTATTTGATAAAATAAGTTTTTATTTGGTATACTATTTACATTGTCCATGTTGTAAACAAGCACCACATATTGTTTCTTAATCTCCGAAATAAGATTTTTTTATTTCCAAAATATACTGTTTGTCTTTTAGAAGGCTATTATTAAATTTCCAAAAGGGCCTATCTCTTTTACATTCATCTTTTTTCAAAGCTAAGGTGACAAGAGAATGATCTGATCTGTAGCCAGGGTCAATATATACATCATTAACTATAGACAAAAATTCTTAGCTAACTAAAAAATCTAATTGCGCCTGTTTTATTGAGTTAAATTTTCTCCATGTGTATTTTCTTTTGTCGGGGTACATTTCCCTAAACACATCAAAAAGGTTATATTCTGTCATGATACTGTAAATCTTTTTCCGTGTCCTGGGACGATTCATAGTACTAGAATAATTACGAATATCTAAATCAGTATTTAGAGGGCAGTTCCAATCCCCTGTAACAATTACATGTTCATTCCCAATATTTTCAATGTGGTCAAAAATACTACCAAAAAAATCTGGCCTGTCGCCACTGCTAAGGCCATACAAATTGACTAAAGTAAATTTCTTTTTAAGAGCTTCGATATTCAACACAATATAATAACCATGCCGGTCTTTGATTACATCGTGCAGTTTGTACTCAAAATTGTTATTAAATAAGATAGCCACACCATTTTTGTTGGTTTCACAGCCACTGAGCCAAACCCTATAACCCCAGCTTGCCTGTATATAGCTCTCAATGTCTGCCTTCAAGTGAGTCTCTTGAAGACAAAAAATGTTAGCCTCTGTCTTTCTTAGGAAGTCAAATACATCTCTTCTTTTAGTAGAATCGTTAAGCCCATTGCAATTGAATGAGGAAACTCTAAATGCTTTATTCGATGCCATTGTGCTGAACAAGGAGGCAAATAGAGTGTAAGAAAGCATGATAATAGGTCGAAAATAATGAGATCATGTGAAATCGGAGAATGAGTGTCAGCCCATTGCTCAAATTCAAATCAAAAGCCAGAGCCAAAAGTACCACATGTACAAGCTTTGCAGCACTTGACGACCGCCAATCAAAGTATGTTGCTCACGTTGGCAGTTTACAAATCATGAAAATATGGAGTAGCTTCTTTTTAACTGCCAACCGTGAAACACACATCGAGGACCCAATTCTACCTTAACCCCCACTCCCTTTCTCCCAACCTTGTAACACATTCTCTCTCACAAACACGGCTCGTTGGACAAAGACGTGCACTCGTTGTACCCCACATTCAAATACTACAAAAACAAGAATGCCACAAAAAGACAAGACCACACTTACTTGTTTGGATTCATCCATATTGGTGTACCTGCCAATAACTCCAAACCCATATTATTATAAGAAATCGTTTAGAGCAATGGCAACACCTTTTTACAAGTTCCAGCATGACTTTTCAGCATGCCAGACATTTGCAGAAACATGCTCGTGAATGGAAACACTGAACGTCATGTGATCACAAAACTGAAAGTCCTCCCAATATTTTGAAGCTAAGTAGAATACAATGCAAAGTGAAATACATACTGCCAGCTATTGAGCTGGACACTTCAATAATATGTAAAAATCAACAGAACAATCAGGGGGGGGGGGGGGGTGGGGGGGGGGGGAACAACAACAAAAAAATCACGAAGTACGCTCGGCTCGATAAACAAACTAACCCTTGACCCTTGATCAGGACATGCGCGAAGAAAAATGTAAAATTCACCAAACATTAGGGCACTGATTACAAACTAGGAATGGTGGAACTTCAAAAATTTCCATACAGTTAACCATGGAAAACTAACAACAGTAAACTAATCCGTCAATCAAGTTTACGAGTGAAAGACAACTAAAGTGAAAAATGAAATAAAACAATATAAGGCAAACCGAAAAAATAAAAACAAGGAATAGCTAGCTACCTGAAGCAGACCGAGGGAGTCGAAGGTAGACGATCACCCTGGACTTTCGGTTCTAACGGGGCGTGTTTCCTGGAATGCGTCCTGAAATCACGAGTGATCTCACAGGCAAAACCCACTCTCCGTTTGTTCGTCTTTGCCCCAAACAGGCCGTTATCTTGTCCACGCTGCTGACAGGCAGTTGTCACTTTTCACACTGCACAACAGTGAATACGTACGCGGGGTCAGATCCTCAACGACAGTTCCACTCCCCTTCAGAGTCTTCCTGTAAAACAATCTCATGGACAGCGTCGCAAAACACGTCGGACACAAAACGTAATATTATCCCCTACCTGAGTTCCCAAACCGCCAGTTGCGACCCGTCCGGAACGTTGGACACACGGCACCCACACGGTGTACAGCCTCCAGGTCCTCAGTTTCACTTTGACCTTGAGTTGACTGGAGATCAACAAAAGGACCTCACCGTCTGCACTGCGCGCCGTCTCAATCATCCCTTGGTCTCCCTTCATTCCGTAGATACGTAGGTTGTTCCTACGGACGTACACTCGATAAGTCCCTCTGTTCTATGGTCAGCGGTCCTCAGCAAGAAGACCGGGCTTCCCTCAGGCTGGTCCCTCAAGGAGTCTCCCTTCTGTTTGGGCGTCCCCACACCTCCTTCTTCACCTGTCGTTCTTGTTCGCAGCAGCAGAATAGTAGAGGCCCTCAGTTCTCTCCACTGTGGATAGTTTCGCGAGAGCAGAGCCGTTTGCGCACAATTTCTTCATAAGGTCTTCGTTAGTAATGGCACCCTGATGAAGATTCAAACTGTGTTCAGGGAAGAAGACCGCGTGAACTTCCTCCGATGTTTGACATGGGTAAGTTGTCAGCCCCTTGTCAGTCATGTCTTGGTTTGCCGATTCAGAAACGTAAACAAACTTTGAGAGCTTCTCTTCACCGATGTTGGCGGTCTTGTCACAACTTTTTGTTTTCTTTGGCGTATTATTTTGAATTATCTAAGTCACGTGCTTCCCCCTCCGGGGGTTGGCGACCTTGTCGTGGTCGGAAGGGCTTGCGCGGTCCAGTGAGCCCTTAGCTTTGCTGGCGGGGGCATCAATACTTGGGAGATAGGCTGTTTTTTCACACTGCTTGTAGCCTGAGAGTCGAAGATGCTGGTATGGCCTAAGCGTAAACGTGTAAATGAGTTTGAATGCCCCTGTAGGCTTCCCATGTCAGATAGGCTAAGGGTGAGGATCATGACTATGAGGTAACCCCGCCTTCGCCGTTTCTTGTTTTCTGCCGTCCCTTATTTGGCCCTTTTCTATCTTCGTCCCCCCTTCAAGTCTTCTTTTCCACACTCCGGCGCGCGGGGGCTGCCTTAAGATCCGCCGCCGTTTGCCCGTGCGGTGCGACCTGTGTCGAGGGGGCTGAATCCTGGTGATTTGAGAGGTCCAGCGCTCTCAACACAATCACGTTTGGCTCGACCTCTCCTAGACAGGGAGTACAAACTCTCCCGGTGTACTAATCGGCTCCCCTTCCTTGGGGCTGGGTCAAAACAGGCAGTTCTCCCCTCACCGGCTGGCCCAAGGTAACCCCTGTAGTGCGCACTCTCTGTGCCCCGGGAGTTGGCATGAAATCAGGGGGATAGGGTTGGTAAGGATTTTGTCTGTTGTATATCTCTCCTGGGAAGCCTGGAAGGGGTCTAGACAGTGATTCTTGGCCCTGGCCCCTTAGTTTGGACTCCAAGGTGGGTGGGTAAGGGAGGGATGAAACACAATGAAACTAAAATATATGGCTTTTTCAAAAATATCCCCCCCCCCAAAAGAAAGGAAGCAGCTTCCCCCTTGTTTCAGGGGATTTTCAAACAGACAGCGAGTCTGATACTGAAGTATGCGAACAGAAGACAGGTTGCTGGCTTCCTGGCTCGTGATGGAAGGACGGAGCAGGAAAGACCCCTTTCCAGGTTCTGAGCCCTTTTGCCATCCAAAATGGCTTTCAAGTCTAATGCAGTGACCCTCAGTCCGTCAAAAGGTTAGGAATGGCTCGGTTCTATTCAATTCGATCAAAAAACAATCTGAAGCAGCTTTTGGACAACAAAACAGTGGAACAGGGAGATCAGGGTGACTCCCTCATAAACATAAATTCCGTCCAAAAGGTTGATTCGCTGCAGAGATCTATCAGGTGTCTCAGAGGCAGAGATCAAAGCGGAACTGCGTCCCAGGGTGTACGGAGGGGCGCAGGTGACAGTAAAAAAGGTGCAGAAAGAGTGGACACCACACCCTCTTTCTGACATTCCTCAACCCTGTGCTGCCTCCGGTCATCATATCGGTTACTTGAACGGCAGGGTTCAGTTGTATGTTCCATCCCCCGTTGAGGTGCTTCAAATGCCAGAAATTTGGACATGTCCAGAAGACCGCTGTTCTGCAGAGTGTGGGTGGTTTGTTGCAAGGCAACCCATGGAACGGGCCGTGTCAAGAAAGACCCGCGCTTGTGCAAACAGCGGTGCGACCACTCCCTCCTCTTCATCGCAACTGCCCGATCTGGATACAAGAGTCAACCATCCAAAAGGTAAAAACAGAAAAGAAGAATCTGCGTTTTTTGAAGCCCGCAGGCAGGTTTTTGGCAGTCGAACGCCAACTGCATCTCATAAACGCTTCGGCGGTAAAAAAAAAAGTATCGACACGTTCATCTGCTGCCAGACTGATCGATTTTACTTTCTCTAACAACTTTGCAATGAAGACAGATAAAGCTTTGGTGGAAGCAATCCACCACCCCCCAGACCCAGAAAAAAAAAAGGTGGGTGGCCCTGGTGGGGGCAAAAAATCTGCCAACCCCCAGACTGCTCAGCAGTCTACTCCATCTGCGCTGCCATCAAAAAGCGAGCCCTCCCCAACTCGACCTCCCATGAGCGTGCGCGTGCAGGCAGGGAGTTTCAACTGGGAGGGGGGGGGAGATGGGTGGAGATGAGAAAGAAACCTCCACCATCTCCAAACCCTGACCTCCACCATCTCCAAACTCCAGGCCGTCGTCACCTGCGGCAGGTCCTGCCAGCAGGTCCAAAGACAACACAGTCCAGTGAAACTAGCAATAAAATTCACTCTACATTGAAAGCGGACGTTAGAGGAGATGACCTGATCGCTCGCCGGGGCGGCCCTCTGACCATGGATCGTACAATATTCCATCTGGAATATCCGTGGACTAAATCTCCAACTTTGAGACGCAGCTTCTTTCTGTTGTCCAATCTCAAAACTTCCGTCGTGGCTCTTCAGGAAACTCAAATTCAAAGCCAGAAGACCTTTACTCTTTCTGGCTTTAATGTTCTTTCAAAACCTGCACAACCATCCTGTTGGGACTGTCGGGCGGTGTTGCCTTCCTACACAAAACTTGTTGTATAGTCCTGTCGCTCTGTCTACCTCCCTTCAGGCTGTAGCTGCGAGAGTCACTCTCCACAAGACTGTCACAATCTGTTCCCTTTATCTTCACCTTCGGGTCCCCGGTTTGTCGTCAGGACCTTGTCAGTCTGATAAGAGAACTTCCTCGACCTTTTTTGCTGTTGGGTGACTTTAACGGTCACAATCCTCTTTGGGGTAGTGTCAGTAGGGTCATCCAGAGGTCTGCTTAATTGAGGATGTCCTTTCGGATTTAGACTTGTGTGTTGTCTGAACGACGGATCTGCAACTTGCCTCCACTCTTCCACAGGTTCACTTTCGTGTTTAGATTTGTCGGTTTGTGACCCTCGCTGGTCTGGACTATGAGTGGTCTGTCCATGATGATCTGCACGGAAGTGGACCATTTTCCCTGTCCTTCTACAACCTGTAATAACTGAACATGTCTCTGTTTCTCAACATCTAAATATAGAAAGCAAACTGGGATCTATTTGCAGCCACTATTTCTAAAGAATTCCAGGACACTGATTTTCTTCAGAGTCCGGACCCAGCAGAATCACTGACTAACACTGTGATCAAGTGTGCTAAAGCCTGTATTTCAGTGTCTTCCGATAAACTTCAAATGCCAAAAACACCCTGGTTCGATTCAGGGCTGCCAACAAAATTTCCAAAGTTCGAAAACGGGCTCAGGGTCAGGTGGTACCAACGACCTTCGGGTCCCAACGCTCGAGCCCATCAGAAACTCCGTGCCAAATCGAGACTCACTTTTAAAATCAGTAAACGTCGGTCCTGGAGAAGCTTCTGCTCCAGGGTGACGTCGAAAACTTCCAAGAAAAAAGTTTGGAAAAATCATTAGAAAAATCAAAGGGAAGAACACCAACCCCTCCATTCATCACTTGAAACTTGCTGATGCTCTGATCACTGACAAACAAGCTGTTGCCAATCTGTTGGCCTCCACCATCCAACAGAACTCCTCATCAAATAAATCTGCAGTCTTTTTAAGAAACAAAGAGATTAGAGAGAAATCCTCATACAATTTCACATCAGACAACTCTGAAACCTATAATCTTCCTTTTTCAATCGTTGAACTCAAATTAGCTTTGCAGACCTGCATTGATTCTGCCCCTGGGCTGGATGACATTCATTTTCAGGTTATGAAACATTTAAATTTTCCAGAAAGCTGTCTCCAGACTCTTCTCCAAGTCTATAACCATATCTGGACCACAGGGTCCTTTCCACCCTCCTGGCGGAAAGCCCTGATCATTCCCATTCCAAAGCCTGGAAGGAACTTACCAACCCTTCCAACTATCGCCCAATCGCTTGACCAGCTGCCTCTGTAAGCTGATGGAAAAGATGGTCAACTCCCGTCTGATGTGGAAGCTGGAAACCGATGGTCTTTTGGCCAGTGAACAGTGCGGTTTCCGGAAGTACCACTCGACGGTTGACCATCTAACCCGTCTGGAAACCACCATCCGCAATGCCTTTGTTAACAAGCAGCATGTGGTCGCTATCTTTTCGACCTCGAGAAGGCGTACGACACCACGTGGAAAGCAGGTTCCTCATGGACCGCACAGACTTGGTTTTCGGGTCACCTGCCTCTGTTCATTCAAACTTTTAGCCGATCGACAGTTTCCAGGTGCGTGTTGGCACCACACTCTCTGACATCCATGGGCAGGAGTTGGGTGTTCCTCAGGGGAGCATCCTTTCTCCCGCCCTTTTCAGCATTAAAATAAATGACATTGTCCAATCGGTAAGCTGGGGACCGAGTCCTCTCTGTTTGTTGATGACTTTGCGCTGTATGCAGTTGGAACTTCTTACGCCAGTGTACAGCGTCGACTGCCCAAATTTTGTCAACAGAATCCAACAGTGGGCCGAGGAAAACGGGGGTTTACCTTCTCCCGTACCAAAAAAATCAGTCAATTCATTTCCACAATTTTCATCGATTCTTTGCGATCCTGAAATTCATCTGACAAGTCCACCATTCCAGTTGTAAAAGAAACCAAATTCCTGGGAGTTATTTTTGACCAAAAACTCAACTTTCTCAGCCACATCAAAAACCTCAAAACTTCTTGCCAGAAAGCTCTGAATATTCTGCGGGTCGTAGCGCACACCGACTGGGGTGCTGATAAGAAAAAATTTGCTGCACCCTCTACAGAGCCTTGGTCCGTTCCAAACTGGACTACGGTTGTGCCGTGTACGCTCCGCAAAGATCGCCCTTACCCCAAACCTTGGACCCATCCACCATCAAGGGCTTCATCTCTGTCTTGGAGCGTTCCGCACCACCCTTGTGTACAGCCTGTACGCAAGGCGGGTGAACCTTCATTGTCCAAACCGCAGGCTGAAACTGTCTTTGAATAATTATATCCGACTGTTCTCAGAACCGCAGAATCCTGCCCATGACTGTGTCTTTGACCCCTTCCCGGTTTCCAAAAGTAAGTTTAAACAACACCCGAAATGTATTCCCCGTTTGGTCTTCCGTACCACCTTCTCGGGGGGCGAAAAAAAAAAAAAACCCAAGCGGGTTTTGCCATTTGGTTTTTTTTAAAGGGCCCAAAAGGAAATGATGTTTTTGATTTCACAAGATTGTGGGCAAGACACTGAAAAAGAAAAAGCAAATGACATAACCGTTTGTTTAAAAAGGGTTCTGAATCTGTTGTGGTTTGCCCAAAGAATTTTGACGAAAACCCACCATTTTTTTACAAAGTTTGGGTTTCCCAAAATCCCCCCCTTTTTTTAAAAAAAAATTTATAAAATGTGAGGGGGGGGACTGTCCCCCAAACCTCTTTGGAAATTTTTTCTGCTTTTCCTGGAGGGGGACCCTTTTCAGTCCTTTTGAAGAAAAATTTTTAAATTTTTCATTGGTTTCCTTTTGGCAATCTTGGGGGAGCCCCAAACTGTGTCATGGGGCTTCTCCTAAAGGGAATTTAGTTTTTTAAAATTGGGTCTTTGGGAAAATTTTTGGAGGAACCTTACTGAAATGGGGCTTCTTTTGAATTTAAAATGGATTTTTTTCTTTTTTTTTATTAAAACAATTTTTCTTTTTTTATATACATACACAACTTTAAAAGAGACAAAAAATTTTTCCTTCGTAATTTGGGTAAAGGGGGAAAGGAGAAAAAAAAAAAAAAAAAAAAACCCATTCTTCCCCCCCCCCCTATACTTTTATCTGTGTTAAACAATATACAGGGGGTTTAAATGACACCCCAGCCCTTAAATATTACACATTTTTCCCTCCCTCCTTCCCATTTCGGGGGGGGTTCATTTTCCTGCATATTTGAAAGAATAAAAAACAGGATGAAAAATCAACAAAAGAAAATAAAACAGTTTTTTTTTTTTCATCAGTGAAAAAAGCATACATCATACGCCACACTGTACAGTTATACTTATAGGCAACATGTGCACACAACCTTTTGTATTTGGGGGGTGAGGCCCAAAACCCCTTGGGTAACAAGAAATTACCCTATAAAATAAAATTTAGTTTAATACATGTGCATACAAGACTAAAGAAACATTTGGTATACCGTGTAAAAAAATTTGATATTTGGGAAAGGGAGAAAAAAGGGCAATAAAGGGGAATTACTTTTAAAAAAAGGGAACATTACTGTAAGATAGGGGGAAACCGGGTTTTTTCAAACCCCTTTGGCATTTTGTTTTAAAACGCTAAATATTTTCAATTTATATCTATTTTTCAAAATTGCAAAAAAAACCCAAAAAAGTAGGTTTGGACATCTCAAAGGGTTTAAATTTTAAAATTTTTGAATTTAGCTAACAGAAAATAAATCCATTATTTTAACGTTTTTGTATCTACTTTGACCCAAAATAAAAAAAAATTCCTTGTTTTTGTTTATACAGGTTTTTGGAAAAATTTGGGCATTTGTTTTTGGAAAAAAATTTTAAAAAATAAATTCCAAAAAATTTTTTAAAAACGGCAGTCATCCCACATTTTGAAGAAAAGGGTTTGTTTTTCTTGATTACAAAAGTTTGCAAAAAGGTAATCAGGGGATTTTGCACATAAATAAGTATTTTTTATTTGGGGAAGCCTATGAAAAGTCTAGTCTGAAACCATCTCATTGGAAAATCGGTTGTTTTTTTTAAAAGAGTGAAAAGATAAAAATTCCAGTTTAATTCTCAAAAAGAAAATTTTTTTTAGTGACACAGGGGGCCCATACATTTTTTTATCTTTTCAAAATTTTTTTACCCCATTTTCCCTTTTTCTAATAAAAAAAAATTAAAATAAAAAAAACCCTTTATTTTTGGAACGGGGCTTTTTATTCTTTTGGGAAAAGAAAACCCATTTTTTTCCTCCATAAGACGAACACCACTGAAAACCTTAAAACCCCAAAAAATTTGTTTTTGTTTCCCTGGAAAGCTTGTCAGAAACTCTCTGTATGACATAAAAATTGCCCCCCTCATTCTTTAAATTGCTTTACAAAAAAGATTTTTTTAAATACCTTTGAAACAAATATAAACTTTTTTTTTTCTTTTTAATATTACATTGTAATGGAAATACTTTCTGAAATAAAATAAAGGAACCCAAAAAAGAAGGTTTACTTTTCCCAAACAAAATTTTTTTTTATAATGTCTAAAAACCCCCTTTTCCAAAATGGATTTGAACATTCTCCCTAAAAATTTTTTTCATATTTGCTCCCAAATATCGCACATCTTTTGAACAAGGAAAAACTTTTTTAGGGGAAAAAATTTTTCCCAAATCCCCAAATCATCAAAAAAAGAGTTTTTGAAACCAAATTTTTTTTTCCCTTTAAAGACTTTAAAATTTCTATCTTTAAAGGGGCTTTTTTAACCCCCAGAAAAGTACTCCTTTTTCAGTTCCCTGCTTTTTTTTTTTTCCCCCCTCTTCCCATTCCAAAAAAAGGTTTTAAAAACCCCTTTCTAAGGAGGGAAATTTTGAAATCTTTTCGGGGGGCCCGGGCGGGTTTGATCAGGGAGGGCCCAATTTTTTGAAAATACAAAGTTTGATAATGTTTTTTTCCCAAAAAGGGGGTTTGATTTGCCTTTTCTTCCATTTTTTTAAGAATTCTTCTTATTGCTAAGAGTTTTTTTTCGTAATTGTTACGTACAAGCTATCTGTTTATTTAGAATTTGAAACCAAGAATTTTTTAAGTACCGGGAACCCCACAAAAAATTTTTTGCCCCTCATTTTTTTTAATTCCACTTTTTCCTTCCCCCCCTTCCAAACCCAATAATTTGAATTTTACCCAAAAGTTTTTTTTTCCCCCCGAATTTTTGAAAATTTTTGTGAGCCCCACTTACGTTTAAATTGAATGACCCTCTGGGAACCATTCAAGAAAAAAGGTAAAAATTATCAAAAATTTTGTGACAGTAAATTTTCTTTCTCTTTTATTTTTGATCCCTTTTTAATTTTTTCAATTTTTACGGATCAAAAGTGATAAAATTTCTGAAACTTTTTAATTTAAAAATAAGGCGAAGACAAATTCTCCCTGTTTGCCCCCCCCCTTTTCAACCCTTAAAACCCCGGGTGAATATGACCATTCCCCCGAAACAAAGTGGTTATTTTCCAAAAAAAAGGGTTTTTTTTCCATTTAAAAATTCAAATCCAAACCCCAAAAAAAAAAAAATGTAAAAAATTTCAAAAGAAAGGCCCCGGGAAAATTACTGAAAAAAGCCTTTTAAAAAATAAATAGAAAATAGCATTCCGGAATATTTTTTTTTTCCACATACAACAAGGACCCATAAACCCAAAGGGAAAAACCCCCCCCCAAAAAAAACTTCCTTTTAAAAAAACCTTTCGACACTAAATAAATAAAAATTTGGTAAAAACATCTTTTACCCGGTTAGAAATAAAAACGCAAAGGCAATTTTTTATGGGTAGTTTTTAAAAAGGGATAGGCCCCAGTTTTTGATGAATCTTTTTTGGGTTTTCCCTTTTTTTGGGAGTGCGGGAGGGAAACCCCGCCCTGTGTTATAGAAAATTTGCCCTTTTTTAAAAACCCTCATTGCAAAACGTAATAAGAATATGCCAATATCAAAAAGAAAAATTTAAAAAAAAACTCCACTTTTAAATCAAACAGGACCTGGGCTGGGGCCTTTTTTTTCAGTTTTTTAATGCTTTAGGGGGCCCTCTTCAAAGGGAATTTTTCTTCTTTTGCCTTAAACCAATTTTCTTTGGAAAAAAAATAGTAGCTTTGGACACTAAATCCGGAATTTTAATGTCGGTTAATCGGGTAATTGTAAAAATTCGGTGAAAATTGTCTCACTTTCTTTAAGTAAAGTGTCTTGATCCAAAGATATTTTTTTGGTAAACATTTTTCAAGAAATGGAATGGTTTTAAATGAAAAAAATTTCCCGGGGTTTTTCTAGTTTAAAAAAGTACTTGCCCTTTTTTTTCCCCCCTTGATAAATCCACGCTTTCCGTGACGCACGAATTTTCCCTTGGAATTTTTATTTCCCCCAATTTTTAAAAACTTTTGTTTTTAAATTTTCTAAATACAGAACGTCCTTTTTGTTGAAAATTTTCTTTAAAGTTTTTTTTTTTTTTTTTTCCCAGACCCGACCTTGTTCACCCAATCCCTTTTTTCCCTATGGGGGGGGAAGTAAAAAATTTTTTTTTACCTCAAAATTTCAAGCTTAATTTTTTAAAAAGAAAAACTGATCATTTATTTGATAAAATTTTTTTTTTGGTTTAATATATTTAAAATTGTCCAGTTGGGAAAAAACAACCCACCACTTATTGTTTTCTTAATCCCCAAAATAAGATTTTTTTTTTTTCCCAAAAAATTATACTTTTGGGTTTTTTTAGAAGGTATTTTTAAAATTTTCCCAAAAAGGGGCCTCCCCCTCTTTTAAATTTCATCTTTTTTTCAAAGCAAAGGGTTTGACAAAAATGATCTGTTCTGTACCAGGGTAAATATATACCCATTAACTATAGACAAAAATTTTAGCAAACTAAAAAATTTCAAATTTTGGCCTGTTTTATTGATTTTAAATTTTCTCCATGTGTTTTTCTTTTTTGTCGGGGAAACTTTTCCCCCTAAACACCACCAAAAAGGGTTTTAAAAACTTCATGAAACGAAAATCTTTTTTCCGTGCCCGGGGACGATTAAAAGGGACTAGAATTTTAACAAAAATTAAATCGGGATTTAGAGGGCAGTTCCAATCCCCTGTAACAATTACATGCCCAACCCCCAAATTTTTTTTTCAATTGGTCAAAAATATTTAACCAAAAAAAAATCTGGCCTGTCGCCACTGCTAAGGCCATAAAATTTTAAATAAAGAAAAATTTTCTTTTTAAAGTTTTGGGATACAAACAAAAAAAACCAAAGGGTCTTTTAAATTACATCGTGCAGTTTGTACTCAAAATTTTATTAAAAAAGTTTGAAAAACCCCTTTTTGTTGGTTTCACGCCACAAAAGCCAAACCCCTATAACCCCCGGGCTTGCCTGTTTATAGCTCTCAATGTCTGCCTTCAAGTGAGCCCTTTTGAAAAACAAAAATTTTACCCCCTGTCTTTCTTAGGAAGTAAAAATACTTTCTTTTCTTTTGTAAATGGGTTAAAGGCCCTTTGAAAATTTGAATGGGGAAAAAATAAAAAAAAATGCTTTATTTCGTTTCCATTTTTTGCTAAAACAAGGGGAAAATAGAGTGTAAAAAAGCATGATAATGGGGTCAAAAAAAATGAGTCATGGGGGAAATTTTGAATAAAGTGTCCCCCTTTGCTCAAATCAAAATAAAAGGGCCACCCAAAAAGTCCCATTTTACAAGCTTTGCACCCCACTGACGGACCATAAAAATTTTATGTTGCTCAACGTTGCATTTCAAATCAGGGAAAAAAATATGGAGTACTTCTTTTATGACCCAGGGAAAAAAACACATTGCGAGCCCCCAATTTCACCTTATCCCCCGCTCCCTTTTCCCCAAACCTTTTTAACCCCTTCTCTCTTCACACCCACATTCAAATAATAAAAAAAACAAGAATGAAAAAAAAAGCCCAAAAAAAAACACTTACTTTTTTGATTCATCCAGGGGTTTTGTACCCCCAAATATTTCCAACCCTTTTATTATAAGAAATCTTTTTAAGGAAAATGGCAACCCAACCTTTTTTACAAGTTCCACATGTTTTTTCCCGAAATCCCGACATTTGCGAAACATGTAAAGGGGAAAAACACTGAACGTAAAGTGATCAAAAAAACCCAAAAAAGTCCCCCCCCAAATTTTGAAGCCAAAGTAGAAAAACCTTGCAAATTTAAAATTTACATACTCCCAGCAAATTGAGCTGGGATTTCAATAAATATGAAAAAATTTTAACAAAAAACAATCGGGGGGGGGGGGGGGGGTGGGGGGGGGGGGGGGGAAAAAACAACAAAAAACACAAGTACGCTCCCCTCAAACCCAAAAACCCTTGCCCTTTGGGTCGGGGAAAAGCGCGAAAGAAAAAGGGTAAAATTTCCCAAAAACCATTTGCAGGATGTACAGTTAAATGGGGGGAAACCTTAAAAAATTTTCCATAACATTAAACCAAAGGGGGAAACAAAACAAAAAAAACAATCCGTAAAACAATTTTACGAGTAAGAAATAAAAAAAAAATGAAATAAAACAATTGTAAGGCAAAGAAAAAATAAAAAAAAGGGAAATACTAGCTACCAAAAACCCAGACGGGGGGAGGGAAAGCAGACGATCACGGGGCTTTGGTTTTAACGGGGCGGTTTTTTTTCTCTGGAATGCTGTCTAAAATCAGCGATTTGTTCTCCAGGAAAACCCCACTCCCCCTTTTGGGCGTCTTTTGCCCAAACAGTCCCGTTCTTGGTCCACGCCTGCTGACAGGCAGTGTCCTTTTCAACTGACAACAGTGAAAAAACGTCCAGGGGGTCAGTCCTCCCAAAGACAAATTCCCCCCTCCCCTTCAGATTCTTTTGGCATACGGGCAAACGTCGCAAACCCGTCGGGGCACCAAAAATAAAATTAAAGCCCCTACCTGAGTTCCCAGAACCGCCAAATGGGGGCCCCGGAAACCTTTGGGCCCGGGGAAAAACCCAAAACCCGGTGTCCCGCCCTCCAGGGCCCCTGGGTTTTACTTTGCCCCTTTTAGTTTTTTTTAAAATGGAGATCAACCCAAAAAGGGCCTTTCCTCGCATGCTGCGCCGTCTCACCTTGGGGCTTCCTTTTATTTCCCTAGATAAAGTAGGTTGTTCCTTCACGTACACCGATAAATCCTTTTGTTCTTTTTGGTCAGCGGTTTTCCAAGAAAAACGGGCTTCCCAGCTGGTCCCCCAAGGGGTTCCCTTCTGTTTTTGGGGTCCCCCACTCCTTCTTCAGCCCCCGTCGTTTTGTTGGGCCCGCGCAGAATAGAGGCCCCCCATTTTCCCACAACTGGGTATTTTTCCGAGAGCAGAACCCGTTTTTCGCACAAAATTTTTCATAAGGTTTTTCGTTGTAAAAGGCAACCCTGAAGAAGATTTTAAATGTGTTCAAGGGGGGGGAAAAACCGCGTTTTAACTCCTCCCATGTTGACATGGGGTAAGTTGTCAACCCCTTTTCAGTCATGTCTTTGGGTTTTCCCCATTTTAGAAACGTAAAAAAAAACTTTGAAAACTTCTCTTTTTACCTTTTTTGGCGTGCTTGTCACAAATTTTTGGGTTTTTTTTGGGGATTATTTGAATTATCTAAGTCACTTGACTTTTTCCCCCTCCGGGGGGTTGGACCCCTTTTCTTTGGGCGGAGGGCTTGCGCGGGTCCCGTTAGGCCCCTTAGGGTTTTCTGGGGGGGGGGCATCAATAAATTGGGGATGGCTTTTTTTTTACACGGGTTGTAGGGCCCGAGAGTCGGGAAATTTCTGTATGGCCTAAACGTAACGTTGGGAAGGAGTTATGCCCCTGGTAGGGCTTCCCAAAGTCAATTGGGCCCAAGGGTGAGGGGTCCTGGAAATTTAAAATTAAACCCCCTTTCCCCCTTTTTTTTTTTTCTGCCCCCTTATTTGGCCCCTTTTCCCATCTTCGTCTCCCTTTAATTCCCTTTTTTTTCCCCAATTTCCTTTTCTCTCTGTGGTCCCTTAAGATCCGCCGGTTTGCCGTGCGGTGCCCTGTGTTTGGGGGGGGAAATCCGGTGATTGAGAGGGCCCCGGGGCTCTCAAAAACCCTCACTTTTTTTTCCGGGCCCTCCTAACAGGGAGAAAACCCTGGCCCGGGTTTTACTAAAAAAGGGTTTCCCCTTTTTTGGGCTGGGGCAAAACAGGCAATTTCCCCCGGCTGGCCAAAGGTAACCCCTGTAGTGTCGCCTTGTTCCCCGGGGGTTGGGCATGATCAGGGGGGAAAGGGGTTTTTTTGGTTTTTGTCTGGTTTTATATCTCTCCCGAAACCTTGGGAAAGGGGGCAAGACATGATTCTTGGGGGTGGGCCCCCTTTTTGGGACTCCAAGGTGGGTGGGGGAAGGGGGGGGGGATGAAAACACAATAACCCAAAAAATTTTGGCTTTTTTAAAAAAAATTCCCCCCCAAAAAAAAAAGGGAAAGGGAGCAAACCCCCTTTTTTTGGGGGTTTTCAAAAAAGGGCAGCGATTTGATTAATTTAATTTCGACAGAAGAAAAGGGTTTTTGGGGTTCCTTTGGGCCTGAAAAAGGGGCGGAGCAGGGAAAAACCCCCTTCAGCTCTGAACCCCCTTTTTCCCTCCAAAAAGGGCCTTTCAAGGTTTTAGCAGTGACCCCCAGTCCGTCAAAAGGTTGGAATGGTCGTTTTTTAATTCAAATTTGAAAAAAAAACAATCGAAAGCTTTTGAGAGCAACAAAACTAAATGGACAGGGGGATCAGGGGGGACTTTCCCCAAAAAAGTTAAAAATTTGCAAAAAGGGGTGATTCCTGCAAAATCTTTCAGGTTTTTTCAAGGCAGAGATCAAAACGGAAAATGGCGTCCCGGGGTTTTTGACGGAGGGGCGCAGGGTGCCCGTTTAAAAAAAAAGGGGGCGAAAGAGGGACACCCAAAAACCCCCTTTTTTGACATTTTGCAAAAACCCTTTTGGGCCCCCGGGGCATCAAAGTCGGTTACTTTTAACGTCAGGGGTTTAGTTTTATGTTCCATCCCCCTTTAGGTGCTTCCAAATTTCCCCGAAATTTGGGGCATGTCAGAGACCGCTTTTCTGGGGAGGAGGTTTTGTGGGGTTTGTTGCAAAAGGAAACCCCTGTGGGGGCCCTGTCAAGAACCGGCGCATTGTGCAAAATTCCCGGGGGGACCCACCCCTCCTCTTTTACGCAACCCGCCCTTTTCCCGGATACAAGGGGTCAACCAACCCAAAAAGGTTTAAAAAAAGAAAAGAAGAAACTCGTTTTTTGAAGCCCGCAGGAGGTTTTTTGGCAGTCAGACGCCAACAGCATCTTAACGCTTCGGCGGGTTTAAAAAAAAAAAAATCGAACAAAAAGTTCAGCAGCCAACTGACGATTTTTCTTTTCTCTAAAACTTTGCCAAAGGAAGACCAAAAAAACCCTTTTGGGGGAAAAACAAGTCCCCACCCCCCCCAACCCCAAAATGGGGGCCCCCCGGTGGGGGCAAAAAATCTGGGCCCCCCCCCAAATGCTCAAGTTAAATCCACGCTGCTTTTGGGAATCAAAAAGGGGAAACCCTCCCACCTCGACCTCCTTGACAGTGCTCGTGCAGGCAGGGGAGTTCAACTGAGTGTGGAGATGGTTAGATGAGGGAAAAAAAACCTCCACCAAAATTTTTCCAAACCCCAACCTCCACCAAACTCCAAACTCCAAAGGCCCTTTGTCACCCGCGGGCAGGTTTTTGCCCGCAGGTTCCAAAAAAACCAACACCGTCCAGTGAAACTAAGCAATAAATTTTTACTCCTTTGGGGCGGACGTTTTAAGGGGGGATGACCTGATCTCTCTCCTTTTCCCCCCCTCTTCACCCTGGATTAAATTCAATAAATTTCCCTTGGAATATCTTGGCTAAAATTTCCAAAATTTTTTGGGGGCTGCCGCTCTGGGCAATCTCTAAAACCTTCCGTGTGGCTCTTCAGAAAAATCAAATTCCAAAACCAGAAGCCTTTCTCTTTCTTGGGTTTAAAAAATTCTTTCAAAACCTGGGACAACCCTCCATGTTGGGACTGTCGGGCGGGGGTTGCCCCTTTTTCCAACCCCCAAAAAATTTTTTTTATTTTCCTTTTCGCTTTTTTCTACCCCCTTTAGGCTGTAGCGCGGAGTTTTTCTCCACAAAACTGTCACAATCTGTTCCCTTTATCTTTCACCCTTTTGTTTCCCCCTTTGTCTCAGGCCTTGTCATTTGTTTAAAAGACTTTCCCTAAACCTTTTTTTTCTGTTGGGTGACTTTAAAAAAGGGCAAACCTCTTTTGGGGGGAGTGTCCCTCGTCATTCCAAGAGGTCCCGCTTAATTTTAGGGTGTCCTTTTGTTTTTGACTTTTGTTGTCCCGAACGACGGATCTGCAACTTGCCTCCACCTTCCACAGGGTTTACTTGTGTTTTTGTTTTTTTTTGTGACCCCTTTGCGGGCCCGGACAAGAGTGGTTTTCCATGTTTAACTGCACGGAAGTGGGGGAATTTTCCCGGGCCTTCTTCAAACCCGTAATAACTGAACATGTTCTGTTTTCAACTCAAAAAATTTTAAGAAACAAACTGGGATCTATTTTCCCGCCACTATTTCTAAAAAACCAGGGCCCCTATTTTCTTCAAAAGTCCGGGCCCAGGAATCACTGACTAACAAATGTGAAAAAGTTTGCTAAAGCCTGTTTTCATGTTTCCCTAAACTTTTAAATGCCAAAACACCCCCGGTCGATTCAATGCCAACAAATTTCCAAAATTTTTGGGAAAAAGGGCTAAAGGGGCAGGTGTACCCAAAAAGACTTCGGGTCCCAACGCTCGGGCCCATCAAAACTCCGTGCCAAAACGAGAACACCCCTTTTTAAAAATAGTAAAAGTCGGTCCCCGGGGAAGTTTTTGGGTCCAGGCGAGTCGAAAATTCCAAAAAAAAGTTTGGAAAAATCATTAGAAAAATCCAAAAGGGGAAAAACACCAACCCCCCCTTTTCACTTGAAACCTTTCTGATGCTTGATCACTGACAAAAAAGCTGTTGCCCCAAACTGTTTGGGCCCCAAACCCTTTCCCAAAAGAAATCCTCATCAAAATAAAACTGCAAATCTTTTTTAAAAAAACAAAAGATTAGAGAGAAAACCCATAAAAAATTTTACATCAGACAACTCTGAAAAAAATTTAATCTTTCCCCCTTTTTTTAAAACGTTTGAAATCAAAATTAAACTTTGCGAACCGCATTTTATTCTGCCCCTGGGGCGGATGAATTTTTATCAGGTTATTTAAAAAAATTTTAAAATTTTTCCCGAAAGCTTTCTCCAGATCTTCTCCAAGTTATAACCAAAATTGGGAAACCCCAAAGGGGCCTTTCCCCCTTCCCGGTAAAACCCCAACATTCCCCCCCCCTTTTTTCCCCCCTTTAAAGGGCCCCTGATTCCCCTTCCCTTTAAAGTGGAAAAGGTAATTTACCAAAATTAAAAAATATCGGGCCCAAAGGCTTTGGGCCAGTGCCTGGTGTTTGGAAGAAGTCAAATCCCGTTTGTTTAAAGCCCCGGAAAAACCATTTTGGCCCTTTTTCAAACCCCAAAGGTGCCGGTTTCGGAAGGGGACCACCACGGGGGAAAAAATTCCTTGGAGGAAAACATTTTTGGGGGAGCCTTTGTTCAACAGAATTTTTGGTCGACTTTTTTACCCCGGAAAGGGACCACACCCACTGGGGAAAGGGGCTTGGGTGTTCCCCAGACTTTTTTCTCCGCCCTTTTCACAGAATTTTTAAAATGACATTTCCAAGGTAAGTTTTGGGCCCCCTCCCTCTTTTTTACATATGGGCAGGAGTTGGGTTTCCCAGGGGGACTCCTTTTTCCGCCCTTTTCCCAAAAATTTACCTTTCCCGGTTAACCAAACACAGTCCTTTTTTTTTTTATGGGCTTTGGGTGATCCTTGGGAATTATTGCCCGGGCCCCCATTCAATTTTTGAAAAAAAACCAAACCCCGGGAAAAGGGGGAAAAAATTTAAATTTTTTCCCCCAACCAAAAAACCAAATTCTTTCCAAAATCTTTTTGGAATTAAAATTTTCGGACGTACCATTTCCCAGGGGTTTTAAAAGGGAAAAATTTCCCGGGAATTATTTTTTCCAAAAATCAAACTTTTCCTTCGGGCCCCAAAAAACCTCAAAAAATTTCCCCTTTCCCCCCAAAAAAGGGTTATTTCTGCGGGGTTCCCCCACCCCCCTTGTGGGAAGAAAAACGGGGGGAAACCTTTTTTAACCCCGGCTCCCCGGGCCTTAAAATTAACCCACTTTTTCGTAAACCCCGGAAACCGCCAAAAACGTTCTTTACCCAAATTTCCTTGGGTTTTAAAAAAACCCCAAAGGGGTTTCTCCCCCGGGTTTGGAGCTGCCCAACCCTTTTGGTCAGGCCCGACCAGAGGGGGTGAATTTTTCCAAAACCCCCGGTAATCCTGGCCCCTTTTTAAAACCGGTTCTTTGATCCGCAGTTTTCCGAAAGAGTCTTTGCCCTGGGTTCCCAAAAGTACCCTTTAAAACCCCCCCAAAAAATTTTTCCGACGGGTTTGGGCTTTGGTTTGCGGGCCCCACTGCCCTGGGGCTAACCCCAGGGGTTTGTTGGAAAACCCAAGTTTTTGGGTAACCTCCTGCCTTTTTTACCCCAAAAGTTTCGTTTTTGGTTTTTGGTTTTTGGCATTTTCGAAAGGGCTTTCTTTGGCGACGGCGTTTTAGCTTTTAGGCCTTCTGGGCCCAAACCTTTTGCAAAAATTTTTACTTTTTTTCCAATTTTGAAGATTGGGGGGGCTTTCAACCTTTTCCTTTCCCTTTTGGGGTTTTCCCTTCAGTTTGTTGGGGGAAAAAATTTTGATCCTTTTTATTTTTGGGAAAACCCCGGGTTTTTTTTAAAAATTTTAAACCCCTTCTTTAAGAGGAAACCCTTTCGGTTTGTGGAACCGTCTGGTTGAGGGTTTTAAACCCCCCGGCCCAAACCTTTTTAGGCCTCCAAACCCCTTTTAAATTTTTTTCCGGGGAAATTTTTTGCCCCTTTACCCACGGTTCAAAATTACCCCCTTCCTTTGGGGTTAAATGGCATTGGGATCCCGGGGGAAGAAATTTAATCCTTTGCAAAGAACCCAACAAAAAAAGGGGAAAATTCCAATTTTTTTTCCCCTGCCCCCCCGAAAAATTTTTTAAAACCAAAAATTTAAAAAGTTTTTTTGAAGCCCTTGGGATGGGGGAGAAAAAAATCCGCACAACAAAACTCTTTCAAACCGGGCCCAAAACCCTTAACTTCCCCCCTCTTTAACTGAAAAAAAAGGGTTTTCCCCGTTCCCTTAAAACCGGTTTGATTTTTTCCCCCTTCTTTACCTTTTAAAATAAATTAAGGTTTCCCTTTAAAAAGCATTCCGACACATTTTACCCTTTCCGGAAACCCAAAAAATTTTCCCAATCACCAAAAGGGAGCCCCTACGAAAAAAATTTTTCTTCTCCCCCTCTCTCGGGAAAAAAACACCCCCTTCCCCCAACCAATTTCCCCGACCCTGGAGAACAAATTCGACTTTCTTCCGCCCGGGAAAAAATCTTCCCCGTTTTTCTTCCGGGAAAAAAAGAAAGACCCCAACTTTTCCCCTCTCCCTGGGGTTTTGGTTTTTCTTGGGCCCTTGGGGGCCCCGAAACTAACCCGGGTTCGGGTTGGGAAACTTTTTTCCCCCCCAGAAGGAAGGGGGGGGGTTTTTATTTTTTTTGGGGGGTTGCACCGGGGGGCTTTGGGCAAAAAACCAAAAGGGGCCAATTTTTCCCCGGAAAAAAATTTTTTAAAAACCCAAAAATTTCCCCCCAAAAAAAAAATTTTAACCCCCAAATTAAAAGGGGGGAAAGAAAAATTTGTCCCCCCCCCCCCCCTTTTTTAAACCCTTTTTTTTGGGGCAACCCCCGCAACATGACAGCTTTTTCCCATACGCACACGCAATCTTTCCAATCACCCAAAAGGGCCTACCGAATTTTTTTTTCTTCTCCCCCTCTCCCTTCGGGAAAAACACTTTCAAGTCACAACAACAACTTGAAAAACAATTTTACACCTTTCTCCCCGCACGAGAAAAATAAATCCGCACACAGTATCTTCCCCCACCGAGAGACAAATAAATCTTCACACAGAACTCTCTTTACATGAGAGAAAAAAAGTCTTCACACTTGATCTCCTTTAATGAGAGATAAAATAGTTTCACCTTGATCTCCTTTACAGAGAGAAAAAAAAATCTATTCCCGCTTCTATAAAGCTTGGCCTTCACTTCCCTTTTACCCAAAAAACCGGCCCAGGGAAACTAACCCGTAACCGAGGACCCCCTGCCTCAATAAAAAGCCCCCCGTTTTATCAATTCCCTTCTCTCGAGAAAAATTTACTGCCCCCCCCAAAACCCCCCCGTCCTGGAGATCGAGCTGCTTCCTTCCGCGCCTTCTTCTGTCTCTTTGCGAAATGCGGCTTCAATCCTCTCCCTGGATTTGGACGGCGGGGAACACCGGTGTTTCCCCACCCGGCCACTTAAAACCACCCACGGGGTGAAAGATAAAGGGGTGAAGGGCAAAGGGAAAAAAGGGTGAGGGTAAAAGGGTGAAGGGCTGAAAACGAAAAAATTTCGTGTAAGTAACCCCTGCTTCTAAATTAAACAAAAGAATTTTTTTCTCTCTTTTTAAAATTTTTTCCCCCTGTAGCTTCCCCAAACTATCTACCTCCCGGGTAAACTGGTACAAAGAGGACCACCGCCTGACGGGTTTTCAGTCTCTGGCCATCTGTGGGTTAAAACGACTCTTTCCTCCCTCTCCTAGTGGTGCTACCAGTTTTAAAAAAAACACGACCAGCACCTTCCCTTTACCACCCTTTTAAACTACACTCGGGCACTTTCACCCAAAAATGACCCCTTTCGTTCTTGAATGATCATACCCCAAAATTTTTTTTTGGGGGCCCCCACTACACTTCAAGCCATAGAATATTCTTCCTTTATTTGGGGCCGGGGGGAAAGGGTTATATCACTAACAAAATTGATGGGCGTCACTGCCTTGATGTGAGGCTACTCACTGACACCCCCCATCCTGGGATAAAAAATTTTCTCCAAAAAATTTTTTTAAAGGAAATCAACTTCATTTTAAAATACATCTCACCATGAACTCAAAAGGAAACCCATCGCACATGTTCCCAAAAAATAATCAACTATAAAATCAATCACCATAAACCACCTAAATAGCATATTTAAAAACTTTAAAATCTTTCTAAAAAAAAACACTAATTGATCACCATACCAAAAGATACATTCACAAATTACAGGGAAAAACATTAGGGATTTTTAAAAAAAATTCAAAGCAAAATTGTGTTAAACATTAAATGTGAAGCACATTTTCCCTTGATTTTTTGTCTCACATCATTTTTTTTCAAAACCCCATAAAATAAAATATTTCCAAGTGTAAGTTTCTCTAGACATTAAACAAAATAAACAAAAATTTTAAACATAGTTTCTTTTTCCCACATTAGTTTTTTATACCTTTAAAAGTCCCCCTGCTTTCCCATTGTTGACAGTGAAAAATGAAAAAAATTTGGTTTTTTGTCTCATTGCACAATCAAAACGTGATATACTTTTCAAAGAGTTTTTTGCTCTCACCATACAATAAATTCATCTTCCAACAATTAAACATAAATAGTATTGTTTTTCCCCATTGTTTTCCCAAAGAATAAATATGTTTTACATCAACACAAGTAGTTGTTTGCTTGCAAAAATATATCACTTTCAAAAAGAAAATTAGCTAAATACCACTTGATTTAAATCGCATGCATAAAATGCCCGTCAAAAGTACAAAACCCCGTAATATAAAAAAAGCAAAAACGGGGAATAGTCTTTCCTTAAAACAGTACATTTGTCCATGAAACACGCACTTGACAAAAAATCTGCCCTGACTTTTTTGTGTTCCAGGCCGGTTCAACAGAAAGGGAAATTCCTGCAATGCAAAGACCATCTTAATAACCTCTGTTTTAGTCTTGACGATTTCAAAACTCAGGGGCCTAGGTCAGTCTGTAACTGAAACTTTTTTCCTCAAAACCGGGCGAACTTCTCACATGCCCTACAATACCCAAGCACTCTCTCAAAACCTCTTTTTTTTTTTTTTTTTGAAAACCGGCGGGGGGTTGGGTTTTGGTTCGACGGTTTTCAAAGTTAACTGAATGCAGGGGGTTCAATACCAGTTATGTCCCTGGGGATCCGTCAACACATCCGAAGTCTTTCAAATGTCTTTGAGCGTTTTTTTGATTTGTAGACAAACATTCGAAGAACCACATCCTAAGGTTTCACCTTTGAAGACAGAATAGGAAGGGGTACAACCTCTCACTGGTAAATGTTAACACCCTACATTTGCTGTTTTCAAACCTTTGATCGTCCCGTACTTACATTGGGAAAAAATTCATCACTGATAATGTCGTCATGTTGCATCATTTCTGACACAGGACTTCCACCAATGACGGTTGGGCAAATTTGAGTCAACATACTTCTTCAACAGTTCACTGAAATACCTTCCATGTTTGCCTTTTGATTTAAATTACTTAAAAAATTTTTCCCCCCGAAAAGGCCCCTTCCACATCCGAAGCTTTTTTTCATCGTTAGTAGCACAAGGACTTTACTCCAAAGCTAAAGGAACGGCCTTTCTTTCTTCTGCAAAGACCTTGTCACATCGTTTTCCTTCAGTACTGTTGAGCAACCACATGATCCTTCAAAACGTTTTTGAGTTCTAAACTATTGGAAACAGTTTTACTGAGGAGCCCCTCTTTTCCGCCATTGTGCTCAATAGATCCAAAGGCCCCCTTGGGTGAGTGTCCAAAAAAAAGCTCAAATGGGAGAATCCCAGCGTTTCTTTCGCACCCCTGTATGCAAAAAGCAAACCCGGGACGAACGCCCCATTCCGGGGGCCTTTTGCCTTGCAACCTTTCCAACAGGGGACTTTAAGTTCCATTGAAACGTTCAACCATCCCATTCGATTGGGGATGTAGGGCGTGGTTGAAAGGAAAGATTTGACAACAGTCGAAATTTTCTCAGAGATCAAAATGAATTGCGTTCCCAATCCGAGAAATTTCGCGGGAAAGCCCCATTTGGGAAAAAAATTTGCAAGTAGGTTTCAGCGCAGATCGAAAACAATTTTCTCAGGGGGAAAAGCTTCGGGTACCTTGTTTTGTACCACCAAAGTCAAGATATGCGTACCCGAAGAAGCGTGGTAGCGGCCCAAACAAAACAATAGCTCCTTCCAAAAGGGAAAACCAAAGAAGGCATTTTGTGCAAAGGTGCACATGGGACGCGCCTTTTGAGTGTCTTTTTGGCAGATGTCACTGAGCGGCAGTATTTCGTTTTTTGGACCCCGGGCCCAAATAAAAGAATCAAGAACTCTCTTTAATTTTTTTTGATTCCGAAGTACCAGCGAACAATGCATCATGAGCCGGGGCGTACTGTTTCCTAATGGTTTTGGAACCACAACTTGTCTTGTCCTGTCCAGGTACACCCCTGTAGAGAATTCAGGTCCAATGCGTTGGTTTGCCGTTGGTACTCACTGACATCTTTTAGCAGCAGAAAGTATTGTCGTCGGGTTCGCTTTTCCCTGAAATTCTTTTAAATCATCTGGGGTAACGGATTTCACCATTTTTGAGACTTTTTAGGGGGGCTTTGTACCCTTTTCCCCTGCTCATACTTTGATCTAGCCCACAAGACAAGAACAAACGATCCCCCACACCCCCAGTACTTACGACACTGGCAAATTCCCAAGATCAAGCCCAGACGGTTTTATAAATAACACAGGCGGTAAGAAAACCGGGATTCGGTGAAATGACTAAAATTTTTCGCCAGCGGAAACGTTTCAATTTTCCCCAAACGACCTACACTTTTGGCAGTGTTGAGATACGGGTCTGAAGCACAAAAGATTTCCCCGACCCACATAGGCACCCGTGTCCGCAAAACCAAAAGCCGCAAACCATTGTGGCTCCGTTTTCTAACACCAGCCAAAACAGTTTTGATCTGGTCCAAAAAAAGGGCCCTTTTCCAATCAGTGGAGAAAAATGGGGGTTTGAATAAAAGGGTTTTGAAAGGGCAATTTTTTCCTCAAAGGAAAACTTTGCCACACAAAAGAAACACGCATTGTCTGATGGCAGCCGACTGATTTTGTAAATTCTGTTCTGTCCCGAACGGCCCAAAGGCTCGTGGGCGTTGTCCCGACCTCGAACTTTTTGGGGGAGGAGTAAGGGGTTCTTTCCGGCGGTGGAGGGGTATGCGAAAGTCACTCGAACCGCGGAAAGACCCTGCCGTTCCGGGATAGGTAACCCTTTGAACCAAAAAATGACCCACATTTCCTTCCTTAACTTCCTGCCGATGGGATAGACTGACGCATGAACTCAAAGATGGAAAATTCCCTTTCCTTCCCGCCCTTATCGGGTGAGCGTTTAAAAATTTGCACCCAACGCACATTTCCTCCACTTTTTAAAATTCCCTTTTTTTTTAAAGGAAAAGTGGCCAGATTTTTTGCTCACCTCTGGAAAAGTTGTTCTCAAAAGAAGGAGATCTCGCAATTAAAAAATTTTGTTTTTTTTAGACAAATCACCCAAATCGTAAAAACCCAATGACTCATAGGGACGAAACGAGGAAACGATTCCCCTTTTTTCGGGGCGCACAAAAACGGAAACGTTGGGGAAAAACGATCCAGAACATTGAAATTTCTTGAGGGTTCTTCTTTCAACTGACCCAAGTTAAATTTTTTTCGCTGCAAGTGAGGGGTACGGTCAAAGCGCACCCTTAAACAAGACGCAAAAACAAGCCACTTTTCCTTTGGGCCAACCACAAACTTTGCGGACTTTCAAATGGGAAAAAGAAAACTTCAATGTCATCCATTTTTTCCCAAAAGGTGGCAATTTTGAATATAGCCCTTTTGGTTGGGCAGGTGCGGAACCCACGGTGGAGGTTCTCTCTGCCGTATTCTTCTAAATTTTAGCATCTTCTCAATTCTAATGCCCCCCAACTTAAATTGACGTTCTTTACTTCAGCTTTTCCCTCTTAAACTTTTCCCTTCAATTTCAGCTTCCCCTGTAATCTTTTTTCTTCATTTTAGCTTCCCCCTTATTTTTTTTTTCTCAGTTCCCTCTTTTCTTATTCTCTTTAGCTTCCCTCTGTAATCTTTTTTTTTCAATTTAGTTTCCCCCTAGTTTATTTCTTCGCTTCAGCTTCCCTCTGTATCTTTTTTCTTCCCTCCTCTTAGCCTGTCTGCCCTATTGGCATTGTTGACATATTAGTAAGTTTTTTTCCACAAAACCCCAAACGTTCCCCCTTGTTTTAAAAAATTTTTCAAATCAACCAAATGAACGTCAGATTAAACACCAAACAATCTCAAAGAGAAAAAAAATAAGGCGATATATGATGAAAATTAAAGTTTCACAAAAACCCATTATAGTATATACAAAACAGAATTTAATTCCGGTGTAAACAAAAAACAGCTTACTTAAAAAAAGGGAGTATGAAACCCCGGGAAAGTATTTTTTAAAAATAATTTCAATGTTATCAATTTTGGGAAATTTACAAAACAAAATGAAGTTTAATACAAAATGTTTTCCCAAAAAAAAAAAAAAAACACAAAAAATTTTCGAAAATAAATTCTTTTAAATTTTTGTTTTCCCAAAAGTTTTGTTGTCAGCTTTCTTTTTTACTTAATTTAAAAAGAATTTACAAAACAAATGACCGCCTTTTCAAAAAAAAGAATATAAAATTTTCAAAACAAAGGAATCACAAACAATTAAAAAGGGGGGAAAAAAAACACAAACTAGCGGGAAATCCTACCTAAAAAATGAAAATGTGAAAAGAAAACAGATAGGAGATTGGGAAGGAAAAAAGAAATTTTTTAAAAAGGGGTGAAAGGAAAAAAAGGATACACAGGCCGGGGAAAAGTGGGCAAAATCAAGAAAAACAAAAAGCCCACAGACAGCACCCTAGTGGTTACTGTCTCCCCCTGAAACTGGAGACGGGAAAAAAAAAATCACTGCACAATATAAACAATACAGTAAAATCAAAAAACTAACAAAACAATCAAAAAATGCACATTCCCAAACCCAAAAAAAAATCCGCACCACACCCAGAAAAAAAAAAGAAACAAAAATAAGTTTTTTTTGGGCAGGGGCGGAAAACAACTCCACCCCCACACTAAGCGTGCGGAGGAGCATTGACCCCCACCTGAGGGGGAAGGGGAAAAATCAAACTGAAACAAAGGAAAGCGAAAGAAATAGATTTTATCAGAAGGGGAAAAACTTTGACCCCCAACGCCAGTCCCCCCCGCTAAACGCAAAGGAAAAGGTTGGGGGATCAGTCCGGGAAAGGGGACAAAAAAACTAAACCTCTAGGGGAAGGACAGCGATTCCTCAACGCCCTGCCCCCTTGCTGCCCGGTTCGAGCAAGAGAGGTTGAGGGTACGGTCCTGAGGGGGGGAAGGGGCAAAAAAAAAACCACCAAAAAAAAAAACCCTTAACGGAGTAGAGCAAAAAAAAGAAAGTCAACCACCCCCAACCATATAAAATAGAAAAAACAAAAACAAAGCAAATATTTTCACAATAAAAATTTAAAAATTTTTTTTTTTTTTCCTTTTCCTCAAACCCCTTTAGGCACAAAAAAGAAATCCTTTTTTTTTTCTTCCTCAAACCCTTTAGGGTAAAATATAAATCTTTTTTTTTAAAAACCCCCAAGGGGACAAATGTTTTTTTTTTTTTTTTTTGGGGGGGGGGGGGGGAAACAAAAAAGGGAGCTACCCGGTGAAACTGGGCGGGGTCCCACGTCACACTGTCACTCTTGCATACCCGCATTCATGCAGCATTTACTCCTACGCAAAACGCAACTTTCCCCACCCAAAAGGAGCACTAGAATGTTTTTTTCTCCCCCTCTCCTTAGGGAAAAACACTTTCTAAGTCACAACAACAAATTGTAAACAGATTTTACACCTATCTCTTCCGCACTAGAGAAAATAAATCCGCAACAGTATCTCTCCTCACACCGAGAGACAAATCAATCTTCACACATGAAACTCTCTTTACACTGAGAGAAAAAATAGTCTTCCCACACTTGTACTCTCTTTACACTGAGAGATAAATAGTCTTCACATTGTTTCTCTTTTTACATGAGAGAATAAAATAATCTAGTTCCCTTCTATAAAGTATGGGGTTCACACCGTTACCCAAAACCGGAAGAGAATACATAAATCCCGTAATCATGAGGACTGCCCGCCCCAGTAAAAAGCTTCCCGCTTTCTCATTCCCTGCTCTTGAGACAAAATACGCCCCTCAATCTCCCCGTCCTGGAGTACGGCTCGACTTCTTTCCCCACTTCTTCTGTCTCTTGCGAAATGACGGCTTCAACTCCTCTCCCCGGGGGGGATGGGGGGGCTGAACACCGTGTGTTCCCCACCCATGGCCATTTTTCAACCACCCACGGGGGGGAAAGATGAAAGGTGAAGGGCAAGGATAAAGGGGTAGGGTGAAGGTGAAGGGCTGAAACACGAATAAGGTTTGGTAAGTAACCTGCTTTCCCAATTTAAATATGAATTCTTTCTCCTTTTTAAGTTTTCCCCCTGTAGCTTTCCCCCAAATACTATCCCACCTGGTAATGACTGGGGCCAAAGGCCCCTCCACAGGTCGAGTCCGGCCTCGCTGGGTTAAACTGACTCTTTTCCCCCTTCTCCCAGTATGCATACTCAGGGTTTAAAAAACATACCACACCTTTCCTTTCCGCCCTTTAAAACTATCATCGTGGTCCTTTCACCCAATGACCCCTTCGTTTTTTTGAATGAGTCAACTCACAATTATTTTGGGGACGCCCCCACACTAGTAAGCATATGAATATTTTCCTTTTTGTTTTGGCCGGGGAAAAAAATTTTAATCATAACTACATGTGTGGAGCGCAAATCCTTGGTGAGGCTACTCCATGACAATGAAGAAGCTCCGTGGGGCTTCCTGTCATGCGCCCTCACATAAACATGTTCTTTTTAGAGTGTTGGGGCTTGCACGGTGAGTTTCAAACATTTTTCGGCGGGGTCCATGAAGATCCTGTTCAGGGTGTCCGCCCACGGGATCCTTGATTTGAGAGAGATTAACATTTTTCATCGATTAAATTTTACGGGAGAAGATTTTTAAACAAAGTTTTTTGGTGCGTTTTTGTCGACGATGTCATTTCGAAATTGGAAAGTTGTTTTTTTTTTTTTTTTTTAAATGACTTGGGTTTTGATTTTAAGAGGTGACAGCCCTGATGTGGCCCTTTGCGCGGCTGGGCTATAAGCAAATATCTTATTTTTCTTATCACTTACTTTCCCCCCCGATGCACCAAAATTTGATCCCGGTTGGAGTTTTTTTTCTGTGTTTTTTTTTTCCCGCGTTCGCCGCTGCCATATTGACTTGTAACGGTTCGAGTCTTTCATTTTAGCTTTAAAACGCGGTTGCTGTGCTAAAAAATTTTCCCGCATCTTTGTGGAGATTGGAAGGGTCCACTATTAACCAGCGGCGTCATCACACTTCTTCATTGAAAAAAGTTTATTTAAAACCCCCCTTTTTTAGAATGTGTCCGATTTCTGGGGAACAGTGCTCACCCCCAGTTGTTTTTATTGGGTCAGAACAATCTTGAGGAGCCTACGATCTGAGGGTTCTTTTAAAAAATTCATATTTAGATTTTATTGGGGAGAACATTTGAGGAGCCCTTACTGAGTCAGAGGCTTTTTTTAAAGTTCTATTTTAAATTTTTATGGGGGCATGAAAAATCTTTAGGAGACCCCACTGGTCAGGGCTTCTTTTAAAATTTATTTTGATTTTTATGGGGTCGCAAAAAATCTTGAGGAGACCTTACTGAATCATAGGGTTTTTGTAGCCAAGAATTGTTTTTATCACGAGAGGGCCGAAACAGCATTCAGTGTGAAATCAAACTGCACTTCTTGACAGTATGCTTTGTCTTTCAAAGCATCCCCTGAATCGCAAAAGGGTTTTAAAACTAGGGTCATGTGCATTTTTGGGGTTCAAACCCATCTCCCTTTCAGCTTTTTTTTTTTTTTTTTAATCTTTACCACCAATTTTTTTTTTTAAGAGAAAAAAATCTGGACCACTACCAAAACATACGATATACTCAATGAAGTTATGCTTTTCTCAGAATTTACCTTTGAAAATTTATTGAAAAAAAGAGGTAAAATATTAAATCCTCCCAAGAACCCCCATGCAGTAACAGGGGTTGGTTTTTTTTGAAAGACTCATTGCTTGATCAGTGAAAGCAGTCAGTTGCTACCCGTTATTGTCAAATCTGACTTCCCCTTCATCCTTTGGTCCCGAATCACCAGAAGTGCCAGCTTTGTACTCCAACACTCATGGATTTCAGCTTTTCTGATACCCAAAAGAGGCCTACATTGTTTTGTGAAGAAAATTAATGAAAGCAGGTGTTTAAGAGTTCAGTTTTGTGGATTTTGCGGTTTTTTTGGTGATTTGGGCAAGCCATTAAAAAACCCAACACAAATTTTAGACATTTAAATCTGCCCCAGCCCCTGTACATTTCCCTGCACAGTCACTACCCTTTGGGGTCCAAAACCAAGGCCAGCATTACTTGGGTTTTAATTGAAAAAAAGCTGCTTTTCTGAGTGCTTCACCCTATTTGACCCAAAAGGGCGGTCGGGTAATGTTGTAAGCAGGGAAACCCAAATGTTCGTAGAAAAATTGTTAGTAACTTTTGAGGCACAGAAACATACATTCACAGATTCATGCTGTGTGGAAGTCATGACTGATTTATTGACACTTTTGTGAAAAAGGTACGCTACACATACATGCATATCCAGATCTTAAGTGCCAGTACATAGAAATGTGTATCCAGTTAAATACAGGTTAAACTAAAGGGATCGAACTTGAAAACTGAAAGATATGCAAACACATAATTCTTGGCATATGTAGAACATGATACATTGGCTGCACTGTGCAGTAGTGTACCTGGCTCTTTTCAGACAAGACCACTAACCTCCAGAGTCAGTCATTGAACGATGTTTTTTTTTTGCATTTCATCGCCAAGTTAAGAGTTCTTGACATGAATCTTGAAGTTGTGAATTCCTGAAGGATTGAGGAATTTTGGCAGTTTTTGTGACGCACTTTAGCAGCTGGTCATTGTTTCTGGGTTTTGACCTTAACTTTTCCTCTGAGAGTTCAGAATACTTGTATTAAAGTAGAGGCTAAATCAAGATCTCTAGTCTTTGTGTGTTTATGTGAATAAGTTATGTTGATGTTCTTGAGAAATGTTTTCAAGGCAAAAAGAAAGAAATCAGAGATTTTACAATGCACTTCTAGGTCTGTATCCCAATACAGCAGTGTCACTGGACAAGGGACCACTATCATCAGCACAGGAGGAGAGACAGCACCGTGTGCCCTCAGACCCTGATGCCAACCCGTCGTCCATGCTCCTGGCAACAGACGGCAGTGTGCAGAGCGGCAGAAGGTCGTCAGTGGTGGAGATGTCGGACCAGGCCCCCAGGGCCCTGCAGTGGTTCTCCCCAGCTGGCTCAGACCACCGTCCTCCAGCAGGTCAGTATCACAGGACAGGGAGGGATCCAGGCAGGAGACCACACCTTCAGCCTCCGATCACCACTCAGACATCTGCCTCTCGGGCTCAGTCTCCAGCTCTGTGGGCACCAGCCTGTCACAAAGCACCTCCCTGAACAACAGTGTGGACAGTGTGCGAGAGGTGGCTCCCAGGCAGCTGAGTGCACCCAGTGCCAAACCTCGTCTTCAGACGTTGGAGAGAGACCAGGCCGAGTCATGCTGAGCATCACTGGGGCGGTAGATTCCAGCGTGGACAGAGAAGGAGCCGTGTCTTCTGTGTCCAGTGTGTCCAGAGAGGCCAGTCATTGGGTTGTGAAGAACAGAATGGGAGCAGACAGTTGCAGTGGCATTGGCAGCAGTGTTTCAGCTCACAGTAACTTCAGAAAGAGTCTGAGCAGTCCCCTGTCTGATTCTGGCTCTCACCAGAATCTGTCTTCCACTCAAAGCAGCCAGGAGGAACACAGTAAGTTGGCACAACCTCCAGAGTCCTCCAGCTTGTCATTCATTCATTCTCATCTTCTAAGCCCTCAAACATAAAAAATACCTCCAGTCCGAATGTCAACCAGCCCAAATCACCTGGGGTGAGTGTAGCCTATCTTGGTGCGCTAACATCAGATTTAGTACAACAGATTGTGCGTAACTTGCCTTTGACCAGCCAGTTGGGGGAAGTGAATAAACCATCCATGTATGTGGTCAGACAGGAAAACTCTGCCATGGACATCTCCTCAGAGAATGGGTCACAGGATGGTGGGACAAAGTCCACCTCAGCTGACAATTTTGTAGCTCAGCCACGAACAAGAACAACTTCTGCGCACAGTGTGTCCAGCGATCTTAGCTCAGGGGAGCACACTTTAACAGCCAGCATTCCTCCCTTGAAACTGTGTGAGGACTCGGACAAAGCCGGCTCCAAAACTGGCACCCCGCGCTCAGAGTCAGATAGCCTCAGTGTCACCAGTGGCACATCTCTAGGGGAGCAGATCAAACTGTTGTCTGAGAGAAACTCCTTCAGCCAGGAGACAGCTTCCAGTCTGAGCACCTTACCCTGTGTAACCACCAGTCAGGGAGAGGACGGGACAGCAACAAGCAAGTCCGTTCAGGAAATGCGTGACTGCTCTGTTCTTTTGGAAAGGCTGGACATGGACAGTATCACCATCATTCCAGAATTGTGGAGAGTGGAAGAGGAAATGGACAGGCGAAGGAAGCGTAAGAGCAGGAAGGACAGAGACCAGTCCCTTCAGCGCCGACGTCGCTATGTGACCGATTCCAGTTCAGGGGGAGAGGATGGGGAAATAACACCTGTGGGTGACGGCTACCACAGCGTGGCCAGTCCCACACCACAGCCTGATCCCTCAGATCTGTTGGACGGTGTGGAAAAAATGGAAGCTGACTGTGGGCCTGAGGAGGAGGACTTGAACAGCACGCTGGTGGAAAGTATAGAGCAGCCTCCATCTGACGAGGAAGTGGGTTCTCCCCAAGCTGCCAACCCCACACTTCATACTGTCAGTCCCAGCAGGTAAACCTACACAGATTTAAACTTCACCTGTTCCCATAAGTTGATTTAAACATGGCAGATAATTGCACCTTCATTGTAACACAGCGGATAACTTCGCCTTGATTAAAAAAATCAATAACATTAACATTGCACGCAACTTCATACTTGTTTTGATTTTGGCAGTTACCCTAACATTGATTGTCAAAGAATATGCTTGGATCATGGGATCCAGTTGCATTAAAAACCTGGGGGGGGGGGGGGGGAGGGGGGGTGTGTGAAATACTGTTGCTTTTCTTTTTTTTTTTCCCCTGTCCCATCTTCTGTGCCACCTCGGTGGCATCGCACCCACGCTGCTCATTCTGACTCCCAGGCCACAGCCACAGCCCGGTCAGTCCACAGGGAGCAGTCAATGTCAAGAGGCAACCCACCGGAGGAGACACTGCACAACTGCCTAGTAACTTCAGTGACGCCTGTTCTGATCCAACAAGCAGGACACCACCTGCTAAGCCCCATACTGACAACAATGGTTGCTTGGTTGGGGAACCAGCGTGAGTGAGCTCTTCCCCTGGAGGGCACCGCCAGGACATCCAACGACAGCTCCAAGGCCACAAAACATGGAGAGAACATCAAAAACTGAGTTCACAGTGTGAGCAGGGCATGAAGGGCCACAAATTTTTTGAGACTTTTTTTTCTAAATGCTGAAGATGATGCCATGGATTTCCATTCTGGTCTGAGACTGCCTGACGGGGCTATATTCTATGCTTACTTTCATAATATATCCCAGCGTCAACCAGGCCTGAGAGATGCAGACAATATGCAGTGTTGATCAAGAAATTTGAGCAGCAATCTCAGCAACCCATCCATTAACTGATTAAGTGGATGAAACTTGACTGTGCGGTCCCACTCATCCTAGCTGAACCAGTAGCAAACTCTGCTCTGGGTAGGAGCTGGTCGGGGCAGAAAAATCCTGCATGCCTCTGATGGGAATTGAATCCACAGCCTCCCAAGAATCTGCGATTTTAACCACTTGCTGTTGTGGCTGGTGCTGTCATTAGTTTTAGTTTGATATTGGCTTGTTCACCTGGTACATGTTGTAGTTAGATATACAACTGCAGTCAGATTTCAGTCAGATTTCTGACAGGGCCTGCCTGGTTGAAAATTCAATGAACTTGCTGCAGTAACTGGAGGCTGTTTGTTTCTGAATATGTTTGAATATGCATTGGACTTAAAGAAGAAAGAGAAGAGAACAATCTTAAATTGCCTTCTTAGCATGTTTTTGGGCCCACTGGTTGATAAGGCCAAGTCTGGCCTGTTTGCAATTTCTTTTTTATGTCGATGAAAAAAGGTTCTGTCTCTCTCTTCTTCATATTGTCTTTGCTTTTCCATTCCATTTGAACTTCTCTGCAAATTTTCCCTCTTTGAAGTGTGGATGCAAGTGTGGTTATACACACACAGTCACACACACACAGTAAACATACGTATACAACACACACACACAAACACACACACACACCCCATACACAAAACAAAAGTTTGGTTGGTTGGCCCCCCCCCACCCCCACCCCCCCCCCCCCGCCCCCCACCCCCTCAACGATACCTTATAAACCTTTTGATCATTTCCATTCCCTTCCAATCATTAGCATTACCCCACACCTCCACTTTCAAACACCCAACATAATATCATCACAATCCCCAAATCCATTAAAGTCACTAATGTATCATACATTAAAGTCTTTTTTTTTTGTGTGTGTGACAAAGCACTATTATCAATCCACCATAATCACTTGTCACTAATGTATCTTTCCTTTTCTACAAAACGAGCTACAAACCCCATTGTTAGTATGTTACATGCACACACACCCTTCCTCACTATTTCCTCTCCCATGATCCCCTCCTGGGTGCCTTGTTTTCTGCCCGGCAGCCCTTTTTTGATCTTGCATCGAATATTTGAAGATAAGTTGTTTCTCGTTATTCGTTTTCACGTCCTAAATGGCATTTGTTTTTGCTGAAGAAGACCCAAGGGTCGAAATGCATTGTGTCTTGTCCTGTCTTTTTTTGTCTATGTTCTTGGGGGTAAACTAACCCCCTCTCTTCTAAAGTTTTCTTCATTTTTCCGCCATCATCATTCTTTTTTTGAAAACAAAATTTTGATTGTTTCTTTCAAAAACTTTTTGTGTGCCAAAAACCAGAAAAGAAAGTAGGTGTTCTCCAAAACAAGTCAGCATACACACAGATAGGCGCTGAAACTGGATCGCTTGAAACTGTGCATGGCTAATGCTTTTTCCTTTTACACACTCAAAACCACACACACACAAACACACACCACACACACTTACACACACATGCACCACACACTCTCTTACCTACCACACATGCGCGCACGCATGCAAACCACGCACATGCGCGCGAGCATACACGCACGCGCACACGCACACACACACACACAACACACACACACCACACACACACACCCCACACACACTTTGTAGTGGGATTGTTTGTTTCAAATCGTGTACAGCTTACACAAAAATTCACGAAAACAAACCTTCTCCTCAGATAGTCAAAACAGTACAGATAACTTTTTTTTTTATCCCATTGTTCAGCAGTCCTACAAACATGATCAGTTTTCCCCCTCACTCTTTTTCCTTTTGTATTCAAAATTCCATGTGGAGAACACACAAGTGATGCATCAGGTGACTGACTGTGTTTGTATCCAGCATGGGTCATTTCAGATTGAAGCTGAATCCAGAGAACCTGAAGGCTTTCCGTGCCAACATCGTCTAAACATGAGCCGTCAACCAGCGAGGGAGGCCAGCATGGAGAGCACGGGGGCAGACCAGGCTGACGTGGAGGGGAGGGTTGCCAACAAGGAGATCCTGAAGATCAGTGGGCCCTGTGCCCCAGGGGCGGGACTGTGTGTCCACAACAACTTGCTCTACGCCTGCTTCCGGGAGGATTGGCGTCCACAGCTACACCTTGGTGGTGTGCCCAGCAAGTGTCCAGTAATGGAAATCATAAAAGTCTACGTTGTTCATTGCACCCAGGAACTGCCCAGTTGTCCCTTTTTATTAAAAAACGTTCGCATGGATACAGACGTATGGGGATTAAGTATCTGGGTTAGCTCTGTGTGTGTGTAAGAAAAGGGGGTGTTGCTCCTCTTTGTTCATAGCACGGAGACAGCGCTTTCTGAAAATAGCAAACAATCTTCTCACAGCCTTTTGATGGAAACAAAAGTTTCTCTTCTCTCTCTCCTAGATCTGTCTGCTGCTTTTGTTTACAATAGATCACTCCATTCTCCTCTCAAGACTCATACTTCTTTTGGGTCTTTCTGGTTCTGTCCTTTCCTGGTTCTCGTCATACCTCTCTGATCACATGCAAACGTTTCTGTGAGAGGGTGTTAAGTCTCCAGCAAGAGCACTTCAGTTTGGTGTCCCTCAGGGATCTGTCCTAGGACCGGTTTGTTTTGTGCTAACACCCACCCTTTTCTCTCGGCCATTATTACCCAACACTCCTCTCCTTTGCCATAGCTTTTCAGATGACAACCAGCTGTATATTTTCTGCCCACCCCAGTCAGCTTCGTGAATTAATCTCCTCTTCTCAAGCAAAACATTTCCAGTGTTAAATCTGGATGCACTCTGACCTCCTTCTTTCTCTATGGTTCAGTCTGCAACTTACGCTCATCCACCGATTCTCATCTGCTCGGCTTCCTCCACTTGCCTGAAAACTTCAGGCCAACTTTCTTTTATCTGGCACCTGCTCTGTGGAATGGTTTGCCTTCTTCTCGCATAACACAGGACTCTTTAAAGATTTTAAAACACCCCCTAAGACACATCTTTTCCCCGGACTGATTAACGATACCCACTTATCTCTGTGTGCAAATCTGCTTGTTTTGACGCACTCGTGTGTCTGTCTGCATGTGTGTGTGTTGTGTTTTTCGGTGTGTGTGTGTGTGACAGTGTGTACTTTGAGTTAGAATTAATTTTGCGTCACAATTTTCTGGTGTACCATCTTTTTTTCAAATAAATTTTGGTGCTTTGTTAATGGTTTTTTTGCTAGAGAAATGATTGGTCAGGTTTAGTGTTGATTATTCATCATTCCAATGTAGTTCTGTTTTGAAATAACCTGTGCTAGAATTGTCGATGCGGGCTTCTCAAGGGAATGTGATAAGCTATTATTAGATAGAGAAGTCATTCTGGTCCTAACTGTCCCCCAGTTATCCCGATATGTGTGACTAGCAGCACGTTTTGTTCACGTGACGTATGTGTCGGTGGTATGTTCCTGGAGTATGCTTCACTTGATCATCAAGTATTTTTGAGTAATATATAGGGAGTTTTGTTTTTTTCGTTCCAAAATTGAAGCTTTGTTTGTTGCCAGGCTTTTCACGCTATTTTTTTTGCCTACTTTTTCACAGTGTGTGTGTGGGGTGTGTGTGTGTGTGTGTGTGTGTGTGGACAGCAGGAGAGTTGGGCAGCAGAATACCCACAGCAGACGCTCACTGTTTTCAACCATTACCCCTGTGGGCAGCAGCAGTCAGCAATACTTGGCTGTGGGCTGTGCTGACCGCCTGACCTTCCTCTCCATCAACGACCAGTCAGTGGGTCAGCAGCCTTGACACTGTGGTCAAGGTCATGTGTGTGCAGGTGGTGGACACCACCTTTTTGAGGGCTGGACACCGGCGCCATCATCGTCATCAGCCTCACAGTGAGCCGAACTGTCGCCGTGTGTAGTTTTTAGAAAGTCTCACATTGTGCTACTGTCAAAAAAAAAGAAGGGCTGTAGACATCATATGAGTAAATGCATTGGGACGATCACTATTTGCAGCTGTCAGTGTGGAAGTGTTTCCTATTGTTTAGTAAATGTGTCGTTTTTGTGAGTTTACGTGCAGATGATTATTTCCTGCAGTAACATTTAGAACAGACTCTATCTAACATGTTTTCTCTGTCGGTTTGGAGTCACTTGACCCGAAAGAAACAAAGAGCCACATTCTGTTAAGGTGGAACCAAAAACAAAAAACCCAAAATTGCTAGGGCGCAGATCTTCAAGCAAATATGCATGTTTGTGCTGATCATCTTTCAGGGGGAGTGGGTGGGTGGGTGGGGGGGGGGTGCCGTTCTTGTTTTATTATTGTTGTTGTTTTTGGGTTTTGTTTGTTTTCACCAAGCTTGATTAATTTTTTCTGTTTAGTTTTTCCATAAGCGGGTTTCCTTGGTATGGTGACAGCCTGGCAGTGTGATTTCAGACGCTGCAGGAGACTCGTCGTTTCCAGGCCAGTGATTGTCCTGTGCAGTGCATGGCGTGGACAGGGAGGGCAGCACTCGACTGTTGACTGTTGCCTCCCAGGATGCCAATATCCATGTGATTGATGCCGGTAGTGGACTTCCTGTCAAATCATTAGTGGACACAAAAAAAACTGCGTTCTCTCTTTGGGTAAGTATATGATGGTCAAGGGGAATTTGGGGAAAGAAAAGTGTAACCTTTGATGATTAATGCTTAGGATCTGCCCAGGCTTCCAGAATTTTTTTTTTTTTTTATTCCCCCAAATATAGTTGTTGGAATGTTTCAATGAAGAATCCTGTAACATCTGTGTACTAGAGTATAAGTGGTGGAGAAACAAGTGTTTGGTACAGCTTTCTCTAAGGAAGATAAGTATTTGTGAAAACATGAATAAAAGAAGTTGGCTTGATTCATACAAAATCACTTTTACAGACCTGTTTACCCGGTGTTTGTTTTCCTGATTATCCTGGTATTGGCCAGTGACTGTTATTGCACTCAAAAACAAAAGATTCCAGAAGTAGAAGAAAAAAGAAAAAATGTAATCCAAAAGAAAGAAAAACTGTGTAACACTGGCACACATTGGTAAGCATGTACCGTAAAGTTTGGACTATAAGCCACAACTTTTTTCCCCCGCTTTAAAACCCCGCGGCTTAAAAAAACGTTGCGGCTTATTTGTGGGAAAAATCATTCACCAAAACTGGCCGCTTGTGACGAGCAAGCTTTGCTCAAGTCTGCCTGTGGATTCTGATGGCATGGGGGAAAGTCAAGCAGTCCACCCTTATCAATGGTTTTCGCAAGGCTGGACTGTGTGCTGCAGCAGATGACAGTGCAAGCGACGAGCAGCAGCGACTTCCACCTTGCCTCAAGAGGGAAGCGACGGTGAAATTTAAGGCTGAAGTCGTGACAAGATGGCGGGGGGAAGTACTACTATTTCTGTTCAACTTCGACACCCAAGAAGAAGACTTCAGCAGATTCGGTGGACAGGACGATGATGACACTGAATAAATGTGATAATCCTAAGATTATGAACTTTATTTTTGTTGTGATTAACCGTCTTTAGTATGCACTTACCTGAGCTTAGTTACGCCGGGAAAAACCCCTCGGCAAGGTAAGTAACTCGTAATTTGAACATGGTTACCAATTAAAAATTAATATTTTAAAAAAGAGGAAAGGAAACAGTTTAATGAAAATAATTTTTAAAAATCCTACGAATATATATGTTGCTATATCATAAGTTTGAAGAATATCACATGGCCATTTACTCGGGAAAAAAAAAAATCTTCTTCAGAACTTTCTTCCGATCATACCTGGAACCTCATCCCAGTCGAAATCAGGTCACTCTAAGCTTCATACCCAGCCTTTCACTAAGTCTTATGCCGTAAATCCTACAAATTCACAGTATCTTCATCACTAGATCCCGTTATAGAACGGCAGAAATCAATGTTAGCGATGGCGAAAAAAAAGCATTTCGACCACAAAACTTTAAAAATTCGTAACTCGAGAACTACGGCCCCTTATCGACTCGCGGTTTTTTGCAAACGGAAGTAAATGGCCACAGGAAGAAGGAAGTCACGTTCTCGCCGGAAATTTCCCTTTTCTACGGAAATATGGCGGCGCCCATTGTTGCCACGTGTTTTACCGGGCACTGGGCAGGTGCCCCAGCGTTTTGGCTGTGTGATTTCCGGTTTGGCGCTAGCGGGCGCTCCCTGTCAAGAGGGTTAAAACACAGTGTTTTACCTTTTCACACAGGAAAGTTTAGCCAAAAACGAAGCTTTCGGCCTCCATCCAGAGGCCTTCGTCAGCGCCGAATGTCTCGCTGAGCGAGTTGTGTTTGGTGCCCGCGGGTCTCGAGATGAACTCGAGTCACAAGACTGAATAAGGGAAGTGTAGGCTGCTGGTAGGTTATGTCGCCCCCAGTCTCGGTTGAGGGAAGGAGACGTGGCTGCGATGTAGATGGCCTCCTTTACTTCTCTTTGGAACCATTTAGGTTCCTGGTCCAGGACGCTGACATTGTCCTGGGAGAACTCATGTCCGCTGATGTTCAAGTGTTCTCCGACTGGTGATGATTCTCTCGTGTTCTTTGTTTTGGAATGAATCCGCAAGGGACTAAATTACAATAAACAATACATTCCAAGGATAAGTACCAAGCACCATTCCAGCAACTTACAGAGCAGCTTGGTGTTGCAGTGACTGCAATAAATATTCAATTATAAACAAAGCTTGCTCTTATGTCTTAGATTGAGAAATAGGGGGAGATAAGCATTCATATTTGCAGTGGTAGATAATTCTGCCTAACTAACAGTCTGTGCTTGAGTGGGTGAATGGGGAAAATAATAAAAGTGCTTGGTACTTATCCTTGGAATTTATTAGTTTATTGTAATTTAGTCCCTTGCGGATTCATTCCAAGAACTGGCCCTCAGCACTTGTGTCTTAAGAGGTTATTTTTTTATATTTCTACTTTTCACAAGAAAATTCAATTCAATTCAATTCAATTCAAACGACTTTATTATCACAAACGTGAAATTCAATGTGGCAACGTCTTTGATTTTTAAAACACATAACACAATTATTACAACAACAACAACAACAACAACAACAACAAAAAAACATATCCAATAAACAGCATTCTATTTATCTCATTTTATGTTATGCACTTCAAACACAACACTATGCACCAAAACACACACACACACACACACGCACGCACGCATGCGCGCGCGCGCACGCTCACGTCAGTTCAAGTTCTCAATGTTTTCATTCGTCACCTGTAAAATAGAATCATTTGTTTAAAAATTGGATGGACATGGGGATGAAACTCTTTTTTGTTCTACACAGTCTAAATTTTGGGGTCCTATAACGTCTTCCAGATGGCAAAAGTTCATAATATTGACTCATATATTGACTAAGATTATGGCTGCTGTCGCTCACAATCATCTGCCCTTCGAACTGGTCTTTGTTCAAACAACACGTTCAAACTACTCTGTCTCTCGCCCACAATCTTGCTACAGACTTTCACCACCTTATTCAACACATTCTTGCTCTTCACAGTTAGACTTCCATACCAACAGATAAAAGAGAAAGTTAAGATAGACTCAATAAAACATCTGTAAAATCCTTGCAGCACTTTTTGTTTTACATTGAGGCTTCTGAGCTTCTGAAGGCAAAAGATCCTTGATTGACATTTCTTGTGGATAAAATTAGTATTTGCTATAAAATTTAATTTGTCATCAATTATTGTACCTAGATATTTATACTCACTCACACGTTCAACTTTCTCACCGCTAATATAAAGGTCTGGAACATCTGGGGGATTTTTCCTAAAATGGATCAGCAATTCTTTTGTCTTTTGAACATTTAGGTTGAGATAATTGTCTTCACACCAAGCAGCAAACATATTCACACGATCACAGTACATAGAATGAGAGTTTGACAGATCCTGGAGCTTGTTTTGCTTTTTCATGATTTTATTGTGCTCTTAGGTGGCACGTTTGGTTGGTTTTTTGAAAACTCAACAAACATACGACAGTATTGCACACCAGCCTTTCTTTGGGATAGCATTCTTCTTAAAACCAAAAGGCAGAAGAGTCGGTTTACTACTTTCCGCGGTCACTAAAGGCGAAACAGTCAGGTTTCGAAATATCGGTATCTGACCAGGGATTATATGTTGTTGAGTTTCCTCCCCATTGGAGATTGTCTCCCCCTTGGAGACTATAAGCTTGCTGAAGACTCATTTTGAGAAGCATTTATTTTATTATTTTTCCCCATTCACCCACTCAAGCACAGACTGTTAGGCAGAATTATCTACCACTGCAAATATGAATGCTTATCTCCCCCTGTTTCTTCAATCTAAGACATGAGAGCAAGCTTTGTTTATAATTGAATATTTATTGCAGTCATTGCAATACCAAGCTGCTCTGTAAGTTGCTGGAATGGTGCTTGGTACTTTTGGAATTTATTAGTTTATATATATATATATATATATTATATACTGATGACAGCGCAACGCGTTCGAAACAAATTTGTAGAGAGTTTTAATATTCCTTTTTAAAACTTGTTTTAACAAATATATATATATATATATATATATATATATATATATATATATATATATATATATATATAATATATATATATATATAAAAACAGTTAGGCAGTATTAACTACCACTGCAGATATGAATGCTTATCTCCCCCTATTTCTTCAATCTAAGACATAAGAGCAAGCTTTATTTATAATTGAATATTTCTTGCAGTCATTGCAACACAAGCTGCTCTGTAAGTTGCTGGAATGGTGCTCGGTACTTATCCTTGGATTTTATTAGTTTTTTTGTAATTTAGTCCCTTGCGGATTCATTCCAAGAACTGGCCCTCAGCACTTGTGTCTAAGAGGTTATCTTTTTATATTTTCTACTTTTCACAAGAAAATGTAGCTTGTTTTGCTCTTTCATGATTTTCTTTGGCTTCTTAGGTGGCACTTTTGGTTGGTTTTTTTGAAAACTCAACAAACATACTACGGTATTGCACACCAGCCTTTTCTGGGATAGCATTCTTCTTAAAGCCGAAAAGGCAGAGGAGTCGAATTACCACTTTCCGCAGTCACTGAGGAGAAACAACCAGGTTCGAAATATCGGTATATGACCAGGAGTTATGTGTTAGTGAGTTTCCTCCCTATTGGAGATTATAAACTTGCTGAAGGCTCATTTTGAGAAGCATTTATTTTATTTTTCCCCATCCACCCACTTGAGCACATACAGTTAGTTAGGCAGTATTAACTACCACTGCAGATATGAATGCTTATCTCCCTCTATTTCTTCAATCTAAGACATAAGAGCAAGCTTTGTTTATAATTGAATATATATATATGTATGTATGTACACTGTTTGTACAATGTCTTTCCTCTTGTTGTTTCAGATGGTGGATCACATAGTGTTGAGTGGATCTGGAGACAGGAAGGTCATGGCTCACAATGTCCATGTAAGTCTTTCCCTCAGTTTCTGGCCATTTCTCTTTCACATGTAGATGTGTGTTTCCATTTTTTTTTCTTACCCTGTTTCTTTGCCTGAACTTAACCCTTCACTGCCACAGTATAATAGCACATTTGAATATCTGTATGCCGTGGTAAAATTTAGCTTTTTGGGTAGGTTCAATAAAATGGTTACTGCTCACTTATTTCTTGACAGATCTCTTTGATTTTTTGCATGTTGTTATGCATTCGTCTACAATGTTCTGTCAAAATGACTATGTGATAATTAGTATAGCAAAATGTACATAATTATAAAAATTTTACCAAAAATAACAGTTTTCGAGTATACACAAACACATTGCGCCAAATGAATGAGTCAAAACACAAAAAAAAGTGGTCAATTATTTATTAAAATATCACCTAAACACATGACAGTCATATAAATCCCAAGGAATGTTGTTCTTGATGATAATCTGCTCATAATTGGGGTACTATTTTTAGGTAAAAAGGGGCAATAATCATGTTTTTTTCACGGTATCTTCACTAACAGTACATTATTCATCCATTTTTATTTGTTAGATTTTTTTGTGGATTACTTCTTTATACCCTTGTCTACAATTTCAATCATTCTAATTGGTTTTGTTGGTTAGATGAGGGTTTCACACTAATAACATTGGTAAAAAAGTTTTTTTTTTGGGTTTTCAATATGAGTTTTAGAACAATTGAGCATATAAAACCCACTAAACATAGCAAAAATACCTTTTGGGTGTTAACTCAACAACATTACAAAAATCTGGATTGTATTGTTGTAAATAAATGTCCCTCTGTGGAACAATCTTTTACTGGGGTACCCCAATTCTACTAAAAGGGGCTAATTTTACTATTTGGGGAGGTTCATCCCTCAATCACTGCTTATGTATTTCTTTACCTATGACTTAGATTTTATGGCTTCTCTTTCCTTTTACCACAAGCTTTGATGCTATATAACAATAATGTAGTTTTGTGGGCCATTAGGGATGGACAGGGATATATATACTTGTAGTTTTAAAAAAAGAACAGTTTTCAAGTATACATAAACAAATTGCACCATATAAAATCATGAAAACCCAATGAAAAAGTGGTGTGACTAATTATTCAACATCAGAAATAACACATGACAGTCAATAAATCCAAGGAATGTTGTTCTTGATGAAAATCTGCTCATAATTGGGGGTACTATTTTTTAGATAAAAAGGAGCATAATCATGCTTTTCACGGTATGTTCACTAACATGTACATTATTCATCCTTTTGTTTGAGTTATTTGTTAGATTTTTTGGATTACTTCCTTATAGTACTAATACCCTTGTCTTCAATTTCACATCATTCTATTTTGGTTTTATTGGGTTATGATGAGGGTTCACACAAATTTACATGTGATAAAAACAGTTTTTGTTTTGTTTTCAATGGAGAGTTTTAGAACAATTATTGGGCAAATAAAAGCCCACTAAACACGCGAAAATACCTGTTGGTGTTAACTCAACAACATTACAAACATCTGGGATTTGTATTGCAGTAAATGTCCCTCTGTGTAACAATCTGTATGTTACTGGGGGTACCACAATTCTACTAGAAAGGGGCGTAATTTTACTTTTTGGGGGTAGGTTCAGTACCTCAATCTGTTATTTATTTGTTGACATAGACTTAGATTTTTTTGGCTTCTCTTTCCCTTTACCCCAAGCTATGATTTCTATGTAACAAATGGTGGTTTTACAAGAAAAACCCTTTCTGAACACATACACATGTTACAACACATAAAACCTGTAAAACTGAATAAAAACTTCTGTTAATGTTTACTCTGCATCACGTAAGTATACAGTGGTCCAAATTGTTAAAGTATAATACTTATTGGTAAATGTCCAAAATGACAACCGTGAAAAGAAACATCTGAAGAAAAAAAACAACAATTGTCTGTTTAAAAGAAAAAAAAAAAAACACACACACATTTGCATGCATTTGTTATCAAACAAAACACTAAGAACTGTGTTCTTTGTAAATACTTAATTACTTGCCACGCTGTTTCTATATAGGAATCCATCACTTGCTGTACAAACTCTTGGAATAATCCTCATGTTGTTTTGCATTCCACTCAATTATTTTAGGGGAGGGTGCTCTTTTTTTTATGTCTGTCCCAAATCATGGTTCAAAGAAACGCACACTGAGTTACTCCACATGGTGTTTTTTCACTGATGGCACTGGTCTGGTCACAGCATTGACAAAAATCATTGAACACACGCACAGGTGAGGAAAAAAAACAACTGTAGAATGCAACAACAACAAAAAAATTCCCGGAACTTTTTATGCAGATGATCCAGAATGGTCGAATCTTGTAGTGCCGGTCGTACCCTGGATCACCTTCAACTGGCATGGCTGCATTGTCGTTGAAATGCAGAAACTGAAGAAGAACTGAAATACAGATAAAAGTTTCAAGATAAGTAAGCAGACCCACAATTGGGCATACACACACACACACACACACACACACACACACCACACAGTAAGCAGACCCACAGTGGGCACACACACACCACACACACACCAGGGACTGTATTAACCCCTTGACTGCCACTGTTTTGTATCAGTTTTGCATTTCTGTGTGCCGGAGCAAAATTTTACTTTTTGCGGTAGGATCGAAATGAAATGAAGGGAGGGAACAGTAAAACGATAAACAAGTGGGGTATGTTTTGCTCCCATAAGGAAACCTAACACAGAGTAACTTTTATTCAAGACTGGCACAGCCTTTTAAACTTTAATAAAGTCAGACAAATACATAGACAAACAACCTAATAGTGGGGGGGAAAAAAAAAGCGCAGGCCAACAACTGAACTTCTGGGAAAGATTTGGACTTGAGGGGAGGGAGGGGGGGAGGGAGTTTGAAGATGGAGAAACTGGGGAAAATGAAATTAAAAAAAAAAAAAAAAGTTACAGATATGAAAACTCTTTCTTCTCTAGCTGCATAAGGGGAAACATCGCAATCCCTTTTTGAAGGCAGATATATTTGTATTGCCTGCTCCGAGGCCTTTTTCGCCCCTGGATCGGACTCATCAGGGAGACACGGCTGGTTGTGTCTGCGCTCCCGGCGTCAAATAGAGACACACCACAGTCCATAATACTGTGGTGTTCTCACCACCATGGGTGCAAAAAAGAATCCAATAGCACCCCCAGAGCAGCCAGCGAAGAGTAGTAAATGCAAACCAAACGAAAGTGTGGGAGGAAAAAAAGTTGCTGTAAATCTTAAGACATTATGCAAAAATATAAAATGTAGGGACAGTCTTTGAGCCTACGCCTGAGGATCCACCCAAAGATGCAAGGAGATCAGAAGACAAACACACAGACGGACAGAACAAATACAAATAACCTCATTTAATCAAAGCAAAATCGGAAATGAAATGAGGTAGGGAACAGTAAACGATAAACAAGTGGGTATGTTTTGCTCCCATAAGGAACCTAACACAGAGTAACTTTTATTCAAGACTGGCACAGCCTTTTAAACTTGAATAAAGTCAGACAAATACATAGACGAACAACCTAATAGTGGGGAAAAAACAAGCGCAGGCCAACAACTGAACTGTCTGGCAAAGATTTGGACTTGAGGGGAGGGGAGAGGGAGGGAGTTTGAAGATGAGAAACTGGGAAAATGAAATTAAAAAAAAAAAAAAAAAAGTTACAGATATGAAAACTCTTCTCTAGCTGCATAAGGAATCATCGCAATCCCTTTTGAAGGCAGATATATTTGTATTGCCTGCTCCGAGCCTTTCGCCCGCTGGATCGGGACTCATCAGGAGACACGCTGGTGTGTCTGCGCTCCCGGCGTCAAATAGAGACACACCACAGTCCATAATACTGTGGTGTTTCTCACCACCATGGTGCAAAAAAGAATCCAATAGCACCCCCCAGAGCAGCCAGCGAAGAGTAGTAAATGCAACCAAACGAAAGTGTGGGGAGGAAAAAAAGTTGCTGTAAATCTTAAGACATTATGCAAATAATATATAATTTTTGCGGTAGGTTCACTAATTTGATCAGTGCTCATTTATTGTGGAGATATCTCTTAAGGGTACATTTCACTGAACCACGATTGACCCAGACCATACCGATCATTGCCGATCTCTTGGACTAACGCTCTAGCGGCACCAATCGGCAAGAAAGGGGTCATTTGCGACAGAAGTACGCTCTGTTTACCATCAACTGACGCTCAAGTTACGCTAGGAACGATTAAAATACGATTGAGTTACGTGCTTAAATCGATGTGATGAAGATGTTTTCCAGTTCTACCTACACTCGAGATACGCTCACTGCCGACCCATCTACGATTAATGCCATTCTCTTCCCGCTCAAGTATTGCGTTCATTGACGGGTTTATGCCGCTGTACCTACGATAATATCGATCTAGTACGATTCATTACGCTATATCCACGTTCTATGCCGCTGTTCATACGCTCTAGATACCAATTTCAAAAAAAGCATGCCCGACTGGTACCGCTGTACAATTGTTTGCCTCATACCAAGGCAGAAGCATGGATCCTGAGCATGCAGCTCTTCACATGCTCCTGGTTCTTCAGCAACAGGCCATTGTCGACCAACGACTGATTATGATGATGATGCGGAATAACCGAAGAAGAAGAAGACGCAAGGCTTTCTGGGTGAGGCCATGGCTTTCTGCAGACAGAAGACTTCAATTTGGACAATATGACACTCTAATGGAAGAATTGAGAGTAGAAGATGCCGCTTCATTCTTCAACTACCTGAAATGCCGGCAGAAATGTTTGATGAATTGGTCCAAAGACTGACCGCAAGACTGACCAAGAAAACACCAACTTCAGACAAGCCTTGGAACTAGGGTTGAAGCTGGCAGTTACCATCAGGCACCTGGCGTCTGGGGACAAATACCCATCTCTCTCATATGACTTCAGGGTATCAACGACACACCATTGCAAACTTCATCCCTGAGGTGTGTCGCGCCCTAGTGATGGAGTACAAAGATGAAGTCATCCCCTGTCCTTCTCCCCACAGGAATGGAAGGACATTTCTGGGCATTTTCTTAAGAAGTGGAACATGCCCCATGCAGTTGGAGCTTTGGATGGGAAACACGTGGCCATTAGAAGCCTCCAAGTTCTGGGTCACTGAACCACAACTACCATGGCTTTTTCTCGATGTTTTGCTAGCACTGGTTGATGCCAACTACCAGTTTCTGTGGATCGACTGTGGTGGCATGGGACACTGTCAGATGCTCAAGTTTCAATGCCTCGGACCTGAAGGAATGTATTGAGGATGCTACAATTGGGTTTCCCAGATCCTGACCCAATGCCAAATGATGACAGGGACATGCCATACTTCATCCTCGAGATAATGCATTCGCTCTGCGGACATATCTGATGAAGCCTTACTCCAAAGGTGCATGACAGATGAGGAGCTCATCGCCAATACAGTGCTGTCCCGAGAAGACGGGTGGTAGAGAATGCCTTTGGGATCCTTGCGAACAGGTGGCAGCACTGCTAACTACTCTCCAACAGGACCAGAAGTTGTAAAGGACATCATAGAAACAGCCGTATGCCTCCACAACATCATGAGAATGAGGTATCCTGCTATACAGAATGCAGACTTGGATGGAGAAGATGTTCATCACAACCTCATTCCTGGCCAATGGAGAGCAAATGCGAACATGCATGACCTCAACGCAGTGGTCGGACCAAACAGGGACACCAGAGACGCCAAGAAACAGCGGGAATACCTCGATTATACTTCAACAGCCCAGCTGGATCTGTGGAGTGGCAGAATGCAATGATTCGCCCCAGAGACGAATAGAGAGACCATCTACGCTGTCCAGTGCATATTTCACATATTGCTGATTGTACTTTTCTTCAATGTTTAAATTCAGCATTGTGCTCATGCATTATAGAGTGTTTTGAAGCTGTTATTTCTTTAAGTTAACACATTGTATTCGTGCATAAATTGATAAAAAGTGATATTAAAAACATAAAATCATGTTGTGTTGTAATAAACTGATACAAATGAACAAATTAAAATATAATCACGGTTTCTTTTTATTAACCCATTTCAAATGTCAGATAATTGTGTAGATCATTAATAAAATTGAAACAAACTTTTATTCTCGTGTTTATAAAACATGAACATGTAATCATGAAATATCAAAATAAACCTTTAGTTGTGGCAGAAATAAATCTATGTCTATTGTTATGAATTAAATCATTACTTATCAAAATAATAATTAAACAATCATTTAACTAATAAAATGATTTTTGATTGAACACGCCAGTTATTTGGATGCATGTGTTTTAGTATTATATAAAAAAAAACAGTACACACAAAACAAACTGATAACTGTCCATTAAATGCACGGAATAAAAACGTCAAAGCATAAGTGTTTCTGTCACTGTGCTTTCGATTACTATGGCTGGTCCATCCAGGTGCGAGTCATTTCCAACCCCAAACGCTCGGCAAACACTGCTGAGGTTCATGTATGACGTGTTTTTCTCCGTGCTCGGTTTTGGTGTGGATACAGTGGGGTACTTGCTGGAGCTTGCAGGCTGTAGTTGTTGCTGCTCTGGGTCGCAGATTTGCTCCTCCGGAAACATCTGCTGCACCCATCCTGCATCCTGGGATCCCACACAGACATAGTCTGCCTTTGAGGTTGCTGGAGCCACTGACTGGGAGGCGGCTGCCATCCCTTTTCCACACACTGCTGTTGTTGCTCAAGCTGCTGCTGTGGCTGTTGCTGTTGTCCCTCGCGCCTGTCCATTTCCTCTGTGTAGCGCTGCAGGCAGGCCCAATATCCTTCTGCGCTGCTCTGTATAAATCCCTTGGGAAATTATGTAGGCAGCTGGACATCCATTTGCAGAAGTTGTCACGCTCTCGGTCGCCTGAAGGGGTAGGCTTGCACTGCTACAAGAGCTGTTGGGACATTGCCAAAAGCTGGTTCTGCATCTGTGCTGAAGAAGCCAGGGTAGACATTACGCCTTGTTTCCGCACTTGCTGAAGCAGGGGTCTTGGACCTGTTAATTGTTGAGGTGTACGGTGTTGTGGTCACTGACATTGGCCAGGATCTTCCAGTGCCTGTGAGCATACTGGCGTGTCCTCTTTTGGCCCGGCATCTCTGGCTTCAGCTGCTGAAATTGACGATGTGGCTGTGGCTGTGGCTGCTACCTTCTCCTTGAAACTTACGACGTTCCTTCTTTGACTTCAACAATATGTGGCACGAGAAACTGGAAACTGTCATAGATCCAACGATCCCGTTCTGTAAATTCCTCATCCCCTTGGCCGGACCTGGTCTTACGTAGGCGGCTGAGCCTGGTACGAATACTGTCATACCAGGTCCGTATTTCATTTACCGTCTTGTTCATCTGTTCTGCCTGATCCTGCCAAAGCTATCTTTGACAGCTTTGTTT
>CM031598.1:3832762-3833772 GCA_018398815.1 Conus ventricosus
AGTGACACAGAAATCCATACAACCAACAGTCCTTGCAACCAATACAAGTGACACAGAAATCCATACAACCAACAGTCCTTGCAACCAATACAAGTGACACAGAAATCCATACAACCAACAGTCCTTACAACCAATACAAGTGACACAGAAATCCATAAAACCCAAACATTCCTTGCAACCAATACAAGTGACACAGAAATCCATATAACCAACAGTCCTTGCAACCAATACAGTGACACAGAAATCCATACAACCAACAGTCCTTGCAACCAATACAAGTGACACAGAAATCCATATAACCAACATTCCTTGCAACCAATACAAGTGACACAGAAATCCATATAACCAACATTCCTTGCAACCATACAAGTGACACAGAAATCCATATAACCAACATTCCTTGCAACCAATACAAGTGACACAGAAATCCATATAACCAACATTCCTTACAACCAATACAAGTGACACAGAAATCCATATAACCAACATCCTTACAACCAATACAAGTGACACAGAAATCCATATAACCAACAGTCCTTGCAACCAATACAAGTGACACAGAAATCCATATAACCAACAGTCCTTGCAACCAATACAAGTGACACAGAATCCATATAACCAACATTCCTTGCAACCAATACAAGTGACACAGAAATCCATATAACCAACATTCCTTACAACCAATACAAGTGACACAGAAATCCAATAACCAACATCCTTACAACCAATACAAGTGACACAGAAATCCATATAACCAACATTCCTTGCAACCAATACAAGTGACACAGAAATCCATATAACCAACATTCCTTACAACCAATACAAGTGACACAGAAATCCATATAACCAACATTCCTTGCAACCAATACAGGAGACACAGAAATCCAATAACCAACATTCCTTACAACCAATACAGGAGACACAGAAAATCCATATAACCAACTTTCCTTACAACCAATACAGGAGAACAGAAACCCATATAACCAACTTCCTTACAACCAAATACAGGA
>CM031598.1:3834772-3852055 GCA_018398815.1 Conus ventricosus
AAGGGGGGGGCTAAAACACAATTCCCAACACTATGAATTCTTTCTCTCTTCTTTAAGTTTTCCCCCTGTAGCTTTCCCCAACTATCTATCGCTCACCTGGTAATGACTGGTCAGCAAAGAGGACCACCGTCCTGACAGGTTCGAGTCTCTAGGCCATCTGCTGGTTAAAACTGACTCTTTCCTCCCTTCTCCTAGTGAGTGCATACTCAGTTGTTCAAAACACATGACCAGCACCTTACCTTACCAGCCCTTGTTAAACTATCACTCAGTGGTCACTTTCACCCAATGACCACATTCGTTTCTTGAATGAGTCATACTCACAATTATTTTGGGGACGCCCACTACACTAGTCAAGCCATATGAATATTCTTCCTTTAGTTGTGGCACGGGGAAATGATTCATATCACTACTACATGTGATGGAGCGTCACATTGCCTTGATGTGAGGCTACGTCACATGACAAGTGAAGAAGCTCCGTGGTGCATTCCATGTCATGCGCCACTCACAATGAAACATGTTCTTTTAGAGTGTTGGGACTTGCACGATGTGAGATACAAACATTTTACGGCGGAGTCCATGAAGATCCTGTTCAGGGATGTCCCGCCCGACGTGATCCTTGAGTTTTTGAGAGAGATTAACATTTTTCATCTGATTTAAGATTTTACGGCAGAAAGATTTTTAACAAAGTTTCTGGTGCGTTTGTCGACGATGTCATTTAACGAAATGTGTGAAAGTTGTTTTTTTTTTTTTTTTTAAATGACTGGTGAGTTGATTTTAACGAGGTGACAGCCCTGATGTGGCCCTTTGCGGTCGGCTGGGCTATAAGCAACATTATCTTATCTTATCTTATCACTTGACTTTCCCACCGATGCACCAGAAGAGTTTGATCCCGTGTTGGAGTTTGTTTTTCTGTGTTTACGTTTCTGTCGTTCGCCGCTGGCCATATTGACTTGTAACGGTTCGAGTCTTTCATTTTAGCTTGAAATCGCGGTTGCTGTGCTAAAAAATTACCTGACATCTTTGGTGGAGATTGGAAGTGGTCACACTATTTAATCCAGCGGCGTCATCACACTTTCTTCATTGAAAAACTGTTGATTAACACCACTGTTTTCAGAATGTGTCCGACTTGCTGGGGAACAGTGCTCACCCTCATGTTTAGATTTTCATTGGGTCATGAACAATCTTGAGGAGACCTTACTGAGTCATGAGGCTTCTTTTAAAGTTCATATTTAGATTTTCATTGGGTCATGAACAATCTTGAGGAGACCTTACTGAGTCATGAGGCTTCTTTTAAAGTTCATATTTAGATTTTCATTGGGTCATGAACAATCTTGAGGAGACCTTACTGAGTCATGAGGCTTCTTTTAAAGTTCATATTTAGATTTTCATGGGGTCGCTAACAATCTTGAGGAGACCTTACTGAATCATGAGGCTTCTTGTAGCCAGAAGAATTGTTTCATCACAGAGTAGGACCGAAGCAGCATTCAGTGTGAAATCAAAACTGTCACTTCTGGACAGTATCGCTTTGTCTTTCAACAGCAGTCCCTTGAATCTGCAAAGGCTGAAAACTCAGGTGTGCATGTGCATTTGGAGTTCAAGCCCATACTCCCTTACAGCTTTTTTTTTTTTTTTTTTTAATACTTTACGCACCATTTTATAGAGAGAAAAAAATCTGACCACTACAAACATACGATATACTCAATGAAGTTATGCTTTGCTCAGGAATTTACCACTTTTGAAAATCATTGAAAAATGAGGTAAAATATTAAGAGTCCATCCTAAGAACTCCATGCAGTGAACAGTGGGTTTGTTTTCTGTGAACCGACTCATTGCTTGATCAGTGAAAGCAGTCAGTTGTCTACCAGTTATTGTCAGAAGTCTGACTTCCCCATTCATCCTTTGGTCCCTGAATCACCAGGAGAGTGCCAGCTTTGTACTGCCATACACTGCAGTGGATTTCAGCTTGCTGATACCTACTAAGAGGCCTACATTGTTCAGTGAAGAAAATTAATTGAAAGCAGAGTGTTCAAGATGTGTCAGTTTTGTGGATGTGTCGGTTTTGTGGATGTATTGGTCAATGTCTCTGATGTAAAATACACCAACAGCAAATTTTAGACATGTAAATCTGCCTCAGCCCCTGTATTCAGTCCACAGTGCACAGTCACTAGTCCCTTGGAGTCCAAATCAAGAGCCAGCATGTACTTAGGCTTTTAATTGAAAACAGCTGCTTACTGAGTGCTTCACCCATATTTGACCAGAAGGACAGGTCGGATAATGTTTGTAAGCAGGGAACCAGAGTGTTCAGTAGAAAATTGTTAGTAACTCGTTTGAGGCTACAGAAACATACATTCACAGATTCATGCTGTGTGGAAGTCATGACTGATTTATTGACACTTTTGTGAAAAAGGTACGCTACACATACATGCATATCCAGATCTTAAGTGCAGTACATAGAATGTGTATCCAGTTAAATACAGGTTAAACTAAAGGGATCGAACTTGAAAACTGAAAGATATGCAAACACATAATTCTTGGGCATATGTAGAACATGATACATTGGCTGCACTGTGCAGTAGTGTACCTGGCTCTTTCAGACAAGACCATAACCTCAGAGTCAGTCATTGAACGATGTTTTTTTTTGCATTTCATCGCCAAGTTAAGAGTTCTTGACATGAATCTTGAAGTTGTGAATTCCTGAAGGATTGAGGAATTTTGGCAGTTTTTGTGACGCACTTTAGCAGCTGGTCATTGTTTCTGGGTTTTGACCTTAACTTTTCTCTGAGAGTTCAGAATACTTGTATAAAGTAGAGGCTAAATCAAGATCTCTAGTCTTTGTGTGTTTATGTGAATAAGTTATGTTGATGTTCTTGAGAATTTTTTTCAAGGGCAAAAAAGAAAGAAATCAGAGATTTTACAATGCACTTCTAGGTCTGTATCCCAATACAGCAGTGTCACTGGACAAGGGACCACTATCATCAGCACAGGAGGAGAGACCAGCACCGTGTGCCCTCAGACCCTGATGCCAACCCGTCGTCCATGCTCCTGGCAACAGACGGCAGTGTGCAGAGCGGCAGAAGGTCGTCAGTGGTGGAGATGTCGGACCAGGCCCCCAGCGGCCCTGCAGTGGTTCTCCCCAGCTGGCTCAGACCACCGTCCTCCAGCAGGTCAGTATCACAGGACAGGGAGGGATCCAGGCAGGAGACCACACCTTCAGCCTCCGATCACCACTCAGACATCTGCCCCCGGGCTCAGTCTCCAGCTCTGTGGGCACCAGCCTGTCACAAAGCACCTCCCTGAACAACAGTGTGGACAGTGTGCGAGAGGTGGCTCCAGGCAGCTGAGTGCACCCAGTGCCAACGCTCGTCTTCAGACGTTGGAGAGAGACCAGGCCGAGTCATGCTGAGCATCACTGGGGCGGTAGATTCCAGCGTGGACAGAGAAGGGGCCGTGTCTTCTGTGTCCAGTGTGTCCAGAGAGGCCAGTCATTGGGTTGTGAAGAACAGAATGGGAGCAGACAGTTGCAGTGGGCATTGGCAGCAGTGTTTCAGCTCACAGTAACTTCAGAAAGAGTCTGAGCAGTCCCCTGTCTGATTCTGGCTCTCACCAGAATCTGTCTTCCACTCAAAGCAGCCAGGAGGAACACAGTAAGTTGGCACAACCTCCAGAGTCCTCCAGGCTTGTCATTCATTCATTCTCATCTTCTAAGCCCTCAAACATAAAAAATACCTCCAGTCCGAATGTCAACCAGCCCAAATCACCTGGGGTGAGTGTAGCCTATCTTGGTGCGCTAACATCAGATTTAGTACAACAGATTGTGCGTAACTTGCCTTTGACCAGCCAGTTGGGGGAAGTGAAATAACCATCCATGTATGTGGTCAGACAGGAAAACTCTGCCATGGACATTCCCTCAGAGAATGGGTCACAGGATGGTGGGACAAAGTCCACCTCAGCTGACAATTTTGTAGCTCAGCCACGAACAAGAACAACTTCTGCGCACAGTGTGTCCAGCGATCTTAGCTCAGGGGAGCACACTTTAACAGCCAGCATTCCTCCCTTGAAACTGTGTGAGGACTCGGACAAAGCCGGCTCCAAAATGGCACCCGCGCTCAGAGTCAGATAGCCTCAGTGTCACCAGTGGCACATCTCTAGGGGAGCAGATCAAACTGTTGTCTGAGAGAAACTCCTTCAGCCAGGAGACAGCTTCCAGTCTGAGCACCTTACCCTGTGTAACACCAGTCAGGGAAGGACGGGACAGCAACAAGCAAGTCCGTTCAGGAAATGCGTGAGGACTGCTCTGTTCTTTTGGAAAGGCTGGACATGGACAGTATCACCATCATTCCAGAATTGTGGAGTGAGATGGAAGAGGAAATGGCAGGCGAAGGAAGCGTAAGAGCAGGAAGGACAGAGACCAGTCCCTTCAGCGCCGACGTCGCTATGTGACCGATTCCAGTTCAGGGGGAGAGGATGGGAAATAACACCTGTGGGTGACGGCTACCACAGCGGTGGCCAGTCCCACACCACGCCTGATCCCTCAGATCTGTTGGACGGTGTGGAAAAAATGGAAGCTGACTGTGGCCTGAGGAGGAGGACTTGAACAGCACGCTGGTGGAAAGTATAGAGCAGCCTCCATCTGACGAGGAAGTGGGTTCTCCCCAAGCTGCCAACCCCACACTTCATACTGTCAGTCCCAGCAGGTAAACCTACACAGATTTAAACTTCACCTGTTCCCATAAGTTGATTTAAACATGGCAGATAATTGCACCTTCATTGTAACACAGGGATAACTTCGCCTTGATTTAAAAAATCAATAACATTAACATTGCCACGCAACTTCATACTTGTTTTGATTTTGGCAGTTACCCTAACATTGATGTCAAAGAATATGCTTGGATCATGGGATCCAGTTGCATTAAAACCTGGGGGGGGGGAGGGGGGGTGTGTGAAATACTGTTGCTTTTCTTTTTTTTTTTCCCCTGTCCCATCTTCTGTGCCACCTCGGTGGCATCGCACCCACGCTGCTCATTTCTGACTCCAGGCCACAGCCACAGCCCGGTCAGTCCACAGGGAGCAGTCAATGTCAAGAGGCAACCCACCGGAGGAGACACTGCACAACTGCCTAGTAACTTCAGTGACGCCTGTTCTGATCCAACAAGCAGGACACACCTGCTAAGCCCCATACTGACAACAATGGTTGCTTGGTTGGGGAACCAGCGTGAGTGAGCTCTTCCCCTGGAGGGCACCGCCAGGACATCCAACGACAGCTCCAAGGCCACAAAACATGGAGAGAACATCAAAACTGAGTTCACAGTGTGAGCAGGGCATGAAGGGCCACAAATTTTTTGAGACTTTTTTTTCTAAATGCTGAAGATGATGCCATGGATTTCCATTTGGTCTGAGATGCCTGACGGGGCTATATTCTATGCTTACTTTCATAATATATCCCAGCGTCAACCAGGCCTGAGGATGCAGACATATGCAGTGTTGATCAAGAAATTTGAGCAGCAATCTCAGCAACCCATCCATTAACTGATTAAGTGGATGAAACTTGACTGTGCGGTCCCACTCATCCTAGCTGAACCAGTAGCAAACTCTGCTCTGGGTAGGAGCTGGTCGGGGCAGAAAAATCCTGCATGCCTCTGATGGGAATTGAATCCACAGCCTCCCAAGAATCTGCGATTCTAACCACTTGCTGTTGTGGCTGGTGCTGTCATTAGTTTTAGTTTGATATTGGCTTGTTCACCTGGTACATGTTGTAGTTAGATATACAACTGCAGTCAGATTTCAGTCAGATTTCAGACAGGGCCTGCCTGTGAAAATTCAATGACTTGCTGCAGTAACTGGAGTGCTGTTTGTTTCTGAAATATGTTTGAAATAATGCATTGGACTTGAAGTAAGAAAGAGAAGAGAACAATCTTGATTGCCTTCTTAAGCATGTATTTGGCCACACTGGTTGATAAGGCCAAGTCTGGCCTGATTTGCAATTTCTGTTTATGTCAGATGAAAGAGGTTCTGTCTCTCTCTTCTTCATATTGTCTTTGCTTTTCCATTCCATTTGAACTTCTCTGCAAATTTTCCCTCTTTGAAGTGTGGATGCAAGTGTGGTTATACACACACAGTCACACACACACAGTCACATACAGTATACACACACACACACACAACACACACACACACACATACACAAAACAGAAGTTTGGTTTGTCCCCCCCCCACCCCCACCCCCCACCCCGCCCCCCACTCCCTCAACGATACCTTATCACCCATTGATCATTTCCATTCCCTTCCAATCATTAGCATTACCCACACCTCCACATACAACTACCCAACATAACTATCATCACAATCACCATCCATTAAAGTCACTAATGTATCATACCATTAAAGTCTTTTTTTTTTGTGTGTGTGACAAAGCACTATTATCAATCCACCATAATCACTATCGTCACTAATGTATCATACCATTCTACAAAACGAGCTACAAACCCCATTGTTAGTATGTTACATGCACACACACCCTTCCTCACTATTTCCTCTCCCATGATCCCCTCCTGGGTGGCCTTGATTCTGTCCGGCAGCCATTTTGATCTTGCATCGAATATTTGAAGATAAGTTGTTTCTCGTTATTCGTTTTCACTGTCCTAAATGGCATTTGTTTTTGCCTGAAGAAGACCCAAGAGGTCGAAATGCATTGTGTCTTGTCCTGTACTTTGTTTGTCTATGTTCTTGGGGGTAACTAACCCCCTCTCTTTCTAAAGTTTTCTTCATTTTCCGCCATCAGTCATTCTGTTTTGAAACAGAAGTTTGATTGTTTCTTTCAAACTTTTGTGTGCCAAAAACCAGAAAAGAAAGTAGGTGTTCTCCAAAACAAGTCAGCATACACACAGATAGGCGCTGAAACTGGATCGCTTGAAACTGTGCATGGCTAATGCTTTTTCCTTAACAACACTCAAACACACACACACACAAACACACACACACACACACTTACACACACATGCACACACACACTCTCTTACCTACACACACATGCGCGCACGCATGCAAACACGCACATGCGCGCGAGCATACACGCACGCGCACACGCACACACACACACACACACACACACACACACACACACACACACACACACACACACTTTGTAGTGGGATTGTTTGTTTCAAACTGTGTACAGCTTACACAAAATTCACGAAAACAAACCTTCTCCTCAGATAGTCAAAACAGTACAGATAACTTTTTTTTTATCCCATTGTTCAGCAGTCCTACAAACATGATCAGTTTTCCCACCTCACTCTTTTTCCTTTTGTATTCAAAATTCCATGTGGAGAACACACAAAGTGATGCACAGGTGACTGACTGTGTTTGTATCCAGCATGGGTCATTTCAGATTGAAGCTGAATCCAGAGAACCTGAAGGCTTTCCGTGCCAACATCCGTCTAAACATGAGCCCGTCACCAGCGAGGGAGCCAGCATGGAGAGCACGGGGGCAGACCAGGCTGACGTGGAGGGGAGGGTTGCCAACAAGGAGATCCTGAAGATCAGTGGGCCCTGTGCCCCAGTGTCGGGACTGTGTGTCCACAACAACTTGCTCTACGCCTGCTTCCAGAGGATTGGCGTCCACAGCTACACCTTGGTGAGTGTGCCCAGCAAGTGTCCCAGTAATGGATCATAAAAGTCTACGTTGTTCATTGCACCCAGGAACTGCCCAGTTGTGCCTTTTTATTAAAAAACGTTCGCATGGATACAGACGTATGGGATTAAGTATCTGGTTAGCTCTGTGTGTGTGTAAGAAAAGTGGTGTTGCTCCTCTTTGTTCATAGCACGGAGACAGCGCTTCTGAAAATAGCAAACAATCTTCTCACAGCTTTTGATGGAAACGAAGTTTCTCTTCTCTCTCTCCTAGATCTGTCTGCTGCTTTTGATACAATAGATCACTCCATTCTCCTCTCAAGACTCAATACTTCTTTTGGTCTTTCTGGTTCTGTCCTTTCCTGGTTCTCGTCATACCTCTCTGATCACATGCAAACTGTTTCAGTGAGAGGTGTTAAGTCTCCAGCAAGAGCACTTCAGTTTGGTGTCCCTCAGGGATCTGTCCTAGGACCGGTTTTGTTTGTGCTATACACCCAGCCTCTCTCGGCCATTATTAGCCAACACCTCTCCTTTGCCATAGCTTTTCAGATGACAACCAGCTGTATATCTCTGCCCATCCCAGTCAGCTTCGTGAAATAATCTCCTCTTCTCAAGCATACATTTCCAGTGTTAAATCATGGATGCACTCTGACCTCCTTCATTCTATGTTCAGTCTCGCAACTTACGCTCATCCACCGATTCTCATCTGCTTCGGCTTCCCTCCACTTGCCTGAAAACTTCAGGCCAACTTTCTTTTATCTGGCACCTGCTCTGTGGAATGGTTTGCCTTCTTCTCCGCATAACACAGACTCTTTAAAGACTTTTAAAACCACCCTAAAGACACATCTTTTCCCCCGGACTGATTAACGATACCCACTTATCTCTGTGTGCAAATCTGCTTGTTTTGACGCACTCGTGTGTCTGTCTGCATGTGTGTGTGTTGTGTTTTTCGTGTGTGTGTGTGTGTGACAGTGTGTACTTTGAGTTAGAATTAATTTTGCGTCACAATTTTCTGGTGTACCATCTTGTTTCAAATAAATTTTGGTGCATGTTAATGGTCTTTTGCTAGAGAAATGATTGGTCAGGTTTTAGTGTTGATTATTCATCATTCCAATGTAGTTCTGTTTTGAAATAACCTGTGCTAGAATTGTCGATGCGGTCTTCTCAAGGAATGTGATAAGCTATTATTAGATAGAGAAGTCATTCTGGTCCTAACTGTCACCAGTTATCCTGATATGTGTGACTAGCAGCACGTTTTGTTCACGTGACGTATGTGTCGGTGGTTATGTTCCTGGAGTATGCTTCACTTGATCATCAAGTATTTTTGAATAATATATAGGGAGTTTCTGTTTTTTTCGTTCCAAAATTGAAGCTTTGTTTGTTGCAGGCTTGCACGCTATTATTATTGCCTACTTTTTCACAGTGTGTGTGTGTGTGTGTGTGTGTGTGTGTGTGTGTGTGGACAGACAGGAGAGTTGTCAGCAGAATACCCCACAGCAGACGCTCACTGTTTCACCATTACCCCTGTGGGCAGCAGCAGTCAGCACTACTTGGCTGTGGGCTGTGCTGACCGCCTGACCTTCCTCTCCATCAACGACCAGTCAGTGGTCAGCAGCCTTGACACTGTGGTCAAGGTCATGTGTGTGCAGGTGGTGGACACCACCTTGTTTGCAGGGCTGGACACCGGCGCCATCATCGTCATCAGCCTCACAGTGAGCCGAACTGTCTGCCGTGTGTAGTTTTGTAGAAAGTCTCACATTGTGCTACTGTCAAAAAAAAAGAAGTGCTGTAGACATCATATGAGTAAATGCATTGGGACGATCACTATTTGCAGCTGTCAGTGTGGAAGTGTTTCATATTGTTTAGTAAATGTGTCGTTTTGTGAGTTTACGTGCAGATGATTATTTCCTGCAGTAACATTTAGAACAGACTCTATCCTAACATGTTTTCTCTGTCGAGTTTGGAGTCACTTGACCCGAAAGAAACAAAGAGCCACATTCCTGTTAAGGTGGAACCAAAACAAAACCAAAATTGCTAGGCGCAGATCTTCAAGCAAATATGCATGTTTGTGCTGATCATCTTTCAGTGGGGAGTGGGTGGGTGGGTGGGGGGGGGTGCCGTTCTTGTTTTATTATTGTTGTTGTTTTTGGGTTTTTGTTTGTTTTCACCAAGCTTGATTAATTTTATCTGTTTAGTTTTTCCATAAGCTGTTTCCTTGGTATGGTGACAGCCTGGCAGTGTGATTTCAGACGCTGCAGGAGACTCGTCGTTTCCAGGCCAGTGATTGTCCTGTGCAGTGCATGTCGTGGACCAGGGAGGGCAGCACTCGACTGTTGACTGTTGCCTCCCAGGATGCCAATATCCATGTGATTGATGCCGGTAGTGGACTTCCTGTCAGAATCATTAGTGGACACACAAAAACTGCGTTCTCTCTTTGTGTAAGTATATGATGGTCAAGGGGAATTTGGGGGAAAGAAAAGTGTAACCTTTTGATGATTAATGCATAGGATCTGCCCAGGCTTCCAGAATTTTTTTTTTTTTTATTCCCCCAAAATATAGTTGTTGGAATGTTTCAAATGAAGAATCCTGTAACATCTGTGTACTAGAGTATAAGTGGTGGAGAAACAAGTGTTTGGTACAGCTTTCTCTAAGGAAGATAAGTATTTGTGAAAACATGAATAAAAAAAGAAGTTGGCTAGATTCATACAAAATCTCACTTTTACAGACCTGTTTACCGGTGTAGTTTTCCTGATTATCCTGGTATTAGGCCAGTGACTGTTATTGCACTCAAAAACAACAGATTCCAGAAGTAGAAGAAAAAAGAAAAAAATGTAATCCAAAAGAAAGAAAAACTGTGCTAACACTGGCACACATTGGTAAGCATGTACCGTAAAGTTTGGACTATAAGCCACAACTTTTTTCCCCAGCTTTAAACCCTGCGGCTTAAACAACGATGCGGCTTATTTGTGGGAAAAATCATTCACCAAAACTGGCCGCTTGTGACGAGCAAGCTTTGCTCAAGTCTGCCTGTGGATTCTGATGGCATGGGGTAAAGTCAAGCAGTCCACCATTATCAATGGTTTTCGCAAGGCTGGACTGTGTGCTGCAGCAGATGACAGTGCAAGCGACAGAGCAGCAGCGACCTTCACCTTGCCTCAAGAGGAAAGCGACGGTGAAAATGAGGCTGAAGTCAGTGACAAGATGGCGGAGGAAGTACTACTATTTCTGTTCAACTTCGACACCGAAGAAGAAGACTTCAGCAGATTCGGTGGACAGGACGATGATGACACTGAATAAATGTGATAATCCTAAGATTATGAACTTTATTTTTGTTGTGATTAACCGTCTTTAGTATGCACTTACCTGAGCTTAGTTACGCCGAAAACCCATCGGCAAGGTAAGTAACTCCGTAATTTGAACATGGTTACCCAATTAAAAAATTAATTTAAAAGAGAGGAAAGGAAACAGTCAAATGAAAATAATTTTTAAAAGTCCTACGAATATATATGTTGCTATATCATAAGTTTGAAGAATATCACATGAGCCATTTACTCGGGAAAAAAAAAAATCTTCTTCAGAACTTTCTTCCGAATCATACCTGGAACCTCATCCCAGTCGAAATCTAGGTCACTCTAAGCTTCATTACCCAGCACTTTCACTAAGTCTTATGCCGTAAATCCTACAAATCACAGTATCTTCATCACTAGATCCCGTTATAGAACGGCAGAAATCAATGTTAGCGATGGCGAAAAACAGCATTTCGACCACAAAACTTTAAAAATTCGTAACTCGAGAACTACGGCACTTATCGACTCGCGGTTTTTTGCAAACGGAAGTAAATGGCCACAGGAAGAAGGAAGTCACGTTCTCGCGAGACTTCCTTTTCTACGAGAAATATGGCGGCGCCCATTGTTGCCACGTGTTTTACCGGGCACTGGCAGGTGCTCAGCGTTTTGGCTGTGTGATTTCCGGTTTGGCGCTAGCGGGCGCTCGCCTGTCAAGAGGGTTAAACACAGTGTTTTACCTTTTCACACAGGAAAGTTTAGCCAAAGCGAAGCTTTCGGCCTCCATCCAGAGGCCTTCGTCAGCGCCGAATGTCTCGCTGAGCGAGTTGTGTTTGGTGCCCGCGATCTCGAGATGAACTCGAGTCACAAGACTGAATAAGGGAAGTGTAGGCTGCTGGTAGGTTATGTCGCCCCCAGTCTCGGTTGAGGGAAGGAGACGTGGCTGCGATGTAGATGGCCTCCTTTACTTCTCTTTGGAACCATTTAGGTTCCTGGTCCAGGACGCTGACATTGTCCTGGGAGAACTCATGTCCGCTGATGTTCAAGTGTTCTCCGACTGGTGATGATTCTCTCGTGTTCTTTGTTCTTGGAATGAATCCGCAAGGGACTAAATTACAATAAACTAATACATTCCAAGGATAAGTACCAAGCACCATTCCAGCAACTTACAGAGCAGCTTGGTGTTGCAGTGACTGCAATAAATATTCAATTATAAACAAAGCTTGCTCTTATGTCTTAGATTGAAGAAATAGGGGGAGATAAGCATTCATATTTGCAGTGGTAGATAATTCTGCCTAACTAACAGTCTGTGCTTGAGTGGGTGAATGGGGAAAATAATAAAAGTGCTTGGTACTTATCCTTGGAATTTATTAGTTTATTGTAATTTAGTCCCTTGCGGATTCATTCCAAGAACTGGCCCTCAGCACTTGTGTCTTAAGAGGTTATTTTTTTATATTTTCTACTTTTCACAAGAAAATTCAATTCAATTCAATTCAATTCAAACGACTTTATTATCACAAACGTGAAATTCAATGTGGCAACGTCTTTTGATTTTTAAAACACATAACACAATTATTACAACAACAACAACAACAACAACAACAACAAAAAAACATATCCAATAAACAGCATTCTATTTATCTCATTTTATGTTATGCACTTCAACACAACACTATGCACCAAAACACACACACACACACACGCACGCACGCATGCGCGCGCGCGCACGCTCACGTCAGTTCAAGTTCTCAATGTTTTCATTCGTCACCTGTAAATAGAATCATTTGTTTAAAAATTGGATGGACATGGGGATGAAACTCTTTTTTGTTCTACACAGTCTAAATTTTGGGGTCCTATAACGTCTTCCAGATGGCAAAAGTTCATAATATTGACTCATAATATTGACTAAGATTATGGCTGCTGTCGCTCACAATCATCTGCGCCTTTCGAACTGGTCTTTGTTCAAACAACACGTTCAAACTACTCTGTCTCTCGCCCACAATCTTGCTACAGACTTTCACCACCTTATTCAACACATTCTTGCTCTTCACAGTTAGACTTCCATACCAACAGATAAAAGAGAAAGTTAAGATAGACTCAATAAAACATCTGTAAAATCCTTGCAGCACTTTTTGTTTACATTGAGGCTTCTGAGCTTCTGAAGGCAAAAGATCCTTGATTGACATTTCTTGTGGATAAAATTAGTATTTGCTATAAAATTTAATTTGTCATCAATTATTGTACCTAGATATTTATACTCACTCACACGTTCAACTTTCTCACCGCTAATATAAAGGTCTGGAACATCTGGGGGATTTTTCCTAAAATGGATCAGCAATTCTTTTGTCTTTTGAACATTTAGGTTGAGATAATTGTCTTCACACCAAGCAGCAAACATATTCACACGATCACAGTACATAGAATGAGAGTTTGACAGATCCTGGAGCTTGTTTTGCTTTTTCATGATTTTATTGTGCTTCTTAGGTGGCACGTTTGGTTGGTTTTTTGAAAACTCAACAAACATACGACAGTATTGCACACCAGCCTTTCTTTGGGATAGCATTCTTCTTAAAACCAAAAAGGCAGAAGAGTCGGTTTACTACTTTCCGCGGTCACTAAGGCGAAACAGTCAGGTTTCGAAATATCGGTATCTGACCAGGAGTTATATGTTGTTGAGTTTCCTCCCCATTGGAGATTGTCTCCCCCTTGGAGACTATAAGCTTGCTGAAGACTCATTTTGAGAAGCATTTATTTTATTATTTTTTTCCCCCTTCACCCACTCAAGCACAGACTGTTAGGCAGAATTATCTACCACTGCAAATATGAATGCTTATCTCCCCCTGTTTCTTCAATCTAAGACATGAGAGCAAGCTTTGTTTATAATTGAATATTTATTGCAGTCATTGCAATACCAAGCTGCTCTGTAAGTTGCTGGAATGGTGCTTGGTACTTTTGGAATTTATTAGTTTATATATATATATATATATATATATACTGATGACAGCGCAACGCGTTCGAAACAAATTTGTAGAGAGTTTTAATATTCCTTTTTAAAACTTGTTTTAACAAATATATATATATATATATATATATATATATATATATATATATATATATATATATATATATATATAATATATATATATATATAAAAAACAGTTAGGCAGTATTAACTACCACTGCAGATATGAATGCTTATCTCCCCCTATTTCTTCAATCTAAGACATAAGAGCAAGCTTTATTTATAATTGAATATTTCTTGCAGTCATTGCAACACCAAGCTGCTCTGTAAGTTGCTGGAATGGTGCTCGGTACTTATCCTTGGATTTTATTAGTTTTTTGTAATTTAGTCCCTTGCGGATTCATTCCAAGAACTGGCCCTCAGCACTTGTGTCTAAGAGGTTATCTTTTTATATTTTCTACTTTTCACAAGAAAATGTAGCTTGTTTTGCTCTTTCATGATTTTCTTTGGCTTCTTAGGTGGCACTTTTGGTTGGTTTTTGAAAACTCAACAAACATACTACGGTATTGCACACCAGCCTTTTCTGGGATAGCATTCTTCTTAAAGCCGAAAAGGCAGAGGAGTCGAATTACCACTTTCCGCAGTCACTGAGGAGAAACAACCAGGTTTCGAAATATCGGTATATGACCAGGAGTTATGTGTTAGTGAGTTTCCTCCCTATTGGAGATTATAAACTTGCTGAAGGCTCATTTTGAGAAGCATTTATTTTATTTTTCCCCATCCACCCACTTGAGCACATACAGTTAGTTAGGCAGTATTAACTACCACTGCAGATATGAATGCTTATCTCCCTCTATTTCTTCAATCTAAGACATAAGAGCAAGCTTTGTTTATAATTGAATATATATATATGTATGTATGTACACTGTTGTACAATGTCTTTCCTCTTGTTGTTTCAGATGGTGGATCACATAGTGTTGAGTGGATCTGGAGACAGGAAGGTCATGGCTCACAATGTCCATGTAAGTCTTTCCCTCAGTTTCTGGCCATTTCTCTTTCACATGTAGATGTGTGTTTCCATTTTTTTTTCTTACCCTGTTTCTTTGCCTGAACTTAACCCCTTCACTGCCACAGTATAATAGCACATTTGAATATCTGTATGCCGTGGTAAAATTTAGCTTTTTGGGGTAGGTTCAATAAAATGGTTACTGCTCACTTATTTCTTGACAGATCTCTTTGATTTTTTGCATGTTGTTATGCATTCGTCTACAATGTTCTGTCAAAATGACTTATGTTGATAATTAGTATAGCAGAAATGTACATAATTATAAAAATTTTACCAAAAATAACAGTTTTCGAGTATACACAAACACATTGCGCCAAATAGAATGAGTCAAAACACTAAAAAAAGTGGTCTAATTATTTATTGAATATCAGCACTAACACATGACAGTCATATAAATCCCAAGGAATGTTGTTCTTGATGATAATCTGCTCATAATTGGGGGTACTATTTTTTAGGTAAAAAGGGGCATAATCATGCTTTTCACGGTATCTTCACTAACATGTACATTATTCATCCATTTGTTATTTGTTAGATTTTTTTGTGGATTACTTCTTTATACCCTTGTCTACAATTTCACATCATTCTAATTTGGTTTTGTTGGTTATGATGATGGTTCACACTAATAACATGTGGTAAAAAAGTTTTTGTTTTGTTTTCAATATGAGTTTTAGAACAATTGAGCATATAAAAGCCCACTAAACATAGCAAAAATACCTGTTGGTGTTAACTCAACAACATTACAAACATCTGGGATTTGTATTGTTGTCAATAAATGTCCCTCTGTGTAACAATCTGTATGTTACTGGGGGTACCCCAATTCTACTAGAAAGGGGCGTAATTTTACTATTTGGGGTAGGTTCAGTACCTCAATCACTGCTTATGTATTTCTTTACCTATGACTTAGATTTTATGGCTTCTCTTTCCTTTTACCACAAGCTTTGATGCTATATAACAATAATGTAGTTTTGTGGGCCATTAGGGGATGGACAGGGATATATATACTTGTAGTTTTACAAAAAGAACAGTTTTCAAGTATACATAAACAAATTGCACCATATAAAATCAGTGTAAACAATGAAAAAGTGGTGTGACTAATTATTCAACATCAGCACTAACACATGACAGTCATATAAATCCCAAGGAATGTTGTTCTTGATGACAATCTGCTCATAATTGGGGGTACTATTTTTTAGATAAAAAGGAGCATAATCATGCTTTTCACGGTATGTTCACTAACATGTACATTATTCATCCATTTGTTGAGTTATTTGTTAGATTTTTTGTGGATTACTTCCTTATAGTACTAATACCCTTGTCTTCAATTTCACATCATTCTATTTTGGTTTTATTGGTTATGATGATGGTTCACACTAATAACATGTGATAAAACAGTTTTTGTTTTGTTTTCAATGGGAGAGTTTTAGAACAATTATTGGGCAAATAAAAGCCCACTAAACACAGCGAAAATACCTGTTGGTGTTAACTCAACAACATTACAAACATCTGGGATTTGTATTGTCAGTAAATGTCCCTCTGTGTAACAATCTGTATGTTACTGGGGGTACCACAATTCTACTAGAAAGGGGCGTAATTTTACTATTTGGGGTAGGTTCAGTACCTCAATCACTGCTTATTTATTTGTTGACATATGACTTAGATTTTATGGCTTCTCTTTCCCTTTACCCCAAGCTATGATGCTATGTAACAAATGGTGGTTTTACAAGAAAACCGTTTCTGAACACATACACATGTTACAACACATAAAACCTGTAAAACACTGAATAAAAACTTCTGTTAATGTTTACTCTGCATCACTGTAAGTATACAGTGTGGTCCAAATTGTTAAAGTATAATACTTATTGGTAAATGTCCAAAATGACAACCGTGAAAAGAAACATCTGAAGAAAAAACAACAACAATTGTCTGTTGAAAAGAAAAAAAAAGAAAAACACACACACATTGCATGCATTTGTTATCAAACAAAACACTAAGAACTGTGTTACTTTTTGAATAAATACTTAATTACTGCCACGCTGTTCTATATAGGAATCCATCACTTGCTGTACAAACTCTTGGACATAATCCTCATGTTGTCTGCATTCCCAGCTTCATTATTTTAGGGGAGGGTGCTCTTTTTTTTTATGTCTGTCCAAATCATGGTTCAAAGAAACGCACACTGAGATTACTCCACATGGTGTTCTTTCACTGATGGCACTTGGTCTGGTCACAGCATTGACAAAATCATGAACACACGCACAGGTGAGGAAAAAAAAACAACTGTAGAATGCAACAACAACAAAAAAATTCCCGGAACTTTTCATGCAGATGATCCAGAATGGGTC
>CM031598.1:3852155-3859655 GCA_018398815.1 Conus ventricosus
GAATCTTGTAGTGCCGGTCGTACCCTGGATCACCTTCAACTGGCATGGCTGCATTGTCGTTGAAATGCAGAAACTGAAGAAGAATCTGAAATACAGAATAAAAGTTTCAAGATAAGTAAGCAGACCCACAATTGGGCATACACACACACACACACACACACACACACACACCACACAGTAAGCAGACCCACAGTTGGGCACACACACACACACACACACCAGGGACTGTATTAACCCCTTGACTGCCACTGTTTTGTATCAGTTTTGCATTTCTGTGTGCCGGAGCAAAATTTGACTTTTGCGGTAGGATCGGAAATGAAATGAGGTAGGGAACAGTAAACGATAAACAAGTGGGGTATGTTTTGCTCCCATAAGGAAACCTAACACAGAGTAACTTTTATTCAAGACTGGCACAGCCTTTTAAACTTGAATAAAGTCAGACAAATACATAGACAAACAACCTAATAGTGGGGGAAAAAACAAGCGCAGGCCAACAACTGAACTGTCTGGCAAAGATTTGGACTTGAGGGGAGGGGAGAGGGGAGGGGAGTTTGAAGATGGAGAAACTGGGAAAATGAAATTAAAAAAAAAAAAAAAAGTTACAGATATGAAAACTCTTTCTTCTCTAGCTGCATAAGGGAATCATCGCAATCCCTTTTGAAGGCAGATATATTTGTATTGCCTGCTCCGAGGCCTTTCGCCCGCTGGATCGGGACTCATCAGGGAGACACGGCTGGTTGTGTCTGCGCTCCCGGCGTCAAATAGAGACACACCACAGTCCATAATACTGTGGTGTTCTCACCACCATGGGTGCAAAAAAGAATCCAATAGCACCCCCAGAGCAGCCAGCGAAGAGTAGTAAATGCAACCAAACGAAAGTGTGGGGAGGAAAAAAAGTTGCTGTAAATCTTAAGACATTATGCAAATAATATAAAATGTAGGGGACAGTCTTTGAGCCTACGCCTGAGGATCCACCCAAAGATGCAAGGGAGATCAGAAGACAAACACACAGACGGACAGAAACAAATACAAATAACCTCAATTTAATCAAAGCAAAATCGGAAATGAAATGAGGTAGGGAACAGTAAACGATAAACAAGTGGGGTATGTTTTGCTCCCATAAGGAAACCTAACACAGAGTAACTTTTATTCAAGACTGGCACAGCCTTTTAAACTTGAATAAAGTCAGACAAATACATAGACGAACAACCTAATAGTGGGGGAAAAAACAAGCGCAGGCCAACAACTGAACTGTCTGGCAAAGATTTGGACTTGAGGGGAGGGGAGAGGGGAGGGGAGTTTGAAGATGGAGAAACTGGGAAAATGAAATTAAAAAAAAAAAAAAAAAGTTACAGATATGAAAACTCTTCTCTAGCTGCATAAGGGAATCATCGCAATCCCTTTTGAAGGCAGATATATTTGTATTGCCTGCTCCGAGGCCTTTCGCCCGCTGGATCGGGACTCATCAGGGAGACACGGCTGGTTGTGTCTGCGCTCCCGGCGTCAAATAGAGACACACCACAGTCCATAATACTGTGGTGTTCTCACCACCATGGGTGCAAAAAAGAATCCAATAGCACCCCCAGAGCAGCCAGCGAAGAGTAGTAAATGCAACCAAACGAAAGTGTGGGGAGGAAAAAAAGTTGCTGTAAATCTTAAGACATTATGCAAATAATATATAATTTTTGCGGTAGGTTCACTAATTTGATCAGGCTCATTTATTTGTGGAGATATCTCTTAAGGGTACATTTCACTGAACCACGATTGACCCAGACCATACCGATCATTGCCGATCTCTTGGACTACGCTCTAGCGGCACCAATCGGCAAGAAAGGGGTCATTTGCGACAGAAGTACGCTCTGTTTACCATCAACTGACGCTCAAGTTACGCTAGGAACGATTAAAATACGATTGAGTTACGTGCTTAAATCGATGTGATGAAGATGTTTTCCAGTTCTACCTACACTCGAGATACGCTCACTGCCGACCCATCTACGATTAATGCCATTCTCTTCCCGCTCAAGTATTGCGTTCATTGACGGGTTTATGCCGCTGTACCTACGATAATATCGATCTAGGTACGATTCATTACGCTATATCCACGTTCTATGCCGCTGTTCATACGCTCTAGATACCAATTTCAAAAAAAGCATGCCCGACTGGTACCGCTGTACCAATTGTTTTGCCTCATACCAAGGCGGGAAGCATGGATCCTGAGCATGCAGCTCTTCACATGCTCCTGGTTCTTCAGCAACAGGCCTTGTCGACCAACGACTGATTATGATGATGATGCGGAATAACCGAAGAAGAAGAAGACGCAAGGCTTTCTGGTGAGGCCATGGCTTTTCTGCAGACAGAAGACTTCAATTTGGACAATATGACACTCTAATGGAAGAATTGAGAGTAGAAGATGCCGCTTCATTCTTCAACTACCTGAGAATGCCGGCAGAAATGTTTGATGAATTGGTCCAAAGACTGACCGCAAGACTGACCAAGAAAAACACCAACTTCAGACAAGCCTTGGAACTAGGGTTGAAGCTGGCAGTTACCATCAGGCACCTGGCGTCTGGGGACAAATACCCATCTCTCTCATATGACTTCGGGGTATCACGACACACCATTGCAAACTTCATCCCTGAGGTGTGTCGCGCCCTAGTGATGGAGTACAAAGATGAAGTCATCCCCTGTCCTTCTTCCCCACAGGAATGGAAGGACATTTCTGGGCATTTTCTTAAGAAGTGGAACATGCCCCATGCAGTTGGAGCTTTGGATGGGAAACACGTGGCCATTAGGAAGCCTCCAAGTTCTGGGTCACTGTACCACAATACCATGGCTTTTTCTCGATTGTTTTGCTAGCACTGGTTGATGCCAACTACCAGTTTCTGTGGATCGACTGTGGTGGCATGGGACACATGTCAGATGCTCAAGTTTTCAATGCCTCGACCTGAAGGAATGTATTGAGGATGCTACAATTGGGTTCCCAGATCCTGACCCAATGCCAAATGATGACAGGGACATGCCATACTTCATCCTCGGAGATAATGCATTCGCTCTGCGGACATATCTGATGAAGCCTTACTCCAAAAGGTGCATGACAGATGAGGAGCTCATCGCCAATTACAGGCTGTCCCGAGGAAGACGGGTGGTAGAGAATGCCTTTGGGATCCTTGCGAACAGGTGGCAGGCACTGCTAACTACTCTCCAACAGGGACCAGAAGTTGTAAAGGACATCATAGAAACAGCCGTATGCCTCCACAACATCATGAGAATGAGGTATCCTGCTATACAGAATGCAGACTTGGATGGAGAAGATGTTCATCACAACCTCATTCCTGGCCAATGGAGAGCAAATGCGAACATGCATGACCTCAACGCAGTGGTCGGACCAAACAGGGACACCAGAGACGCCAAGAAACAGCGGGAATACCTCGGATTATACTTCAACAGCCCAGCTGGATCTGTGGAGTGGCAGAATGCAATGATTCGCCCCAGAGACGAATAGAGAGACCATCTTACGCTGTCCAGTGCATATTTCACATATTGCTGATTGTACTTTTCTTCAATGTTTAAATTCAGCATTGTGCTCATGCATTATAGAGTGTTTTGAAGCTGTATTTCTTTAAGTTAACACATTGTATTCGTGCATAAATTGATAAAAAGTGATATTAAAAACATAAAATCATGTGTGTGTTGTAATAAACTGATACAAATGAACAAATTAAAATATAATCACGGTTTCTTTTTATTAACCCATTTCAAATGTACAGATAATTGTGTAGATCATTAATAAAATTGAAACAAACTTTTATTCTCGTGTTTATAAAACATGAACATGTAATCATGAAATATCAAAATAAACCTTTAGTTGTGGCAGAAATAAATCTATGTCTATTGTTTATGAATTAAATCATTTACTTATCAAAATAATAATTAAACAATCATTTAACTAATAAAATGATTTTTGATTGAACACGCCAGTATATTGGATGCATGTGTTTTAGTTATTAATAAAAAAAACAGTACACACAAAACAAACTGATAACTGTCCATTAATGCACGGAATAAAAACGTCAAAGCATAAGTGTTTCTGTCACTGTGCTTTCGATTACTATGGCTGGTCATCCAGGTGCGAGTCATTTCCAACCCCAAACGCTCGGCAAACACTGCTGAGGTTCATGTATGACGTGTTTTTCTCCGTGCTCGGTTTTGGTGTGGATACAGTGGGGTACTTGCTGGAGCTTGCAGGCTGTAGTTGTTGCTGCTCTGGGTCGCAGATTTGCTCCTCCGGAAACATCTGCTGCACCCATCCTGCATCCTGGGATCCCCACACAGACATAGTCTGCCTTTGAGGTTGCTGGAGCCACTGACTGGAGGCGGCTGCCATCCCTTTTCCACACACTGCTGTTGTTGCTCAAGCTGCTGCTGTGGCTGTTGCTGTTGTCCCTCGCGCCTGTCCATTTCCTCTGTGTAGCGCTGCAGGCAGGCCCAAATATCCTTCTGCGCTGCTCTGTATAAATCCCTTGGGAAATTATGTAGGCAGCTGGACATCCATTTGCAGAAGTTGTCACGCTCTCGGTCGCCTGAAGGGGTAGGCTTGCACTGCTACAAGAGCTGTTGGGACATTGCCAAAAGCTGGTTCTGCATCTGTGCTGAAGAAGCCAGGGTAGACATTACGCCTTGTTCCGCACTTGCTGAAGCAGGGGTCTTGGACCTGTTAATTGTTGAGGTGTACGGTGTTGTGGTCACTGACATTTGGCCAGGATCTTCCAGTGCCTGTGAGCATACTGGCGTGTCCTCTTTTGGCCCGGCATCTCTGGCTTCAGCTGCTGAAATTGACGATGTGGCTGTGGCTGTGGCTGCAAACCTTCTCCTTGAAACTTACGACGTTCCTTCTTTTGACTTCAACAATATGTGGCACGAGAAACTGGAAACTGTCATAGATCCAACGATCCCGTTCTGTAAATTCCTCATCCCTTGGCCGGACCTGGTCTTACGTAGGCGGCTGAGCCTGGTACGAATACTGTCATACCAGGTCCGTATTTTCATTTACCGTCTTGTTCATCTGTTCTGCCTGATCCTGCCAAAGCTTATCTTTGACAGCTTTGTTTGTTCAATCTCTAACCTTTTTGTTATAAAGGCATTCGTGGGCAGAAATAAACTCTGCCATACAGACTTCGTCTTCATTCGTAGACGTGCATGGAAACCTGGTTTCTTGACTGCCTGGTATTTTCTTGGCTGTCCGACTGTTGGCCGGCTTCTTCCTCGGTTCCTTCCTCATCTCCAGGAATGTTGTCGGTTTCAGGCTCTGGCTGGATGGGTGGTTCCCGACGGCGCCTTCCCCTGGAGGATCTTCCAGAGGCTTTGAGGTATTCTTACTTCGTTGCATCACAGATTTCTAGTGAGAGTGTTGGATGAGAACTTGAATCGGATTGATCGTACCAAAACGGGAACGGATCATTATAAAGCGAACAGAGCGGAGATGGGTCGTGGGCAGATCGTCATCACATCCTGTTGGCCTGAAACAAAACGTAAGTAGAGCGTAATTACATCCACAGCTGAGCGGAAGTTGATCGGCATCGATGCCGCTCTGTGTGGCAACACAAAAGGATGATCGGTGCAAGCGGGAACAGAGCAGGAGAAGAGCGGCCAGAGAGCGGCAAGCAGCGTAGGTTAATCGGACCAATCTTGGGCACATCGGGATCACTATTTCTTCCCCGCTCACTTTATGCTGTACTCCCGATGCACCCGACAAAAGCCACTCAAGATACGACACGTTCCCGAGGAATCTACGTTGATACCGATCAAACGCCGCTCTAAATTTGATCGGGGAGATCGGGGCTTGTCTTTGAACATGTTTCAAAGATTGATCCCGCTATCCCCGATCATTACGTTTAATTCCCGATACCTCCCGATTAAGGCAGATCAGTTCCCGCTGCTACCGTTTAAACCCCGATTTGCTAATTTTTCAGATCGGAACGAATCGGTGCTCAGTGAAATGGGGGTATTAGATTTTTGGCATGTTTTCTTCTCATACCCAGGGCTATAATACCTGCAAATAATATTTGATTTTGTTCATTCTGAGTATAATAAATGATCTTATAATTCAACTTTTTTTTAAAAATTATATTTTGCAAGCATACAAAAACCCACAGCAACAAAACAAAACACATACAAACCCAGCCAAAAGTGGTTTTAGTGTTTACTGAACACCTGTGTAAATATTTGGTAGTGAATTTACAACCCACAATTGTTGTTTTATTATGATAAATTTGTGCATTTTCTGGGGTACAGTACAATCCAGGTATCAAGGGACACAATTTGTTTTCTTAGGTAGGTTTACTGATATGCCCAGTGCTCTTTCAATTCTTGACATATATCTTAGATACTTGGGAAATTTTCTTGTTATATCCTTGCCTACAACCAGATATCACAATAGTTTGATTTTGTTTGTAATGAGTAGACCAAAAATAATATATAATGATGAATGTTTTGTTTGAAAAACAGACACTTTCAGAACATAACCAAAACTATAGCACTAAAATCACAATGAAATACCACAAAAACTGGTGTTAGTATCCTTTGAACTTCAGGACAAACATCTGTATTCACAATAAAGCTTGACAATGCATAAAATGTTTAGCAACCCATATCATAGGGGGCAATCCAGCCCAGGTAACGTGGGGAAAAAAGAAGGGAATTGAACATCATCCACAGCATCAGTCTGCACATCTTGCAAGCCTCTTGGGAATTGGTCTTGTTTAGCAGAGATGAACTAACAATAACAACACTAAGTGTAACTTCCAATTATTCTGTCAGTTTTCTTTCACACATGTGGTTTGGTTCACTCATAAACTAAGTGCGATTGATAAAAAGCCATTACCACAGAAGGTAATAAATAAAACATTGCAAAACCAACCACCCCCCAAAAAACAACAACAACCAGAGACTGCTAAAGATAGGACTGAGCTACAAAAGGCCACACCACAGATGATGAAAGCACACTAACAACTGAAAAATACACTGGTATCGCACAGAATACACCACAACACAGAACCTATGGACAGAAGGATCAGGATCCCACACTACTGCCAGTAAATGCAAGTTAGAGGTGACTGACACACATTTGGGTACACACACACACACACACACACACACACACACACACACACACTGTGCACAAGCACCATATTCAAATGCAACACACACACACACACACACACACACACACACACACACACACATACATGTACACACACACACACACACACACACACACAGCACCACATGCAAAAGCACCACACACACACACCATGCACAAACACTACACAAACACCACAACACACACAATGTATACCCACACCATGCACAAGCACTGCTCTCTCTCTCTCCCCTCTCTCTCTCTCTCCTCTCTCTCTCTCTCCTCTCTCTCTCTCTCTCTCTCTCTCTCTCTCTCTCTCTCTCTCTCTCTCTCTCTCCTCACACACACACACACACACACAC
>CM031598.1:3864655-3880913 GCA_018398815.1 Conus ventricosus
ATACAAGTGACACAGAAATCCATATAACCAACATTCCTTGCAACCAATACAAGTGACACAGAAATCCATATAACCAACAGTCCTTGCAACCAATACAAGTGACACAGAAATCCATGCAACCAACAGTCCTTGCAACCAATACAAGTGACACAGAAATCCATACAACCAACAGTCCTTGCAACCAATACAAGTGACACAGAAATCCATACAACCAACAGTCCTTGCAACCAATACAAGTGACACAGAAATCCATACAACCAACAGTCCTTACAACCAATACAAGTGACACAGAAATCCATATAACCAACATTCCTTGCAACCAATACAAGTGACACAGAAATCCATATAACCAACAGTCCTTGCAACCAATACAAGTGACACAGAAATCCATACAACCAACAGTCCTTGCAACCAATACAAGTGACACAGAAATCCATATAACCAACATTCCTTGCAACCAATACAAGTGACACAGAAATCCATATAACCAACATTCCTTGCAACCAATACAAGTGACACAGAAATCCATATAACCAACATTCCTTGCAACCAATACAAGTGACACAGAAATCCATATAACCAACATTCCTTACAACCAATACAAGTGACACAGAAATCCATATAACCAACATTCCTTACAAACCAATACAAGTGACACAGAAATCCATATAACCAACAGTCCTTGCAACCAATACAAGTGACACAGAAATCCATATAACCAACAGTCCTTGCAACCAATACAAGTGACACAGAAATCCATATAACCAACATTCCTTGCAACCAATACAAGTGACACAGAAATCCATATAACCAACATTCCTTACAACCAATACAAGTGACACAGAAATCCATATAACCAACATTCCTTACAACAATACAAGTGACACAGAAATCCATATAACCAACATTCCTTGCAACCAATACAAGTGACACAGAAATCCAATATAACCAACATTCCTTACAACCAATACAAGTGACACAGAAATCCATATAACCAACATTCCTTGCAACCAATACAGGAGACACAGAAATCCATATAACCAACATTCCTTACAACCAATACAGGAGACACAGAAATCCATATAACCAACATTCCTTACAACCAATACAGGAGACACAGAAATCCATATAACCAACATTCCTTACAACCAATACAGGAGACCAGAAATCCATATAACCAACAGTCCTTGCAACCAATACAGGAGACACAGAAATCCATATAACCAACATTCCTTGCAACCAATACAGGAGACACAGAAATCCATATAACCAACATTCCTTACAACCAATACAGGAGACACAGAAATCCATATAACCAACATTCCTTACAACCAATACAGGAGACACAGAAATCCATATAACCAACATTCCTTGCAACCAATACAGGAGACACAGAAATCCATATAACCAACATTCCTTACAACCAGTACAAGTGACACAGAAATCCATATAACCAACATTCCTTACAACCAATACAAGTGACACAGAAATCCATATAACCAACATTCCTTACAACCAATACAAGTGACACAGAAATCCATATAACCAACATTCCTTACAACCAATACAGGAGACACAGAAATCAATATAACCAACATTCCTTACAACCAATACAGGATACACAGAAATCCATATAACTAGCATTCCTTAAAACCAGTACAAGAGACACAGAAATCAGTGTAACCAACATTCCTTTTACAACCAGTAGTAGTGACACAGAAATCCATATAACCAACATTTCTTACAACCAATACAGGAGACACAGAAATCCATACAACCAACATTCCTTACAACCAATACAGGAGACACAGAAATCAATATAACCAACATTCCTTACAACCAATACAGGAGACACAGAAATCAGTGTAACCAACATTCCTTTTACAACCAGTAGTAGTGACACAGAAATCCATATAACCAACATTTCTTACAACCAATACAGGAGACACAGAAATCCATACAACCAACATTCCTTACAACCAATACAGGAGACACAGAAATCCATATAACCAACAGTCCTTACAACTAATACAAGAGACACAGAAATCCATATAACCAACATTCCTTACAACCAATACAGGAGACACAGAAATCCATATAACCAACATTCCTTACAACCAATACAGGAGACACAGAAATCCATTTAACCAACATTCCTTACAACCGATACAGGAGACACAGAAATCCATATAACCAACAGTCCTTACAACCAATACAAGAGACACAGAAATCCATATAACCAACATTCCTTGCAACCAATACAAGTGACACAGAAATCCATATAACCAACAGTCCTTGCAACCAATACAAGTGACACAGAAATCCATATAACCAACAGTCTTTACAACCAATACAAGTGACACGATTTCCGCTTCGTCACCCACGCTAACGGCGCTTTCTTTACTGCTGTCTTGTGTACAGAACAATGAAGCCACATCATCACCAGCATGTATCTCCGATAAAAGTGGATGGTGCTGATTCCCATCCGTCTCCTCCTCATCGCTAGTATCAGGATCCGATCCTCAAAGGTCTTCTTCATCACTTTCTTTATAATTTAGAACGTCATCTAAAACATCAAGCGCAGTATGACGTTTGGAAACGGAACGCGTCGACGAAGTGCTAGGTTGAGCTACTATCTTGAATATGCTTATCAGCTGATACCTCTCAGCTCGTAATTTGCATATCATGTGGTCAGTTGGGTGGTCACGTGAAGGGAAAGGGGCCGTACCTTGACATCAGTAGAAGTGCAAACATTTTAGAGGGTCGTCTCCCAAGTAGATTTTTCTGCTTTCTGTGATGAAGTTACTATGAAGCATACTCGTATACAGGCGTAGCGATTTTGGGTTTTCGCTATGAACGGTACTCGTAGCAGGCAGGGAAGGGGTTGATTAATAATTACAAAAGAGTGTGATGAAAGAAAATAAAGTTTATTTGAAAAGCTGTGTTTTGCTTCTTAAAACATCCTTTGTGGTTTTGTTGCTTTGTTTTTGTTAATTGCTTTCCACTGTGTTTGCTGCTGCTATGATCTGATATTGGAGATAAAGACATACTGAATGTTCATGACAGTTGTTTTAATAAAGACATACTGAATGTTCATGACAGTTGTTTTAATAAAGACACAGTGAATGTTCATGACAGTTGTTTTAATAAAGACATATTCAATGTTCATGACAGTTGTTTTAATGATGAAAAACAGAAAGGGAGACATCTGCAGATGGCGTAAATATAAAGTTTTTAGTAATTGTAGTACTGTTTTCAGAATGCAGCTGTGTGTAAATATAAAGTGTAGTAATGGTAGTACTGTTTTCAGAATGCAGCTTTGTGTAAATATAAAGTTTGTAGTAATGGTAGTACTGTTTTCAGAATGCAGCTTTGTGTAAATGTAAAGTTGGTAGTAATGGTAATACTGTTTCAGAATGCAGCTTTGTGTAAATGTAAAGTTGGTAGTAATGATAATACTGTTTTCAGGATGCAGCTTTGTGTAAATGTAAAGTGGGTAGTAATGGTAATACTGTTTTCAGAATGCAGCTTTGTGTAAATGTAAAGTGGGTAGTAATGGTAATACTGTTTTGAGAATGCAGCTGTGTGTAATTTAAAGTTGGTAATGGTAATACTGTTTTCAGGATGCAGCTTTGTGTAAATGTAAAGTGGGTAGTAATGGTAATACTGTTTTCAGAATGCAGCTTTGTGTAAATGTAAAGTTTTTAGTGATAGTAATGCTGTTTTCAGAATGCAGCTTTGTGTAAATTTAAAGTTTCTAGTAGTGGTAAAACTGTTTTCAGGATTGTGTAAAGTTTGTAGTGATGGGGTAATACTGTTTTCAGAATGCAGCCTTGGTGTGGGAGTTACACGACCACAAAGGCATCATCACCAGCATCTGTGTCGACAATGGCCTTCTCTTCACTGCCGGCTATGATAAGATTATTCGCTGTTATGATCTAAAGGTATGTATCATTTGGTCCGTTGATCATGGAACGAAAGAATGAGTAGAAGGGAGCAGGGTGGGTGTTCCAAGGTGGGATAGAGAGAAAAGAGTGTGAGGGGGCAAGGGTTGTAAGGGTTGCAGAGACAGCTGTGTAAGTTTTGGTTGGATGATGTGCTATTTCTGCTATTGCTACAGTGCTACACAGATTGTTGAGAAAGGACCAAGTCATCAATCTTAAGACAAGTTGCACCGTAACATCAGCTGTACTTCATGTATTTGCTTTAACCTTCATTGTCCTGTATTTCGTGTAACAAAAGTTGCCTAGACTACTAAGTTTATATTGGAATTTGCTGCCCGAATTGGGGTACTGACTTTTTAAAAAATTGTAAAAAAATAAACTAATGGATAGAAAGACTTCAAATTTTCAGCAAAAATCTATGGAAAGCTGAACTTTGGTTTGCACTTGTTATTTGAGGGGGATGTGGACATATTTTTCTGGCTCAAAGCAGTATTTCTAATCTTATCATTAGTGTAGTTGATTAATTAATCCATGCGTACCTGTGCAGTCATTATATTTCATGAGTGTTAAAGGTTTGTTTTTTTGTTTGACCATTTCTAGTTGCATTGTTCTTCATGATGCTAACTATCTGTATTTCCAGAGCCACAAGTTGTTACATTTGATGTATGGAGCGGGAAAATGCGTTATCATGAACATGGCTATCCACAATTCCTTCGTAAGTTGTTTTTTTATTTCTTTATTGTATTTATGTTATGAGTAGATTTGTACATTTTACAGTATGTTTTTTTTTATTTCTCTATTGTATTTACATTATGAATAGATTTGTACATATTACAGTGTGTTCAACTAAAACTGTAGGGGTGCTAATTTTCCGGTGTGAGCCGGAATTCCGGTTTCCGATTTCGTTCAAAATATATTTTCCGGTTTTGAAATAATTTCGGGAGAATGTTTCCGGTTTCCGATTTCATTCAAAGTATCTTTTGCGGTAGAAATAATTTCGGAGAATTTCACCGGTTTTCAACATTGTTTCCGAAGAAACATCGCATCGGCAGTGAAGAGAAGTGGTCTGCTTCGTGAGCCTCGAAAGAGACGTACATTGTTCGCTGAGAGTAACGTCCCTTGTTATCAAGCGGCATGGTCGAAATCGCCATTTTAAGGCCAAAGGAAGTGAAAAATGAAAGAACTGACTTTGGACAGTGACGTTTCTTTCCTTGAAAAAGGTGTAAAAAAAACAACAACAGATGGAGGTGGGTGTGGCTGCAGGAAAAAACAACGATGGTGTGTACTTCGAAAGTTAATGCAGGAAGATTGACTCGCCCGGTGTTTGCTTTTGTGTTCCCTGCAACCGGACGGTAACTTACGGTTCTAGTGGAAAATTAGCCTTGTCGGCTCATGCAATTGATACTGAGCACAAGCGCATTCTAGGCACGTTGCAACAGACTGCTAAGCTTGATGGGGCTGCTAAAACTACTGTGACCCGAGATGGAATTGGTGATCGAACTGCCGAGTTGAACACTGTTCTCTGTGCGTTCATAGCTGAACATTGTTTGCCGTTTTCAATTGGATTAGATTTCGTTGAACTGGGAAAGCAGTTGAAAGTTATCCTTCGACAATTAAAAGGGACAATTTTGCTGATAACTTTCAGCAAGATCAGCATGCATCAGATCTGTATCCAGAAGATGGTCCCGCACTTACACCCGTATGCATTTATGGAGACAGTAACTGTCTCACAAGGAGAGCCTCAGTATTAGCCTGTGGCAGTGAAGATTTGCGCTTGGAAATGCGTGTCAGAATTGTTATGGAACTGGCACTGAATCACTATCTATCCAATTCTAAACTGTCATCAGACATTCCTGAAGTCACAAAGGTGTATGCTCATTACTCTGACTTTTAAAACATGGATGATCTGACCACTGAAGAAATTAAGCGTGTTTTTCAAGAGGAAGTAAAGGCTGCAACTGTGAACTCGTACTTGGGCATTTGGCAAGTGCATGCTGTTGCCAGTGTCTTCCAGACTGTGGTCTTCTCCGTTTGGGGGTAACAACGTCCGCTGCCACCTTCATCAACCACTTCTTCCGAGAAAACTTGCTTCTCAGGAAACAGATGTACCAGGAGCAAGAGTCGGTATAGTGTGGTCACGGATAAATGGGAAGGACCTTCCTGAGGTTGTGTGGCGACCGAACCACTTCGTTGCCTGTCTCCCAACAAGAAAATCTGACAAAGTTGCCAAGCTTAAAAGGCCAGCCAAAAATGACATACATGCTTTTTTCTCAAAATTACCCAAAACAGATTAGGAATCATGTTTTGCTGTTAGATGGATGGGATGCAGATGCCAAGTGGCATTCATGTCTTGCCTTGTTGGCTACATCAGTATAATAATTACTTGCTCAGTAGTCATTCTTCTGCAATTTTGACTTTGTAAGGGTAATCTCCACAAGATGACATAATCAGTATTTCCTTCTTTGTACATGTATTTTTGTTAGGCATTGAGATGTGTGTGATTGAAACAAATGACTAAAATAAAGTCTGTTGATTTGACTTTAAAAATTGAGAGAAGAAGCTTACAAAATATTTTTTGAAAATTACACACCAACTTTGAACACTTCCAGCACTGACACATCTTTGACCTTATTGTTTCAAACATCAGTAATGAAACTTCTGTAAAAAAAAAAAAGAAAAAAAAGAGGAACTAGGGAATTATGATTATTTTATTATTTATGTGATGAACTGAAACGTGTACAATGTCACACAGATGTTGGTTGTTTCTGATCAAATTGATGTAAATTAAGTAGAAAAACTTGGGTCACATGGGGAGTAGACAATTTCAGGTCAAGAAAAACTTACCTGCATGTTGTTTGTGTCAGAAAAAAACTAATACACAAGTTTGATATTAGATACTTTATATTTGGCAGGTTTTTATATTCTAGTGTCTAATGTAATACAGGTTACTTCTTCACAATACTAAAAGGTAAGGTAAAGGTAGTCAAGTAGCCATTTCAGCCGTAGGGAGCAGAACGCTAGTTTCCACTACTCTGGGGTCATCATAATAAGGGCAGGGCCCAATACTCTCCCTCGCTGCATTCACCTTCCCCAACCCTGAATAGGGCCAGGTACCCATTTTCAGCTGGATGGACTGGAGAGCATATGGAAAATTTTCTTCTTCTGAGAGTTGTCTTGATCACAGGTCTCCTGCGCGGCAGGCAAGCACTCTAACCACTCAGCAAACCGGGCTCTCCTTCACAGTACCATCAATCTATTAATGATTTTAACAACGGTTATATTGATATTCAAAATCATACATGCCACTGATTTTAAAACTTTCTTCAAAAATGTGTTCTCTATTTACATTGAGATTTTGGAAGTGAATCTCCGTCACCGAAGAATTACAGACTCGTAGTGCATTATGTGTAATGTCTGATTCCGTATTTTCTTCACTTGCTAGGACTCGGTCTTACAAGTTGGACTTCTGACCTTCGTTTGGTTGTGTTTTACATTCTTAAATTTTTTTGGATTTTTTTATGTTTTCTTCACTATCTTTTAATGAAACATCACTCACATCCCATCTAATGGTTAGCAAGTTGAATCTCCCATAAATCACTTTATGAAATAACTGAATTCATCTGTTTTTCTTTTGCAGTTATATCAGTTCAAATGCTTTTAAAATCCACTGGACCCTATGAAAAATGTTTAACTAACTAAAATGTTTCCTTATTAATAAAAAAAAAAAAATGTATACCACTGCCTTGAGAAACAAGCTCAGGTTCTTTGTATAGTTTTGGATATTTTCTAGTCAGTATTGTAATGCTGTTGCACTTGAACAGTGATGAAAAAATTCATCATACAATGGAATAACATATTCTGTGTATGTAATTTATACTGTTAGTGTAACAGTGTGCCTTTTTTACTTTGACTTTAGCAAGGCAAATCGTATTTGGGCTTAAGTTCATCTAAAGAAATTGTGCTGGTTTTTTTTGTTTGTGTTTGATTTAGGAACCAGTCGGAAATTATTTCCTGTTCACTTTCTTTTCTTAAATACATTCATACGAAGAAACAGCTAATATGTATAACACGTACAAATCTTGTCTGTAATATACAAGTGGTTTATGTTTGTACTGTTTTTGGCAGCAATGTCCATTAACAGAAATGGGCTCCTAAAGTTATGGTTTGCCAAGTCACAATTCAAAGTTGTTTTGTTCATGCATTACACCTGAAGGGAAACACTTACATATAAATCTGATATAAAAGAAATGCTATTCATGTTTGTGCCACTGCATGCAGCTGTCTGAATTTTTCATGTGAAATACTATTTCGTTCCTACCTGATTAGATCTGTCTCTTTGTGTGTGTGTGTGTGTGTGTGTGTGTGTGTGAGTAAGGAACTGATTGACAAAGGTAGACAATATTATTGTGAAAGGACTTTAATGTTGAATTTTTAAAGCTTCTACAAAGAGAGAGTATCAAACACGTTTGTAAACAAGAAAACATTTTGTGGGAAAAGGGGGATTGCTCCATTACCCCCACCCACCCACCCACCCACCTATTAGGGCACTATCCCCTATCCCTGTATACCTACCATAAGCCAATGGGCCCACTTCACCAACATTGTCCTCTCACCCCCACACCTCCAAGGCGGCTGTCTATGCCTGACCTGTGTTAGCATTGCAGTATTACTGACTAGGCACAGCTGTATTGTTTCAACATTTTCTTATATATGGGATTTCAGGTTTACGGCTCTCAGGATTTTTAGTTTCAGGTTTGGCAACAGGGTAGTCCTAGCACCCATGAAACTGGGTTGGCACGCGCATGCATGCAGACACACACACGCAGATACACACACACGCACACATGCACGCAGTATGTTTTCCCATTACAGTTTTGATTTTTCATCCACTATCGGTTTTGAATGGCTGAAAAATGAAATTTTAAACGCTTTGAAATGGAGTTGCTGATGATGACAGTTTGTACAATAGACTTCAAAAGACCTCTGACATTCAACGTTTGTCTAAATGGTTGTGTATTTGTTTCCAGCTGTACACAGGTAACAGGGATGGAGAGATAGAACCCATAGATCTGCGAGATATGGGAAGCTTTGCATGTGAGGTGAGTGATGTTATTTCTGAATGTATATGTTGTGTACAAGTGGGATGTCTGTTTACACCATCACTGTAATTCATCATGTCTCAAGGGTGTCAGATGTCTGTTTACACCATCACTGTAATTCATCATGTCTCAAGGGTGTGGGATATCTGTTTACACCATCACAGTAATTCATCATGTCTCAGGGGTGTCAGATGTCTGTTTACACCATCTCTGTAATTCATCATGTCTCAAGGGTGTGGTAACTTTCTCCTGTGGTCACATGCTGAATAAGGACTCCCATCTCTGTAAATTTGCGTATTTCAGCAAAAACTGAAATTGGAAATAGGTGGAATTTTTCTTTATATTATATTTCTGGGAAAAATGATTGGAGACAAGAATTATTTTTATAATGTAGCAGTCTAGTTCTCAGAATGCTGGTCGCATGTTATGTCTGCTAGCAGACAGCATTGAAGTGCCAAATCTTGTGTTAATCGCAAGAGCAGCATTAGCATTTTGTCTAATCAGTAGAAGGCATTGAAGGCAAGGTAATTTGCTCTGACATGATCCTCATGCATGGGCAAAACATTGCCAAGGTGAAAGAGATGGACATAAGCTGTATGAACAAATGATCCTCATGCATGGGCAAAACATTGCATAGGTGAAAGAGATGGACAAAAGCTGTATGAACACATGATCCTCATGCATCATGGGCAAAACATTGCACAGGTGAAAGAGATGGACAAAAGCTGTATGAACAAATGATCCTCATGCATGGGCAAAACATTGCCAAGGTGAAAGAGATGGACAAAAGCTGTGTGAACAAATGATCCTCATGCATGGGCAAAACATTGCCAAGGTGAAAGAGATGGATAAAAGCTGTATGAACAAATGATCCTCATGCATGGGCAAAACATTGCATAGGTGAAAGAGATGAACAAAAACTGTATGAACAAATGATCATCATGCATGGGCAAAACATTGCACAGGTGAAAGAGATGGACAAAAGCTGTATGAACAAATGATCATCATGCATGGGCAAAACATTGCATAGGCAGACCTGTTTACTCTTACGATTTTGCCGTAATTTTTACGGGAAAAAATCGAAATTACGGGAATTACGGCCAAAAAAAATTATTACGGGGGAAAAAAAAAAATCTTAAACGCAAAGTTTCTTTTGCTACGATTCCGGTCAAAAGGCAAACAGCATTGAAGCGTTTCCCAGCGTGCCTTGCGTCTTATCCTTTGCAAAGATGGCGACGAAGCGAACACGCGCGCCCACGGCAGGTTCATCCAAATGTTCAAAAGTTGCAAAAGTTCGGCAACAGTTCCGTGAATCATACCTGAAGACGCCTGGAATACAGAGATCGTCACTTGGCGAAGAGTATGCCTTCTGTGGTTACTGTTCATCGGATTTTTCTATCGCGCATTCAGGCCAGTATGACAGAGTTACACTGCAAAACGAAAAAACACCTGAAGTACGTTGAAACGAAGAAAGATGCCGAGTCTTCACAGAAACTGACATCGTTTTTCACGACTGAAAAGAAGAATACCAAAAAGGAGTTCGATGATTTGTCTGTCATAAGGGCAGAAGCAATGGTAACGGAAACCTTGGTGAAAATGAACGTGCCATTGTCTGTGTCTGATGTTATCTCAAAGACTTTCAAAAACGCCTTTCCCGATTCTGCCATTGCCAAGAACTACAGTTGCTCCAGGAATAAGACTACAGCAATCATCAACCACATTGCTGAAACTGAACAGAAGTCATTAAAGAAGATCATTGCCAGTGTTTGCATCCAAAAGAGAAAAAAAATACAAAGACACTCCCATTTCCAATTGTGGTGTTTCCAAGTTCAAGAAGCATGAACTTGACTTCAGAGTGCCTGCTAGCTGAACAACATATAGTGACTTGCAACATTAGTATACTTATAAACAGTATTCAAGAGTGGCTTCTTCATCATAAAGTGATTTGTGTGTATGAAATACAAGGATACTCCCACTCCCAGTTGTGGTGTTTACAAGTTCAAGCATAAAACAGACTTGAGAGTGCCTGGTAGCTGAACAATTTGAAGGTAAGTAAAGTGTTATTAAAAATTAAATACTATAATTGTATAATTAACCAAAGTCTTGTTATTATGGTATAAATGCTTTACATTTGATATACATGTGTAAGTGCAAAAAGTCGCTAAATATTGCGATTAGGAAAATTACAGGTTTTTTCTGAAATTACAGGTTTTTTTTATGAGACATACAGGTACACGAAATTGGGGTTTAAAAAGGTCTGCATAGGTGAAAGAGATGGACAAAAGCTGTATGAGCAAATGATCATCATGCATGGCAAAAACATTGCACAGGTGAAAGAGATGGACAAAAGCTGTATGAACACATGATCCTCATGCATCATGGGCAAAACATTGCACAGGTGAAAGAGATGGACAAAAGCTGTATGAACAAATGATCCTCATGCATTATGGGCAAAACATTGCCAAGGTGAAAGAGATGGACAAAAGCTGTGTGAACAAATGATCCTCATGCATGGGCAAAACATTGCCAAGGTGAAAGAGATGGACAAAAGCTGTATGAACAAATGATCATCATGCATGGGCAAAACATTTTCCAAGGTGAAAGAGATGGACAAAACCTGTATGAACAAATGATCCTCATGCAATTATGGGCAAAACATTGCCAAGGTGAAAGAGATGGACAAAAGCTGTATGAACAATGATCATCATGCATGGGCAAAACATTGCCAAGGTGAAAGAGATGGACAAAAGCTGTGTGAACAAATGATCATCATGCATGGGCAAAACATTGCATAGGTGAAAGAGATGAACAAAAATTGTATGAACAAATGATCATCATGCATGGGCAAAACATTGCACAGGTGAAAGAGATGGACAAAAGCTGTATGAACAAATGATCCTCATGCATGGGCAAAACATTGCCAAGGTGAAAGAGATGGACAAAAGCTGTGTGAACAAATGATCCTATGCATGGGCAAAACATTGCCAAGGTGAAAGAGATGGACAAAAGCTGTATGAACAAATGATCCTCATGCATCATGGGCAAAACATTGCCAAGGTGAAAGAGATGGACAAAAGCTGTATGAACAAATGATCATCATGCATGGGCAAAACATTGCCAAGGTGAAGAGATGGACAAAAGCTGTATGAACAAATGATCCTCATGCATGGGCAAAACATTGCCAAGGTGAAAGAGATGGACAAAAGCTGTATGAACAAATGGTCCTCATGCATCATGGGCAAAACATTGCCAAGGTGAAAGAGATGGACAAAAGCTGTATGAACAAATGATCCTCATGCATGGGCAAAACATTGTCCAGGTGAAAGAGATGGACAAAAAGCTGTGTGAACAAATGATCCTCATGCGTCATGGGCAAAACATTGCCAAGGTGAAAGAGATGGATAAAAGCTGTGTGAACAAATGATCCTCATGCATGGGCAAAACATTTCCAAGGTGAAAGAGATGGACAAAAGCTGTGTGAACAAATGATCCTCATGCATGGGGAAAACATTGCCAAGGTGAAAGAGATGGATAAAAGCTGTGTGAACAAATGATCGTCATGCATGGGCAAAACATTGCACAGGTGAAAGAGATGGACAAAAGCTGTATGAACAAATGATCCTCTTGCATCGGCAAAACATTGCCAAGGTGAAAGAGATTGACAAAAGCTGTGTGAACAAATGATCCTCATGCATGGGCAAAACATTGCCCAAAGGGGAAAGAGATGGACAAAAGCTGTATGAACAAATGGTCCTCATGCATCATGGGCAAAACATTGCCAAGGTGAAAGAGATGGACTAAAGCTGTTTTGAACAAATGATCCTCATGCATGGGCAAAACATAGTCCAGGTGAAAGAGATGGACAAAAGCTGTGTGAACAAATGATCCTCATGCATCACGGGCAAAACATGTCCAGGTGAAAGAGATGGACAAAAAGCTGTGTGAACAAATGATCCACTGCATCATGGGCAAAACATTGCCAAGGTGAAAGAGATGGACAAAAGCTGTGTGAACAAATGATCCTCATGCATGGGCAAAACATTGCCAAGGTGAAAGAGATGGACAAAAGCTGTATGAACAAATGATCCTCATGCATCGGCAAAACATTGCCAAGGTGAAAGAGATGGACAAAAGCTGTGTGAACAAATGATCCTCATGCATGGGCAAAACATTGCCAAGGTGAAAGAGATGGACAAAAGCTGTATGAACAAATGATCATCATGCATGGGCAAAACATTGCATAGGTGAAAGAGATGAACAAAAACTGTATGAACAAATGATCATCATGCATCCTGGGAAAACATTGCACAGGTGAAAGAGATGGACAAAAGCTGTATGAACAAATGATCCTCATGCATGGGCAAAACATTGCATAGGTGAAAGAGATGGACAAAAGCTGTATGAACACATGATCCTCATGCATCATGGGCAAACATTGCACAGGTGAAAGAGATGGACAAAAGCTGTATGAACAAATGATCCTCATGCATTATGGGAAAAAACATTGCCAAGGTGAAAGAGATGGACAAAACCTGTATGAACAAATGATCCTCATGCATTATGGGCAAAACATTGCCAAGGTGAAAGAGATGGACAAAGCTGTATGAACAAATGATCATCATGCATGGGCAAAACATTCCCAAAGGTGAAAGAGATGGACAAAAGCTGTGTGAACAAATGATCCTCATGCAGGGGCAAAACATTGCATAGGTGAAAGAGATGAACAAAAATTGAAATGAACAAATGATCATCATGCATGGGCAAAACATTGCACAGGTGAAAGAGATGGACAAAAGCTGTATGAACAAATGATCCTCATGCATGGGCAAAACATTGCCAAGGTGAAAGAGATGGACAAAAGCAGTGTGAACAAATGATCCTCATGCATGGGCAAAACATTGCCAAGGTGAAAGAGATGGACAAAAGCTGTATGAACAAATGATCCTCATGCATCATGGACAAAACATTGCCAAGGTGAAAGAGATGGACAAAAGCTGTATGAACAAATGATCATCATGCATGGGCAAAACATTGCCAAGGTGAAAGAGATGGACAAAGCTGTATGAACAAATGATCCTCATGCATGGGCAAAACATTGCCAAAGGGTTTGAAAGAGATGGACAAAAGCTGTATGAACAAATGGTCCTCATGCATCATGGGCAAAACATTGCCAAGGTGAAAGAGATGGACAAAAGCTGTATGAACAAATGATCCTCATGCATGGGCAAAACATTGTCCAGTGAAAGAGATGGACAAAAGCTGTGTGAACAAATGATCCTCATGCGTCATGGGCAAAACATTGCCAAGGTGAAAGAGATGGATAAAAGCTGTGTGAACAAATGATCCTCATGCATGGGCAAAACATTGCCAAGGTGAAAGAGATGGACAAAAGCTGTGTGAACAAATGATCCTCATGCATGGGGAAAACATTGCCAAGGTGAAAGAGATGGATAAAAGCTGTGTGAACAAATGATCGTCATGCATGGGCAAAACATTGCACAGGTGAAAGAGATGGACAAAAGCTGTATGAACAAATGATCCTCATGCATCGGCAAAACATTGCCAAGGTGAAAGAGATTGACAAAAGCTGTGTGAACAAATGATCCTCATGCATGGGCAAAAACATTGCCAAGGTGAAAGAGATGGACAAAAGCTGTATGAACAAATGGTCCTCATGCATCATGGGCAAAACATTGCCAAGGTGAAAGAGATGGACTAAAGCTGTATGAACAAATGATCCTCATGCATGGGCAAAACATTGTCCAGGTGAAAGAGATGGACAAAAGCTGTGTGAACAAATGATCCTCATGCATCACGGGCAAAACATTGTCCAGGTGAAAGAGATGGACAAAAGCTGTGAACAAATGATCCTCATGCATCATGGGCAAAACATTGCCAAGGTGAAAGAGATGGATAAAAGCTGTGTGAACAAATGATCCTCATGCATGGGCAAAACATTGCCAAGGTGAAAGAGATGGACAAAAGCTGTATGAACAAATGATCCTCATGCATGGGCAAAACATTGCCAAGGTGAAAGAGATGGACAAAAGCTGTGTGAACAAATGATCCTCATGCATGGGCAAAACATTGCCAAGGTGAAAGAGATGGACAAAAGCTGTATGAACAAATGAATCCTCATGCATCGGCAAAACATTGCCAAGGTGAAAGAGATGGATAAAAGCTGTATGAACAAATGATCCTCATGCATCGGCAAAACATTGCCAAGGTGAAAGAGATGGACAAAAGCTGTGTGAACAAATGATCCTCATGCATGGCAAAACATTGCCAAGGTGAAAGAGATGGACAAAAGCTGTATGAACAAATGATCCTCATGCATGGGCAAAACATTGCCAAGGTGAAAGAGATGGACAAAAGCTGTGTGAACAAATGATCCACATGCATGGGCAAAACATTGCCAAGGTGAAAGAGATGGACAAAAGCTGTATGAACAAATGATCATCATGCATGGGCAAAACATTGCATAGGTGAAAGAGATGAACAAAAACTGTATGAACAAATGATCATCATGCATCCTGGGAAAACATTGCACAGGTGAAAGAGATGGACAAAAGCTGTATGAACAAATGATCCTCATGCATGGGCAAAACATTGCATAGGTGAAAGAGATGGACAAAAGCTGTATGAACAAATGATCATCATGCATGGGCAAAACATTGCACAGGTGAAAGAGATGGACAAAAGCTGTATGAACAAATGATCATCATGAATGGGCAAAACATTGCCACGGTGAAAGAGATGGACAAAAGTTGTGTGAACAAATGATCATCATGCATGGGCAAAACATTGCACAGGTGAAAGAGATGGACAAAAGCTGTATGAACAAATGATCATCATGCATGGGAAAAAACATTGCATAGGTGAAAGAAATGGACAAAAGCTGTATGAACAAATGATCATCATGCATGGGCAAAACATTGCACAGGTGAAAGAGATGGACAAAAGCTGTGTGAACAAATGATCCTCATGCATGGGCAAAACATTGCCAAGGTGAAAGATATGGGCAAAAGCTGTATGAACAAATGATCATCATGCATCATGGGCAAAACATTGCCAAGGTGAAAGAGATGTGGTGAAAGAGATGTCATCGATTTGTACTTTTTCTCAGCATCAGCCCTCTGGACAGGAATTTTTAGGTTTGTTTTTAAAGGGGTGTGTGTGGGCATTTTGTTGTTTGCTTTGTCTCACTGTCACACT
>CM031598.1:3881013-3947899 GCA_018398815.1 Conus ventricosus
TCGCCGTCCCATCAGTGTTCAGCTGATTTTCTGCTTCACTCAGGGGGTACCCAGTGTTCCCACCAGGTGTGACATTGTGACCGTCATTATGACCCTCAGACTTAAATTTTAGGGGGTTTTTTGTTGGTTTTTTTTTTGTTTTTTGTTGGTTTTTTTTTAGGGTCAGGTCAACAAACTTTCATGAACACTGGGGATGGTGTTGGAGGATTTGGGTGGGGTGTGGATAAAAGATTGGGAGCAAAAGGGGAATGGTTGGAGAGTAGGTGGGGAATTGGGATTCATCCAGTTGCCGTCGCCGTCTCAGCATCGCAGAGCTTCAGATTGTTTTCAGACATCATGGGCCCAATGACCCATGGCCATGCAAAATGATGGGTCAATTTTGAAAAAGATGGGTCATTGACAATCAAAGCTATGTTCACCTAGTCCTTGAACAGGTACCGCCTGCGTTTTTCCGCCCACACCTGCACTGCACTCATAAAGGGCATGTCCTGGAAGCTAGGTCCATCAATGCACACCCTCATCAGCTGGTCACAATGTGTGTTTGTGAGGGCTCTTCTCCTCTGGGTGTGAATGTAGTTCTGCACCGAGAAGGACCTTTCACAATCTGCTGTGTGGACAGGCAAGGTCAGAGCACAGGCTGTCAGCTTCTTAAGGTTTGGAAAGTCCTCAGGGTAGAACTTGCAGATGGCCTGCCACAGAGTCACAAAGTCGTCTCTAGGGAACTGCTCACTCAGGACTGTTCTCTTCAGAAGTCTCCACTCATCCATGGTCTCTTCTCTGTTGATAAAAGGCTCAGTGCTGGTGCTCTTCTGACCCTCCCAGGTGTGTGTCTTCTCGTCAGCAAACTGTTGAAGAAGTTTCTCCATTTGTTCCATGCCCCAGTCATCCAACTTGTTCTTGTCAACAAATGAAATCGGCCTCATAGCCAGCACCCCCCTCCCTCTTTTTTCTTCTTCTCCGCTCGGTCTCTCCCTCTCTCTTCCCTTTTCCCACCCCATCTTCCTCGCGATGTGTTCATGGCACTTAGCTATTTTTAGCGGTGTCAGTTTGCTGGATGACTGACCCACTAAACGCTGGAGGAGGGGGGTGGGGTGGGGCGAGGGGAGGGAGGGGGGATACACATGCCGCCTTGCTGAGATAAGATACAAGGGAAAGGAGAGAAAGACAATGGAGTGCGGGAGGGAGGAGTGGAAAGCCGAAAGGGGAGTGGGGGAAATACACGTGCCGGCTGGCTGAGAGAGACTAGAGGGAGAGAAAAACAATGATGGCTTCAATTTTCAGCCAAGAGATAAAAACTAAACACTTACCACTCGTTTTATCCTTTGAAAACATTGCTGACAAAGTCAGCTGCCACTGGTTTTCACTTTGTTTGAGCTTTTTCTTCGGTGGCATCTTGTCTTTAGCAGAACGATGACTCGATTCCACACGTTTTGAAAAGTCAGACGATTTCTGGACCCAGACGATTTCGCCTTTGCAAGGTAAAACTGATAGATGTTCGCTGATTGGTTGTTGTGCTTGGCTGTCAGCCAATCACACACAGCGATGCTAGGCAAGGCAGCAAGGTGCCAGTTTGGGTACTAGGCCTATACTCCGTTGTGTGGCCACATGTGCTTGGACCTGGTGTGGCTTGGTACCGACAGACCGAGGATCGAGACAAGTTGGCGATTTTTATGACGCGCCAGGCTGGCGCATACACACTGACTGTTACGCGTCATTCTGATAAAATATGCGCCAATGGCGCGGGCGCGCCAACAATCTGAAGCTCTGGCATCGTCTGAGTTTACTTACTGAAGCAACACCTAAGGTTAGAGGTTAGATCTGCCACAGGTTCATGTGACCATGCTTTTGCTTTGGATTGGAGGTGACTGAAGCAACACCTAAGGTTAGATCTGCCCAGGTTCATGTGACCATGCTTTTGCTTTGGATTGGAGGTGACTGAAGCAACACCTAAGGTTAGATCTGCCACAGGTTCATGTGACCATGCTTTTGCTTTGGATTGGAGGTGACTGAAGCAACACCTAAGGTTAGATCTGCCACAGGTTCATGTGACCATGCTTTTGCTTTGGATTGGAGGTGACTGAAGCAACACCTAAGGTTAGATCTGCCACAGGTTCATGTGACCATGCTTTTGCTTTGGATTGGAGGTACTGTAGCAGTGACCTTTAGACACACAGCTGCATGGCCATGCGCTCATGGGCAGAGAAGGGAAACCATTGAAGCTGTATCCTGGTGCGTTGTCTGCTATGCTTATTTTCAGTGTGAGACACCTCATGGGCCAGCACATTCCATTAAAAGAACAACGTGTGTGGTAATGATGCACAGAGTGGTGGTGTTAGGCATCAAAGTTGAACTTCTGTGCTTCATTTCTCACACACCTTTGGGAACACAAAGTAACTTCACCTGTTTTTACAATAATAGATGGCTCAAATCATGTGCGTAAACTCCAATTTTTGTAGATTCTTTCATCTTTCCTCTTCCCCATGTTCCGCTATTGTTGTCGCCACTATGGTCATGATGCCTCATTCTCCCAAGGCGATACAGGAGACAGTGAGAGTGAGGTTGATCCTCTTCACATGTTCCACTATTGTTGTCACCACTATGGTCATAATACCTCATTCTCCCAAGGTGATACAGGAGACAGTGAGAGTGAGGTTGATCCTCTTCACATGTTCCACTATTGTTGTCACCACTATGGTCATGATGCCTCATTCTCCCAAGGTGATACAGGAGACAGTGAGAGTGAGGTTGATCCTCTTCACATGTTCCACTATTGTTGTCACCACTATGGTCATGATGCTCATTCTCCCAAGGTGATACAGGAGACAGAGTGAGGTTGATCCTCTTCACATGTTCCACTATTGTTGTCACCACTATGGTCATGATGCCTCATTCTCCCAAGGTGATACAGGAGACAGAGTGAGGTTGATCCTCTTCACATGTTCCACTATTGTTGTCACCACTATGGTCATGATGCCTCACTCTCCCAAGGTGATACAGCAGACGGCGAGAGTGAGGTTGATCCTCTTCACAAAGTAGACTCCAGCGCTTCCTCTCGCTCTTTCCCTGGCCTTCACCCCCCCCCCCCACCTCTCCCCCTCCTACCAAAAAATGACCAAATCAGAACAAGGAGAACCGGAGGATGATGGCCATAAGATCTGGTCACCAGCAACAAGGCGAAGGATTCTCCAGTGGCAGTTCCTGAGGTTCCTGTCCTCACCAGCGAGAGAGATGCCCCCAGAGGAGATGCAGCACTGCTTCTGAAGTCACGTTGGTCATGTCAAGTGGATCCTGTTCTGATTCAGTGTATTACAGGGCTCAGTATAGGAAGCCTCCTCCTGATAGCAGTGATTGCATAGTCATGGATGCAGTATGGTTGAGTGCCTCCCTCCAGGAAGGTCCCTGTGAATGAACCAGTCGGCACTGGAAGTGTCATGACACATGATCACAGTGCAGGCATGGTGTGGAGGGAGAACAAACTCAGAGTTCCGTGAGTGCAGAACATGAAGGCCCACCAAATTCCATACTTCTACTCATAATGACTGCTGTAGATGATTGTTTGAGGCTAGATGTTCTTACTTTGTACGTGGCATCAGCAGTGCCTGACAGCAGTGTACTCTTTAACTGCGACAGGAAGTCTGAGTGACTCTTGAAGACACGCTTGAAGACAAGTCAGTGGATCTCTTCTTTATTTTCCTATTTGAGAGTATCTCATTACTCAGCATTTCTGTATTGGAATGAAGTGGGGTTGAAATTCACCATAGATATATATGCTTGTCAGGGGGACTTGATACCTCTCAGCTGCAACCTGTGAGTCTGTTGTTGTACGGCAGCAGGGCTTGGTATGGGAAAGAGTGCAGGTGTCTGTGTCCATTGAGTTTGTGGATCTGCTAAAGCTGATGTTTTTTCTCTTCTTTTTTTTTAGTTACTGAAGCATTATGTGCGTGTGTCCCAGTGCATTTGCATGTACACATACACTCATTTCTGTTCACACAAACACGCATAGAGACGCTCTCACACGAACACACATACTTCCATCTCTGGTGTCTCCAACCCGGTGTTGCAATTGTGCGTTTCTGCTGTTTGCAGTGTGTGTCATGCAGCATGGTGTACGGCCTGCAAGAGCACCTGTGGCACCACCTGGTGACCGACCACTTGCTGCCCAACACACAGGCCATGCGATGCCCCTGGTCAGACTGTGCCGTTGTGCTGGATACTCGCTCTTCACCTGAGGTCAGTGCAGCCTGAAAAATGAATCACAGTCTGGCAGGGTGCATTGACCTTCTTTTTTTAAGGGAGTGACCGAGGGGTGGGTGGGTGGTTTGGTTCACATCATCTTAGAGCAGATATTGCTGTTTGGATTGGCAGGATAAGTTGTCTGGGTTGTGTGTGTGTGTGCGTGCATGTGTTTGCGTGTGTGTCTTGCTCCTTGTTCTAACATTTCTGTAGTTCTGTTACTCTTCCTAGCTTTTCTCATGGTCACGCCTTCACTCCCCGTTTTGTGTGATTGTGGCTGTTCACTTGATTTTGCTCATACATTTGATTTGCATAAGGAAGGATGTGGATTGATGATATAAGATGAGTGTAGAGGAAATATATTACCAAGGATGTGGATTGCAGACGTGGGAATCTTCCGCCTTTCGGCGGAATTCCGCCTTTTTGGAGGCCTCAGAGGTCATTTTTGAGATCGATGCAAATCCGTTGAGAAAACTAGGGGGTGTATGTATAGTGAGGTTTGTTTTTCGTAAGCAAAAGCTTGGATCGCGATTTTGTTCTCGATCAGTTTGTTCTCAAATGGAAAACTTCCGGCTCGTTTGGGCACCCAGGACAGATTACAGTGAATAATGGAATTCGGCTTACCGAAACTACAAAGAAGGGAAGTAATCACTTAGCTGTGAAAAGTGCCATTTGCGGATTCCGGCGCCATATTGTCTTACAAGTTGCACGTCCAAAGTTCCGAAGTCGTCAACATGTTCCGACAAATCACCGAGAATGAGAAAGTTTTGGCCACAGAGATCGATTCCTCTGTGAAAAACAAGTGGAACTGGAAGTGGCTGGAGGAAGATGTGCGTACAACAGTGACTTTATCGTGTGGTAAAGAGACCGTTAGCCACGAGGTGAAGATCCGTGTGGGAAAATAGAATAAAAAGCTTGTTATTTTATTTCTTTTTTTCTTGCCAGTTTATGCATTTCTGGGGTGATTTTTAGATACTGAAATATGAAAAATGCTCAGCTTCAGGGGGTTTGCCCCCTGACCCCCACCAGGGGCATTGCCCCTGGACCCCACCGGGGGCCTACGGCGGCCCCCGGACCCCCGCCTAATTTTCCGCCTTTTTCACTTTTTCTTATTCCCACCTCTGGGATTGATGATATTAATCAGATCAGTGTAGAGGGAATATATACTGACTTCCATAAAAAACGTGAAAGCAAAACAAGCTGAAGGTTAGGGCCGAATTTTATTGGTCACAATTGTACAGAGTGGAAGCGAGAATTCAACGTGATTTGATTCATTACACCGTAATGTGTGAAAATGTCATCAGCAATATGTCTTTGTGTGGAAAATCCAAGGTCACGTGACAAACCAGCTTGAAGTCCTAATACTGTGTGTGGCCACCATTTGCATGGACAACTGCTTGACACCTGCGGCTCATTGAGTGGACCAGATGGTTGATGCGTCCCCTTGGCACACCAGCCCACACATGGACGATGGCCTGGTGAAGTTGAGCCGCTGTTGCTGGTCGTGGACGCAGGAGGTCCAACCGTCTGCCAAGTTCATCCCAAAAATGTTCTATTGGGTTTAAATCGGGACTGAGGGCTGGCCAGGGCAGCACATTGACGTTGTTATGCTGAAGAAATTGCTGGGTGGCCCTGGCTGTGTGTGGTCTTGCATTGTCCTGTTGGAATGTCCAGTGTGGGTGTTGCGCAAAAAAAGGAACGACATGGGGTCTGAGCACCTGGTTGATGTAGCGCTGTGCATTGACACCCTGTCCGCAACCAGGACCAATGTTCTGAAAGATGACTGGTCCTATGGCATGGTTAATGCCAATTGCACCCCATATCATAACGTTCGGGCCTCCCCAGGGGTTCCGCTCTACCACACAGGAGTCAGCATAGCGTTCACCAGGCCGACGCCATATTCTGACACGACCGTCAGCCATGTCAATACAAAAACGGCTCTCATCTGAGAACAGTATGCGTCCCCACTGCTGCCTGCGCCAGTTGATTCGGGCTTGCGCCCACTGCAGCCTGGCCTGCCGGTGTCTTGGTGTCAGTACCGGACCTCTGTGAGGACGCCTACATGCCAGCCCGTTCTCCTGAAGACGCCGCCGCACAGTATTGAGGCTGATTCGTTGCTGGAGATTCCCAGGCACCTGTCGAGCAGTGTTAGCGGCTGTTTGCCGCCTGTCCCGCAGATGGGTTCGAACAAAATGGCGATCCTCTCTTGGTGTGGTGACCCGAGGATGGCCTGGCCGGGGACGATCATCAGTGGTACCAGTGATTCGCATGCCGTGCTGCAGACGATCGATGGTTGAGATGTGGACGTTAAAGATGTTGGGGACCTGCCTGGCATCCACACCAGCCTCCAGATGGCCTAGGGCACGATTGCGTTCCTCTGCTCGTAGTCTTGGCATCTCTGTAGCGCTCAGACGGCAAGTCGTTATCTGAACCTTGTAGCGCGACTTTATAAAGGCTGCATGCCTGCGTACTTGTCGCTGGTTAACTTTGCTCTGCATGGTGTGCACGTGCCTCACATGCAGCAACCAGTTTGCCATTTTTGTTGACCCTCCAATGCCGGGAATGATGTGTTGCTCACACAATTTTTTCACAGCACGTGAGTCTTGGACCCAAACAACTTGCCACAATGGTTCAATATTGTATATTCACCCCTTTTCACCCGAAAAACAGTCTTTCAATTTTTCGCGTTTTTTATGGAAGTCAGTATATTACCCAAGCACAAAATAAGTGAAAAGTTGGAGAATGGTGTGCTTTTGATGGGAAAAAAGAAAGAAATCCAGAAACTGGATAAAGATCGAGAGCATGAAGCTGACGTTGACATGTCATTTTTTTTTTGTGTGTTTCAGAAGGCAGGAGAGCACCTGCGCCAACACATCAATGTCAGCCATTAGTTGTGTGTGAAATGTAGGCAGACTGACAGATGTTGAAGGGGTGTGAACAGACACTGCTGCCCCTTGACCCTGTCCAGGCCAGTAAGGTCAGATGAGACGTAGATGAGATGGCTAGCCACGCTTAATGCAGCCGTTCTGTCTTGCTTTCTCATCAGTCTTCAAGGAGATTCATTGCGGAAGAGTATCTAGGATCAAGCAGTATAATCTTACCTGTGTTATGTAAAAAAAAAAATTTGTTTTTAATAATTGCTGTCATAGAAAGAGACACAGCAAAACTTGTGTTTCAACATATATTTTTAGTTTTCCAAGTTATCAGATCTTTCTTGATGAAAGTACTGGCAGAAAAAAAAGGGAAAGAGCAGGGAAATGTTTTAATAAAAGAATTGTGTCAGGGATGCTTTGGAAAGCATGCAGCGTCGTCAGTGAGCCCAGATTTGAAACTCAAGTAGTCCAGGACTGTGTTCAAGCTTCAGGTTGTGTTGATGTAAAATACACCTGTACTAGATCTCAAGCCAGGTCAAGCGGATCTGATTCAGGGAATGGACCATGACGACTTACATTCAGATGATGGTGTGCATTGAGATGATGCTTGTGTCAATGTATATCACAGTGACTGCCAACTCCCAGGCACACGTTCTGTACGTGTTCACACATGCACTATGCACACAGCACACCTGACCGAGGAAAGTGCCTTTCTTTACAAAGGTTTGAAATCTGTAGTGTATAAAGGGTGGAGATGTATTTAAAATGCTTAGTGAGGTCATTGCCTTTTTTAAGTCATTTAAATGGCAAAACGAGTCTTTGTCATGCGTGTATGTCATGCGAACAAACTCTTTGTTTAATCAGTGATTTGTGGATAGATTGCTTTTGTTCAGGTATTGTATAGGGGGGCATACTTCAGCGTGTACAAAAATTTCATGGATTTTTTGTGTGTATTTGTGACAAAGAATGGATATTGATCTGTTGATAGATGTTGTGGTTAAAGGAGTATGTTTTTATGCCCCCTAGTCTCCCTGTAGTTACTCCAGAATATGACGACATTGATTTGCTGGATTATGCTCATGAGGTTTTTTGTTTTTCTTTGGTCAGACAAGACCAAACAAAAAAAGAGAAAAATCCTTGGAATGTGTGTGTGTGTAATATAATGGTTTGAAGATTTTTATTACTCTCAAGAACTTAACATGGGGATGACAGGTCAGTTATCACATTTTTAGCATGTGTGAATACTACATTGTGAGAAAGAAGGGAAAAAGACAGAACTCACCAGCCGCCGTGGCGAAGTGGTTAGCGTCGCGGACTGCCGGCTGGGAGGTCGTGGGTTCGAATCCCATCAGAAGTCATGTGGGTTTTTCTGCCCCGACCGACTCCTACCCAGAGTTGAGTTTGCTGCGGACTCAGTTGGGAAGACTGGGACCACACAGTCGAGTTTCATCCACTTAATGGATGTGTTTCTGAGAGTGTTGCTCAAATTTCCTGACCAACACTGCAGGTGCTTGTATCTCTCGGGCCTGGTTGACGCCGGGATATATTATGAAAGGAAGCGTAGAGTACAGCCCTGTCATGTAGTCTCAGACCGAAATGGAAATCCTTAGCATCATCTTAATCATCCTCATTCTCATTGATCAGCATTAAAAAAAAGTCTCAAATTCTGTGGCCCTTCATGCCCAGCTCTCATGGTGACCTCAATTTCGATGTCCTCTCCACGTCTGTGGCTTTGGTTTGGTTCCATCGGGGTCACCGGTATCTGCGAGTCCATGGGGTCTGTCGTTGGCGCCCTCCGGAGGGAAAGCTCACTCACGCCGGCTCCGCGACTAAGCAATTATTGTCGTCAGTAGGGGGCTTAGTAGGTGGTGTCCTGCGTATGTTAGATCAGAACAGGCGCCACTGAACACCACCGAAGTGACTCGGCAGCAGTGCAGTGTCTCCTCCGGTGGGTTGCCTCTTAACGACTTGACATTGACTGCTCCCTGTGGATTGCTGGTGCCGGGGCTGCGGCGGGGCCGACCGGGCTGTGGCTGTGGACGGGGTGTCGGAATTAGCGGCGTGGGTACACTGCCTCTGAGGTGGCGCAGAGGTTGGGACAGCAAAAAAAAAAAAAAAAAAAAAAGACAGAACACTGTCAGCAAATACTGGTGTTCATCTGTATGTTGTGATAATAGGCTTGAGAAAAAGGTCTGATTTAGTAACAACATTATTTTTAGATTCTGAAAACATTGATGGTGATGCAGCCACGCACTTGCCAGGTGTGCGTTGAGATTAAGACATAAACAGAACCTATCAAGACTGGAGAAAACATGAAAACATTGTGGTACAGCCACACACTTGCCAGGTGTGCGTTGAGAATAAGGCATAAACAGAACCTATCAAGACTGGAGAAAACATGAAAACATTGATGGTGATGCAGCCACGCACTTGCCAGGTGTGCGTTGAGATTAAGGCATAAACAGAACCTATCAAGACTGGAGAAAACATGAAAACATTGATGGTGGTGCAGCCACACACTTGCCAGGTGTGCGTTGAGATTAAGGCATAAACAGAACCTATCAAGACTGGAGAAAACATGAAAACATTGATGGTGGTGCAGCCACACACTTGCCAGGTGTGCGTTGAGATTAAGGCATAAACAGAACCTATCGAAGACTGGAGAAAACATGAAAACATTGATGGTGGTGCAGCCACACACTTGCCAGGTGTGCGTTGAGATTAAGGCATAAACAGAACCTATCAAGACTGGAGAAAACATGAAAACACAACTGTTGTTTGTGTGTGTAGGGGGGGGGGGGTATTTTTAACATAACCGGCAGAAAGCTTTTTATTATTGGAACTCCGAAGTACTGTTGCTGAAAAAATTATGATTGTTGTAGTTCCTATGCATCCTAGGGTTTATGTCAGACAGACATGTAAACAAAAACCACCACAGTCAAAAGAAAAAAGGTGAATGATTCCTTTACAATGGCAATCCAGTTGGGTCGTCCCAGATCTCAGAGAGATCTGTCAGAATTGATAGGTTGTGCAATACAGTTGGTACTGTAATTTAGTGTAGGTTGTGCAATACAGTTGATGCTGTAATTTAGTGTAAATGCCAGAAAGAATGTCTTCAACTGTAGAGAAATGTTTTTAATAAACCATGAAAGTCGTTCCAGTGAAACAGAGCCGTGTGGAAGATATCTTCATATATTAAAGTGAACATTCATACTGGGGGGAAAGTGAGTACTCTGACACATCCAGAGGCATAGATACCTGTGACCACTTTGTCCATATGGTCCAGTTGCTTTGTTCTTTGCTTTTTTTTCTATACATCTTTTATTCTGCTTTGGGAGTCTGGTGATTTCAGACTGAATAGAAAGCAAAAATAAGCAACTGTTGTCTTGTGGTCCAGTCATATGAGAAGAAAAATTTCCTTTGTCTGTGGATACAGCAAGTTAGAAATGCTGTTCTGGATAACCAATGGGGCTTCAAAGTCGAGACATGAAAGATTGTTTAGAAAGTATTTTTACAGAATATTCTCCATCTTTTCATAAATAAGCACAATTTTCTGAATTAGATCACATTGCTTTTAGCCTAGTTGACCACCAGGGTCCAGATCAAAGCTGTCACCTTCCCATGTTTACATGAAAGCACTTCTGCACCACACACCATATCAAAGCTGTCACCTTCCCCATGTTTACATGAAAGCACTTCTGCACCACACACCATATCAAAGCTGTCACCTTCCCCATGTTTACATGAAAGCACTTCTGCACCACACACCATATCAAAGCTGTCACCTTCCCCATGTTTACATGAAAGCACTTCTGCACCACACACCATATCAAAGCTGTCACCTTCCCCATGTTTACATGAAAGCACTTCTGCACCACACACCATATCAAAGCTGTCACCTTCCCCATGTTTACATGAAAGCACTTCTGCACCACACACCATATCAAAGCTGTCACCTTCCCCATGTTTACATGAAAGCACTTCTGCACCACACACCATATCAAAGCTGTCACCTTCCCCATGTTTACATGAAAGCACTTCTGCACCACACATCATATCAAAGCTGTCACCTTCCCCATGTTTACATGAAAGCACTTCTGCACCACACATCATATCAAAGCTGTCACTTTCCCCATGTTTACATGAAAGCACTTCTGCACCACACATCATATCAAAGCTGTCACCTTCCCCATGTTTACATGAAAGCACTTCTGCACCACACATCATATCAAAGCTGTCACCTTCCCCATGTTTACATGAAAGCACTTCTGCACCACACATCATATCAAAGCTGTCACCTTCCCCATGTTTACATGAAAGCACTTCTGCACCACACACCATATCAAAGCTGTCACCTTCCCCATGTTTACATGAAAGCACTTCTGCACCACACACCATATCAAAGCTGTCACCTTCCCCATGTTTACATGAAAGCACTTCTGCACCACACACCATATCAAAGCTGTCACCTTCCCCATGTTTACATGAAAGCACTTCTGCACCACACACCCCTTCTTCCTCCCCGTCTGTTCAATTCAAAAAGTACCCATGAATATTTTCTTCTTCAAAGTCTTTGGGTAGTTTGTATTTCGTCCTGCAAAGCTTGAGAAGAAAGAAAGTATATCTGAGCACTGCTTGTGTTGAGAGTTTGTTTCTTTCTCATTTAGTTATTGTGTGGCCCCTGATTGAATGTTTATTTCTCATTTAGTTATTGTGTGGCCCCTGATTGAATGTTTATTTCTCGTTTAGTTATTGTGTGGCCCCAGATTGAATAATCACTGATTGTATTGTGTTGCTCTGCTCAGTAGATAAACACTGACTCTGTGTCAAGGCGGCATACCATTTCTAATTTTTATCCTCTCTCTCTCTCCTCTCTCCTAAGCTAAAACTCTGCAGTTTACCAGTTGTGAGACTGTTGCATATGAATGATTTTTTAATCCCACCCTTCAGTTAGCCACATTCAGTCTTTGGGAATGATGTAAACCATGACCAGTGTGCACGCGTTTTATGTACGTGGCGTCCACACTCGCCCACACATGTGGCCTACCCTTCTCTGAAAGGTGGAATGGAATATAATGTGCTTGCAAGATTTTTTATACTTGTGTCCGCACATGGGGCGTGGTAAGTCTTGCCCAAAGGGATTGGGGTCTGCACAGTTGTTAACTTCTGTGACAAAAATCACTTCCAGCCTGGCTTTCTGTGAGAAAAGTGGCTTCCGGCCTGGCTTTCTGTGAGAAAAGTCACTGCTAGCCTGGCTTTCTGTGAGAAAAGTCACTGCTAGCCTGGCTTTCTGTGAGAAAAGTGGCTTCCGGCCTGGCTTTCTGTGAGAAAAATCACTGCTAGCCTGGCTTTCTGTGAGAAAAGTCACTGCTAGCCTGGCTTTCTGTGAGAAAAATCACTGCTACAGAGCTTAATCTAGAGCGCGGGATTTGTACAATCCCCCGAATATCTGTTCCTTCCTGCAATTATTGAGTCTTAACGCGGGCAGACTCCCGCACAGTTGCAGGACTGCGCGCCCTGTTCACTGATCGTTGCGGGCGCTCGTTTGTCGACTGCTTGAAAAACTGAAACTAGGACTGAGCAGGAGCGAACGATTTCTTGATATTTCATTGGCTGTTACAGTGTTAGTGTAAATCAACCAATCGGCGGCATTCATCTCCTTTATCTCGATCATCTACGAGAAGTTGCGAGAGTTTAAGGCGCCATATTGGATATTTTCCAAAATGAAGCGTGCACCGACCCTATTTGACTTCGACTTTCATTGAGGAAAAACGAGAAAAAAAAAAAAAGATTATGTGGAGAAGATCATGAAGAAACCGTGACTACATCCAAAAGCTCGGAGAAGAAGCCCAAAAAGAGTGCAAGGGAATACCGGTTTCAAGACGATTGGCTGAAGAAGTGGCCCGGGGGGGGGGGGGGGATGAGTGCCCCCCTTTTTTGATATGAGGGGGGGACTGCCCCCCTTTTTCAAAAATCCTAGATTAAACTCTGTGCTAGCCTGGCTTTCTGTGAGAAAAGTGGCTTCCGGCCTGGTTTTCAGTGAGAAAAGTCACAGCTAGCCTGGCTTTCTGTGAGAAAAGTGGCTTCCGGCCTGGCTTTCTGTGAGAAAAATCACTGCTAGCCTGGCTTTCTGTGAGAAAAGTCACTGCTAGCCTGGCTTTCTGTGAGAAAAATCACTGCTAGCCTGGCTTTCTGTGAGAAAAGTGGTTTCCGGCGTGGCTTTCTGTGAGAAAAGTCACTGCTAGCCTGGCTTTCTGTGAGAAAAGTGGCTTCCGGCCTGGCTTTCTGTGAGAAAAATCACTGCTAGCCTGGCTTTCTGTGAGAAAAATCACTGCTAGCCTGGCTTTCTGTGAGAAAAGTCACTGCTAGCCTGGCTTTCTGTGAGAAAAGTCACTGCTAGCCTGGCTTTCTGTGAGAAAAGTCACTGCTAGCCTGGCTTTCTGTGAGAAAAGTGGCTTCCGGCCTGGCTTTCTGTGAGAAAAGTCACTGCTAGCCTGGCTTTCTGTGAGAAAAATCACTGCTAGCCTGGCTTTCTCGAGTGGTATTCGAATCCTGGACCCTGGAACACGAGTCTGATGCCTTATCTGCTTGGCTAATGAGACCTATGTTTTATCATTTAAAATGTCAATTCTTGATTTATTATTTTTTATATTTTCCAAATTTGGGAAGGGGTGTGGTGAAAAATAAGGGATGGAACACCTGTGCTAGTTCGTTGCTGATCACACAGGTGTGACTGGAGCAAGGCTGCTTTAGCTACAGTGGCTGTGCCAACTAACCGATGCTGTGATTTATGACGAGAGGAGGTGCTCACCTTGAACATTCTTCTCAAACCAAAATTCTGCATTCAAAAGGCTGCCAGCAAGGCTCTCTTTTCATGATTAGGGTTCTTTGCAACATTTGAAAAAGTCGATGCTTTTCAATAAATGTGATAAAAAGACCTGCTCATATACATGTTTCACACTCTTTCGTGGCCCGAAAAGCCTTTGTAAAATTATGCAGAGATATGTGGAGTTAAGTTCAGTTTAGCTTTTTGTTTGTTTAATGAAAAAAAAAGTGAGTTTGCTTAGCAAGTTAGGAAACTAAGAACATTTTGGTTAGTGAATTAAAAGTCTTTATCCAGTATATTTCTTATCTTGATTGGATAATACTCCCAGCAATTGTTCTCAGGCCAGTTTTTAATTGCGAGATGATGGTAAATGAATGCGTGTCTTTTCAAAGTTATTGTTCTTGTTGGTTTTTATTAATCTATGGATGTATGTCCTCAGATCAAATGCTCCTATAATAAAAGATTGAACTCTTGTCTTGTTCGTCATGTGATTTGACCGATTTTTTCTTTCTTTTTTTTTTCCTCTCTTTCAGTTCTTTGAGTGAGGAAGGGGAACAGTGAGCCAGCAAACCTGTCTCATAGCACAAGTCACATTCTGTTTTTTGAAACATACACGTTTTACACACACTTAAAAAGGCTAAATTCATGCAGTGTTTTAATGAAATATGATAAGAAACTTGCACATTTTAAACCTGTGATTTTTTTTTTTCATATACAGTGGGAGAGCTTGAGGAATAAGAGAGGAACAAAGGATGGGAGGGAATCCTGTTTTCGGGCTGCAGGAAGACAGGTTGATTCGGACATGTCAAACAGGGTTTCTTGCTCAAAGTAAACCCTTTCCTTTGCAGACCCCACACCTAAGAGCAGTCAGAGCACGCCTACCTTCAGAAAGGAGAGAATGAACAGGTGGTTGGCAAACACGACTGGGTGCTTGGGGCAACAGAAGTTGGTCAGATGTAGCGACATTCATTTTCATAATAGAAATCCTCTTTGTCCTGATTTATATTTGCATCAACAAATCAGGTACGTAAATAAACACGGCCCTGTTGACACACAAAAACCACATGCATATACAATCCAACTTTTTGATGCTGCTTCCATCCAGAGTCTGCTGTTTTATTTTTCCAGTTTCTCTTGACTATGTAATCCAGGCAAGATAAGATGCCAAAGTTGTCAGAAATGATGTCTGATCAAAAAGAAAACTTGGTCCTTTTCGCCTAAAGTACGGTTTGACCCTCGCTTTTCTACACACCTCGCTCAAACATTTTTTTTAAACTTTGCATGTTGTAGTCTGAGCAAAAGAATAGCCAAAGAAGGACTTTCTCTGAAAGCAGCCAATCAAAGCAAAGAATGGGCATGATAGGTTGGAATCTTGAATGCTGATTTGTGGATGTTTAATTTTTACAACAGCCAAGCCGCAGTCCCCATTAGGGGAGAGCTAAAGTGCTCTGCTTGTTTTTGTGAAAATAGGGTATGAAATTCCAAGAAAATTTTTAGTTGTCCTTTGGACAAGTAAAAACAAAAAAGTTCTGCTGCTCTACCCAATTGTTTCTTCTTGCCCTTCGGCTGAGCCAAGGGATGGTTAAGAAATGTAATGACCAATGATGGCATGCTCTGTAGAAGTGTGATGCTTGCCTGAGAGGAAGGCATGAAGGGAGTAGATCTGTCGTTTCCACACTGACAAAGCAGTAGGTTTCTGGAGCACGCCTTGTCTTGGTAAGACAGCACGCTGCTGGTATTCCTTCTGAGAAAGACTGGGAAGGCAATGTAGAGGGGCAGAGGAGGGGAGGGGAGGGAGGTGTGAAAGTGAAAAGAAGAGGAGGGGAGGGAGGTGTGAAAGTGAAAAGAAGAGGGAGGGAGGTGTGAAAGTGAAAAGAAGAGGAGGGGAGGGAGGTGTGAAAGTGAAAAGAAGAGGGAGGGGAGGAGGTGTGAAAGTGAAAAGAAGAGGAGGGGAGGGAGGTGTGAAAGTGAAAAGAAGAAGAGGGGGGAGTGCACTGAAGCTGACTGCTTGATCTAATCAGGTTTTCACCGATAGTCAAAAACTGGTGGACAGGTACAGCTTTTCACCGATAGTCAGAAACCGGTGGCCTGATGGACAGGTACAGCTTTTCACCGATAGTCAAAAACCGGTGGCCTGATGGACAGGTACAGCTTTTCACCGATAGTCAAAAACCGGTGGCCTGATGGACAGGTACAGCTTTTCACCGATAGTCAAAAACCGGTTGCCCGATGGACAGGTACAGCTTTTCCAACACTCATATGGGTGGATATTTCAGGGCCTGAATGAAATGGCAGTAAATAAAATAGTGATGCTTACTGTTTTCATATGACGTTGTCAGTGGCACATGTGAAGTAAACAGTAGGCTAAGGTATGACAGCAAAGTAGTAATACATCGCTGATTTTGACCAGATTTAAAGCGTGGGACCACAAAGCAAAGGGGAGGAAATGAGCTGTTGCCACAATAAGTGGCAGACAACCACTTCCAGGCAGACATTTAAAAAAAAAATTAGCTGCATTTGAAGACCTTACTTGGGGTGGAAGCTGTTAAAATTTCTTGTGAACAATTCATATCGTACAAGAAACAGCAGGAGTGAGCTGCCGTTTTCTGTTCAGTGTTTCAATCCTCCATCCTGTAGCTTGGCTTTCTTTCGTTTAGTTTTGATCTTTGTACCATCCATTCAGGATACGTGACAAGAAGGAAAGCGGTTCTTGAGACGGAGATGAATGTGGCTGTTGCAGGTGTTCACGTTTGTCAACATGTTGCTGGTCTGATCACTGCCATTTTATTGACAAACGGAAGAAAATAAAAGACGTGTTCAGTCAATATCAAACACAATAAAATCAAGAACAAACAAAATAAGTTCATGCCATGAATGTATAATTGTCATTTAAAATTACCATAATCAAAGGTACAAAAAATGTTGAACCTTGAAATCATTCAATATCAGAAAACATTTGAGGAAACGACCATGAAAAAACACATTTGTCACATGGTGGAAAGAAGATTTGGAAGCCGACTGTCATGAGAAAGGCAAAGAAGATGAAAACAGAAAGGAAGATGGATAGAGGGAAGTGTGTGGCTGAGTGTTATGATGATTCCTTAAACTCCATGAGAAGTTCCAACAACAGATCTGAACACAAGACAACAAAATTTCACATGAACAAGCCATTCATGTCAATGCATGGCAAAGATGATGCTGATATGTTGAATCATGAAATGTATCGATAAAAAATATGTAAATAAATGAATGAATGTCTTCCGACGGACCTATGTCAAGGATCGCAGACACTGAATATTTGCCTACTGAACGGTATACATACATCAGTGGTGGTAAGTTAACTTTTTCTGCAGTTTCAACAGCAATGAATTAAAATATAAGAAATGCGAGCTTTTTCCGGTGTCTTCCCTTCAAAATGCATCTTAAACAAGCCATTCAAAATCAGGCCACTAATATAGTTCCTGCCTTTCAATACACCTACAACATGTAAATGTCGCTCTCTGTATCAATTCAATAATGAATCATATTACACAGAGATCCATGCACTCAAAATATGCACAGCAATGAAGACAATAGTCGTGGATCTACGTGAACCGAAGCCATGTGGTATTGCACCATGAACCGAAGCCATGTGGTATTGCACCATGAACCGAAGCCATGTGGTGTTGCACCATGAACTGAAGCCATGTGGTATTGCACCATGAACTGAAGCCATGTGGTATTGCACCATGAACTGAAGCCATGTGGTGTTGCACCATGAACGGAAGCCATGTGGTATTGCACCATGAACGGAAGCCATGTGGTGTTGCACCATGAACTGAAGCCATGTGGTATTGCACCATGAACTGAAGCCATGTGGTATTGCACCATGAACTGAAGCCATGTGGTGTTGCACCATGAACTGAAGCCATGTGGTGTTGCACCATGAACTGAAGCCATGTGGTATTGCACCATGAACTGAAGCCATGTGGTGTTGCACCATGAACTGAAGCCATGTGGTGTTGCACCATGTGAAAGAGTGGAGACATGAAAACAGAAGTGGATCTGCAGGGAGCGTTTGTGTCCGACAGATTAACCACGTTACATCAACGTTGGACGACACTAGCTGGCCAGTAGCAGAATCAAAAGGCGACGGTAGCAAGGTCAGAGTGTATGCTTGATGAGTTCGACTGTCGGTGTGTGCAGAACAAGATACACACTTCGGTACTGCCCATTGCTGCATCGGAGGGTTGCCCTACAAAGCTGTTCTTTTTTGTTGTCAGTGTTCGTTGTTGTTGCTACGTTCTTCTTGGTTTTTCTGGTTTTTTTGTGTGTTTGCTATTTTCTTCTTGATTTTTCTTTGTATTTTTATTTTTTTGATGTTTACTTTGCTTTTCCATGTTTAATGTGCTAACAGAAATGTTAACCTGATAACAACAAAAAAGTATTTCATTTGCATAGAGGAAGGATCAATGATTTTATCACATATCCGTTGTGCAAAAGGTTTGAGAACAAGTCAAGGAACAGAAAAAAATGTCCCCCCAAATATGAATAACAAGTTCAGACTGTTTACAATAATTAAATGCATTTGAATGATTCTTGATAGATATGCAGAATGCATTAGCCTCATGGTCTGTTTGAAAACATTCAACAGTTAAAACCACAGTAATATTGCTATAAAAAGACATGCCAACAATCATGTAAGTTGTGAAATGCAGACAACATGTTTACCCTTCCCACACTACACAGATCAATGGCTTGGCAATAGAATGTCACAGATCAGTACTTGTGTAAATACTTTACAGTGCACACATTGTTCAGTATCATAATGAAGGAACAAAAAGAAATATGCAAAAAAAAAAAGTATCCAAACTCTTTTCTGCCACTAAGGTTTTCGTTTTACAATTGGGAACAATATCAGCTAAAATGCATTCAACAGACACACACACACCCGCACACAAGAAAATGTGCATACATGCATGCACACACACACACACACACACGCACACACACACACACACATATACACACACGCACACACTGCATGCTCAAAAAGGCTACCTATTACCTTCCAATTACAGATGGCTCTTCAAACTTCGTAAGGTATTCCTTGAAAGAATGTTGGCAAGGTGCTGGCAAATTTCAAGCGACAAAGAGTTAGATGTGCTCCGTATCATCGGGGACTGTCGGTCAGTCAGTGGATCACCGAAGGCAAAGCGCACACATGGCAAAGTGAACTTGGCTCCGAAGGAATCCCTGCGTGGCCGTGCCGCCAATCTTGAACACCACCTTGCGCACCCCGGGTTTGTAGTCTGTGAATGTATATTCCACCTGTACATTGTGACAACAGAACAATGACATGTCGGCAGACAAAGAACAAGCACTTGCAGTAATTGTACAGAGATGGATCTACAGGTAATGTCAGTTCACTTCAAAATGAAGGTCCCTTTTTTTCCCCACAACTTGGTAGCTGCAATTGTTGTGACTGTCTGTCATCGTTTTTTTTTTCTGTTGTTGGTGTTGGTCTCCCCTTTGCCACTCCAGGGGCGTTCCATCCTCATTCCAACTTGTTGTGCCTACAGCCACATCCCGGTTTTTCCTGTTGCAGCTCCACACTGGCAATCCACAGGGATCAGTCAATGCTATGCCGTCATGAGGCAACCCACCAGGGGAGACCATGCACTGGCTGAGTCACTTGGAGACGTTCAGTGATGCTTGTTCAATCCAACATAAGCACAACACCGGCACCTGCTAAGCTCGGTATCAACAACGATAACTGCTTCATTCCAGAACCAGCAAGAATGAGTGTTCCTCTCTGGAGAACACCATCAGATCCATTTAAGAACAGTCCCCATGAATTTTTCCCTGCGGGGACTGAAAACTTTGACACTAATTCATTGTGAGCATGGACGTGGAGAGAGAATCAAAGCTGAGATAAAATTTGTACCAAAATTTGGTTCAGCAAAAACTGAATGACTGGTTCCAGAAGTATTTTCTGGCTAACACAATGTCATTAATTCACATCTTGGTTAACCTGAAAAAACAAATTTCAGTCCCTCCGATTTCAAACAATACATACTCAACTATATTCCTCTGTTAACAGAGACATGTAACACATTCATGTGTTACACAAGTCTATAGCCACATTCATTTCATGTACTAGGCAAAATTTTGCGCGATATATGAATTTGGCAAAGACGGTTTTTAAGCACTCAAGTCTTTGATGTATATTTTTTCTGTTAAAAATCACCTTATCTTTGATGTACAGACAAGACATGACATGAAAAAAGGCTGAATCAAACTCCAAGTTGTTCAAACTATGTCCTAGCCAAGTTCATATATTACACAATTCTGTGCAGCACATGATTTATGCAGGAACATGGATTCTTTGTAACAAATTCACATGGTAAGTACTGTTATTTCATCAAGCAAAATGTGTGCATTCAGAGTCACGTTACTGTTTGTCAAGTTTTAACCTAACAGACCTGCATCCTCGGCATGTGCTCTTTGTGGCCCATGGAACCAAGAAACCCATCATCATGTCTCAAAGCTTGAGTAAAACCAACATACACCCAGTCCTAAAATATCTTTGAAAATGGATTTCATGGTTATAGCACACACACACACACACACACACACACACACACACACACACACACACAGTGACTGTCACACACACACGCACACACACACAAACACACGCACGCACACACACACACACACACACACACACACACACACACACAATGCGCACACACACACGCACGCATGCACACACACACACTACTACCACTACTACTACCACCACCACAAAACAAACCTTGTGCCATATTTTGCGAAGGACTTCATATGATAGATCCACTTCTTTCTCAAACCGGCCAGCCTCTCTCTTCCTCTTGTCGATCAGTCGAACCAGGATGTAAAACTTGGCCCCCGATTCCACATGGGCTGCACACCTGAACACACCAACTCTTTGATGCTAATGAAGTCTGAAGAGTTGCTCCAGAATTGCAGCGATTGACGAGGAAAGGCCAGAGAGCTGATATGACAAGACGGTCACATGGTGCACGTTACCTGACATGTTTTTCAACAGTTTTATCTGCAGAGACACAAAGCCAAGCGGCAAGGCAGTTCCCATAAAGTTTAGTATTAAAGATAATACAAGGTATTATACAAACAATGAGGACCACTTCCACAGATTGATAGCAAGGATCCACTTTGTGCAAAAAGAAGAAACTTGAAGATAAGATAAGATAAGATAATGTTGCTTATAGCCCAGCCGACCGCAGAGGGCCACATCAGGGCTGTCATCACGTTAAAATCAACTCACCAGTCATTAAAAAAAAAAAAAAAAAAAAAAAAAAAAAAAAAAACACTTTCACACATCTCGTTAAATGACATCGTCTACAAACGAACCAGAAACTTTGTTAAAAATCCTTCTTCCGTAAAATCTCAAATCAGATGAAAAATGTTAATTTCTCGCAAAAACCCAAGGATCACGTCAGGCGGGACATCCCTGAACAGGATCTTCATGACTCCGCTGTAAAATGTTTGTATCTCACATCGTGCAAGTCCCAACACTCTAAAAGAACATGTTTCATTGTGAGTGGTGCATGACATGGAATGCACCACGGAGCTCTTTCACTCTTTAAAAGGTAAGAATGGGTAAAATACGAATGGCCGGTGTGCAGCCGGCACAGAACCGTTTCCTCTTTACGACCACCCGACATAGATGGGAGGAAGTCTTTAAGGTTTGGACGGATCTGAAAGAGTTTGTTATTCGTCTGTGTGTTCCAATCCTCCTGCCAGAGGTCTCTCACATAATCGTTAATTTTGGGTTTCACATCTGAGCAGGGATATAAGTGTTGGACAGTTTCTCTCTTGTGGCGTTCTTGGCTAAACGATCAACCATTTCGTTCCCGCCGATGCCAAAATGGCCCAGGAACCCAAGCAAGAGTAATGTTGTAACGTCCGCTTCACGTGCTAAAAAGTTCAAAAAAAGTTAAAAGTTCTGGATGCTGAAGGTTTGCGGCCAGCTATGGCCTCAAAGCTGACAGCGTGAATCCGACAGAACCAGAAAGTCCCTCCTCGAAGAATGGGAAGATTATCTTCAAAGCCCTGTATAGAGCTGTAAGTTCAGCAGAAATAGACAGAAGCATCTGAATGTATATGTTCCAACAATATCTGAAAGGAGCACCAGGGCAGTAGGTGACACAGGCCACTCCATCCTCGACTTGGAACCGTCAGTGAAAAACTTTTGCTCCTAGGATGGGATATTTGGAACAGGAGCTCTGGCATACAAAGCCTTGTACGCAGAGAGCTGGTAGACTCCTTACGGAAAAGCTGCGAGATCGAAACGAAATCTCTGGTGTGAAAAAGGCTTCCATGGAGGTTGATCCGGAAACTTGGAAAAATCGGAATAACTACTTCCCAGGTCTATACCATGCATTCTCACGTGAGGCTGCCACTCACGAAGCCCAAATCGGTTTGGGAATACATTTTCGGGTTTATTTTCAAACTTTACTTTGGAACGGAGGGGTCATATAACACAGTCATAGGCAGGATCTGCGGTTCTGAGAACAGTCGGATGTAATAATTCAAAAGACTGTTTCAGCCTGCGATTGGACAGTGAAGGTTTTTCACCTGCCTCTGCGTACAGGCTGTTTACACAGGGGTGGTGCGGAACGCTCAGACAGAGACGAAGCCCTTGTGGTGGATAGGGTAAGAGTTTGAGGTAAGTTGATCTTGCGGAGCCGTACACAGCACAACCGTAGTCCCGTTTTTGAACGGGACCAGGGCTCTGTAGAGGTGCAACAAAGCTTTCTTATCAGCGCACCAGTCGGTGTGTGCTACGACCGAAGAATATTTCAGTGCTTTTTGGCTAAGCAGTTTTGAGGTTTTTTAATATGGTGAGAAAGTTAAGTTTGGTCAAAAATGACTCCCAGAAATTTGGCCCTCTTTAACAGCTGGAATGGGAGATTTTCCCTACTTGAAGTTCCGGATCTGGAAAATAACTGGACGGAAATTTTGAGAAGTGAATAAACTGGGTTTTTGTCAGCAGAAAAGGTGAAAACGTCTTTCATCCGCCCCACGCATGATCTTTATATACGCAAAGCTGGAGCCTGCGCTGGGACACTCGGGTACAGGTTCCAGTTGCGTAGACAGCAAAATCATCCACAACAAATGAGCAGTTGAAACCTGCTGAAATCTGAGTGAACAATGTTGTAGATCTTAATCTAAAAGAGGGCAGGGAGATAGTATGCTCCCTGTGAGAAACCCAATTCCTGCCTCGTGGACATCAGAGAGAGTGGTGCCAACCCGGTCCTGAAACGTCGTTCTGCCAAAAAATTTTGAATAAAAAGCGGAAAGATGACCCCGAAAACCCAGATCGTGGAGTTCATGGAGTATCCGACTTCCAGGTGGTATCGTTAGGACTTCTCCAAGGTCAAAGAAATTTGCCACTGCATGCGTCTGTTTAAAAAAGCGTTCCTAAGTGTAGCTTCGCCAGACGAATTCAAATGGTCACTGTACTACGATGTTTGCGGAAACCACACTGTTCTTTCGCCATAAGGCCATCGGTTTCGATGTTTCCTACATGAGCCTAGCATTGACCATTTTTTCCATCATTTTACAGACACAGCTGGTCAAAGCTATGGGACCGGTACGTTAGATGGATTTAGAAAAGATCGTTTCCAGGTTTGGGGATGGGTATAATGGGCTTTCCGCCAAGAGGGTGGGAAAGCAGCCTGTAATCACACATGGTTGTATACCAGTAACAGGATGTTTAGACCTCTTGCGGAAGTTGTTTCAATAGTTGATAATGAATTTCATATATACTGGAGAGGAATCGCTTTGCAGAAAGTAAGGCAGGATTTCAGCTCGTTTAACGTGAAAGGAAGATTGGAGTCTTCCATGTTGTCGGATGAAAGTTGCAGGGTGATTTTCTTTTAGGGCTTTGTTTTTGACAAAAGTGCGCTGATTTTATTAGAAGAGGAGGATTCTTTTCATGGTAGAAGCAGCAGTTTCGCCAACTGCTTTTTCTCTGTTATTAATGAATCGAAAAACTTGAGATGGTTCACAGTGGACAGGTGTTCTTCCTTTGATTTTCTTATTGATGGTTCCACAATTTTTTCTTAGAAGTTTTTGTGTTGTCAGCCTGGAGCAGAGCTTCTCCAGGACGACGTTTATGATTTAAAAGTGTGTCTAGATTAGGCTCGGAGTTTTTTGATGGGCTCGAGCGTTGGGGACCCGAAGGTCGTTCGGTATACTGAAGCTGAGCCCGTTTTCTAACTTTGGAATTTGTTGGCATTCTGAATCGAACAAGGGTGGTTTTTGGCATTTGAAGTTTATCGGAAGTCCCTGGAATAATGGCTTTAGCACAATTTGATCATAGTGTTAGTGAGAGATTCTGTGGGTTGGACATCTGAAAAAAATCAGTGTCCTGAATTCTTTTGAAATAGTGGGGGGGGGGACTGCAAATAGATCCAGTTTGCTTTTTTATAATTGAGATGTTGAGAGACAGAGACGTGTTCCAGTTAATACAGGTGGTAGAAGGACAGGGAATTGGTCACTTCCCCTTGCAGATCGTCTTGGACCAGACACTACATAGTCAAGGACAGCGTGGGGTCACAAGCCGACAAATCTAAACTCGAAAGTGAACCTGTGGAAGTGTGGAGGCTAAGTTGCAGATCCGTCAGTTCAGGACAACACAAATCAAATCGAAGGACATCCTCAATCAGCAGACCTCTGGATGACGTACGGTACTACCCAAAGAGGTGTGTGGACCGTTAAAGTCACCCAACAGCAAAAAAGGTTGAGGGTGTTCCTCTATCGACGTGACAAGGTCTGACGACAAACCGGGACAGAAGGAGAGAGTTTAAGAGAAAAACAGATTGTCACAGTCTTGTGGCTGAGTTGACTCTTCGCAGCTACAGCCTGAAGGGAGGTAGACAGAGTGTGACTGGACTATACAACAAGTTTTGTGTAGGAGGAGGAAGGGCAACACCGCCGACATTCCAGCGTGGATGGTTGTGCAGGTTACGAAAGAATATTAAAAGCAGGAAAGAGTAAAGGTCTTCTGGCTTTGAATTTGAGTTTTGAAGAGCCACGACGGAAGGTGTTTAGAGGACTGACACAGAAGCTGCAGCTCCTCGAAGTTGGAATTTTAGACCACGGATATTTATTCCAATGGGAATCATTCGTATTATCCATGGTTGCAGAGGGCGTAAGGAGAGGTCAGGTCATCTCCTCCTACATCTGCTGCTTAAAGCTGTAAATTTGTTGCTAATTTCACTGGACTATCTGCAGACCTGCTGGCAGGACTGCCAACAGGTGAAGTTAGGTCTGGGTTTGGGGGAGGTGGAGGTGTTTCCTCACCTACACCATCTCCACACTAGGTTGAACTACCTTCCGCACGGGCATGGACAGAGGAGTTCGAGGGAGGGGTGCTGGTTTTTAATCTGCCCAGCAGCGATGTTGTAGTAGATGCTGGGCAGTCTGAGGGGTGGCGGATTGTTGACTCCACCCAGGGGCAGTACCTTTGGTTTGAAGGTGGTGGACCTGCTTCCACCAGAGCTGACAGTTTTTCTTGAATGTCTTCGAAAACGTAAAATTATCAGTCTGACAGCAGACTCGACCGAGTTGGAACTGGTGGAAATTTCTTTACGGCCGAAGCCATACGAAAAGAAGCTGTCGGCGACTGACTGCCAAAACCTGCTTGCGGGCTTCAAAAAAGGGAGATTTTCTTTTCTGGGTCTTAACCCTTTGTATTGCAGATGCCCTGAATCACAGTGGCACAATTCCGTGAAGAGGAAGGGATGGTCGCCACCGCAGTTTGCACCAATGTGCGGATCTTTACTGGCCCATCATGGGTTGCTTGCAGCAAATACCACACACCTCTGCCAGATACACGGTCTCTGAATGGCCAACATTCTTGCTTCGGAAGCACCTCAACGGGGACGGACGTACAACAGAACCCGGGACAATTGGTAGCGACTTTGATGACCGGAGGCAGACTGGGTTGCAGAATGTCAGAAAGAGGAGTGTTATTGTGGCCATCTACTCTGCACCTTTTGACAGATCACTGCGTACCCTCCCGTCACCACCTGGGGATGCCAGCTCGTTTTTGATCTCTGCCTCTGAAACACCTGATAATTCCCTGCAGCCGAATCACTCCTTTTGATGAATTTAATTGTTTGTGGGGAGATACCCTGATCTCCCTGTCCACAAGTTTCGTTGCTTTCAGCAGCTGTTCAGATTGTTTTTGCGATTTGCTCTGACATGAGAAACGAAAGCCGTTCCTCAACTCTTGATGGACCGAGGGTCACCTGCTTTCCTTGAAAACCCTTTTTTGTGTAGCAAAAGGGGCTCAAAGCTTGAAAGGGGTTCTTTCTTGCTCAGTTCCTTCCATAACGAGCCAGGACAGCCCAAAAACCTGTCTTCTGTCTACCTCCATATCCGAATCGCTGTCACTATCAAAAATCCCCTGAAATAGGGGATGCTTTCTGCCTGTCCTCTTTTTTGGGGGGATGATTTTTGGAAAAGCCATTATTGAAGTGAATTTGTGTTTCATCCCTCCCTTACCACCCACCTGGAGTCCAACTAAGGGCCAGGGCCAAGAAAAACAATGTCTTGACCCCTTCCAGGCTTCGGAGTAGGGAGAGACATACGACAAGAGAAGCAACCAAACCCCTATCACCCTGATCATGCTCAACTCCCGTGAACAGTGAGCTGAGCACTGCCAGGGGTTTACTTGGCCAGCTGGGGAATGCACGTTCTTGACCCAACCCAAGAAAGGGGGAGCCGATTAGTACACCCGGGCCAAAGTGTACTCCCTGTCTAGGAGAGGTCCGAAGCCAAAGTGATGTGTTGAGAGCGCTGGCCCTCTCAATCACCAGGATCTCATTCCCCTCCGACACAGGTCGCACCGCACGGCAAACGCGGCGGATCTTAAGGAGACCACAGAGAGAAAAGGAGTGTGGAAAAGAAGACTTGAAGGGGAGACGAAGATAGAAAAGGGCCAAATAAGGGAGGCAGAAAACAAGAAAAGGAGAAAGGCGGGTTTACTGTTAGTCAGGATCCTCACCTTAGCCTATCTGACATGGGAAGCCCTACCAGGGGCATCAACTCCTTACCACGTTACGCTTAGGCCAAAAACAGCATCTGCACCTCTCGGCCTAGAAGCAGTATGAAAAAAACAGCCTATCTCCAAGTATTGATGCCCCCGCCAGCAGAGCCTAAGGGATCACTGGACCACGCAAACCCTCCGACCACGACAAGGTCGTAACCCCCGGAGGGAACTTGAAGATGAACCAGAACACATTGTTGTAGAATGTGAACATGAACCAGAACACATCGTTGTTAGAACATGTTAGATGACTGCAGGATCCCATCGATGTCCTTTGAAACTGTGAACATCATTCAATCCTTTCATGAGAGACAACAAGAGTAGAAATTTCCAGCTGAGGTCTTCAACAATGTTCTGGACTGTGGATATGAAGAGTTCATGGAAAACATGACACTGTACAAAAAAAGTGCAATGAAATTCACTTGGGGTACGTAGGTGAAGAGTAACGTGAGGGCATCAACCCATGCTGTACAGGAAAAGAACTGAGAAAGGGAGAATGGATGAATGACATGAATATACTGTGTGTGTGTGTGTGTGTGTGTGTGTGTGTGTGTTCCACATACCTTCCAATGTTTCAAGAAAGTCTACAGAGAAGACTGAACTGTTGTAAAATTTCCTTGCCTCAATCAAATCACAACGTAAAATTGATAAACATCAGTACATGACTTAGTACATGTATACATACCTATACTACCATTTCAAATTGCCTGAAGAAATGAAAGATGTCTGCCACTTCATAGATAAAAACTGCTATTGTAACAATATTGAAATTGGACAGCAAGCGTACACATTAATGAAGGTATCTGATCCTAGTCATTATACAAGTATATGCCTCCTAAAAAATATTGGTAGTTTTGAAATATTACCGGCTCTAATAAAAACTTCAGCCCTTTATTGAAATAGCCAGTCTGGGCAGCTTAGACAATCCTGATACATGCTACACTAAGCCAAGACAAACAAATGCCATGCAAATGCAGGGGGGAAATTAGTGGGTTGTCCCACATTCCACTGCTTTCTGTCACCCGGTCAATTGTGTAGATTCCCACTACATCGTCTCTGCTCTCATCTCACACACACACATGACAACAACAACAAACACACACACACACACACACACACACACACACACACACTGACATGACAACAACAACAACAACAACACACATACACACACACACTGACATGACAACAACAACAACACATACACACACACACTCACATGACAACAACAACAACAACACACATACACACACACACACATGACATGACAACAACAACAACATACACTCACACACACACACTCACATGACAACAACAACAACAACAACACGCACACACACATATGACGACAACAACAACACACTACATGACAACAAAAACAACAACACACACACACACTCACACACACACACACACACACACACACACACACACACACACACACACACACACTCACATGACAACAACAACAACAACGCACATACGCACACTCACATGACAACAACACACACGCACACACACACACACACACACATGACAACAACAACAATGCAAGCACGCACTCATGCACACACACACACACATGACAACAACAACACACACATACACGCACGCACTCGGGCACGCACACACACATACACGCACACACACACATATACACACACACATACACACTCACACACACACACATACACACACACATACACACACACACACGCACACACATGCGCGCGTGCGCACACACACACAGAGTAAAAAAGGCATTATTCAGAGGCATCAACAAGTCTCTCCCATATTTCATGTTCTGCTGAAGGAATTCCGGCCCATGCTGACCAGGCGGACACAGCGTTGGTCCAGCACAGTTCTGGAGCACCCCTCCTCCAGCAACACCACAGCCTGGCTGAGGAAGGTGTACCTGTAGGAGGTGACCCAGTTCTGGATCCTCCCTGCACAGGCATGCAGGACACAAATCCTGATATACTGACAAAACTTCAATAAATGATGTGAAAATAGAACACCCAGCAACATGAAGTGGAAGAATTCAACTGCTAAGAATTCATTGTGCAGATGCAATGCTATAAAGATGCCATTGCAACTCTTCTAAAAGACATATTCATATGTCAAAAATGATCCAAGCTACTTTCCACAAAAATATATTTTGAACAGAGTTTGACTGAAGAAAAAGGCTATGGCTCAAAAATAAAGAATACTTTGTGCCTTGCATAAGCACACAACTTTTGAGTCGATGACTCCAGTACAAACCATCCACTTCTTTAGAGACGCTAAGGAATGTACACATTTTTTTAAATCCAAAAACCTTTTCATGTTTTGGACTTTTTCTCTGTAATTGTTGTTTGTGCATGCAAACTGATGGGAAACATAACAATCATTGGTTTGAAGTCATGTACCAATAACTTCATTAGGAACAACAGTCAGCATATTTTGTGTACTGTTTAAGATCTAACTCTCACACGGTCTACTCCTTGTCATGGTGTGGGAGCTTGCGTACCTCTATGACCCAGAGAGCTATGCCAACAGGAGCATAATGCTCCTGGTAGGGCCATCCAAGCTGGAAAGGTCGAAGGGTAGAGGTCAGACTAATGCAGACCAACTCTTGAAGTTAAAATGGGTTTGCGTAGGGCTAACACCCCTTCCTAGAAAAAAATCAAGTTACAGAAGTTTTGACAACATCAAACCAAGACATTCACCTGGGAGAGGAAGGGTCTCCATCCCAGAGTCTCATGACGTCAGGCAGTGAAAGCCGAGAGGAAGCTGCAAGACCGACCCCTCTTCTGACCCCCCGGGAAAACAACAAGGATAGCCACTTAACCAGTGGCTAAGCAGATTCTGCGGAGGAAGTGGGGCTGGATTGGACCCACTCTCAGGAAGCCAGTATCCAGCACCACACGCCAAGCCCTGACATGGAACCCGCAGGGGAAAAGGAAGAGAGGCCGACCTCGCAGCAGCTGGAGGCGAGACTCTGAGGCAGAGATGAAGAGGCAGGGGACCAACTGGACAGGCATTCAACGAGCAGCCCAGAACCGAGTGCGATGGCAGAGTGTTGTCGATGGCCTATGCTCACCCTTGAGCTATGGGCCTAAGTAAGTAAGTTCAAGATTAACACATGTCTTAGGCTGGTTCAGTTTGGCTTCACTGATCCAGCAGTAAGTACTGTTTCAACAGGATTAATTCATTAGCCAGTGTCTCATTATAATCATACGTGTTCTGCTTTACTACAGATATCAAAGCCACCAAAAGTGTTTTCATGTTTTAAACACTTCTCTTGCTGACAATCTTCCAGTATCAATGCAAGCGACAATGTGAGCTTTTATGACTCCATTACTTAAAACCTTTTTCTTTTCTTTTCTTTTATTTGCATTATCCATGATTATGAATATGCTAATGTTCTCCTGCTGAGATAGCAAACTGTGGCTTGATGTTGAAATTTTGTTGTGATATTTTACGTAGCATATCAACTGAACAACATTATTTCTGGACATTTCTCTTGGTAATCACCAGAACAAAAAATTGAAATCAATAAGTGAAAAACGCAGAACAATGAGATAATCAAAAAATAAACTCAGCTTACAAACCAACAGTAATGAATACCTTGGATCTCTTCAGCTGGAATGTAGTCCCTGATAGCACATGCCCCATCAGGAAATTCCTCCACATTAACAACTTGACATACCTTGGATCTCTTCAGCTGGAATGTAGTCCCTGATAGCACATGCTCCGTCTGGAAATTCCTCCACATTAACAACTTGACAACCACGAGGCTGGACCCAGTGATTCAGGCCCTCCACTGAAAAGGCATGAGTGGAAAAAATGAAGAGAAAGATGAGTGGAAAAATGAAGAGAAAGATGAGTGGAAAAATGAAGAGAAAGATGAGTGGAAAAATGAAGAGAAAGATGAGTGGAAAAATGAAGAGAAAGATGAGTGGAAAAATGAAGAGAAAGATGAGTGGTGAACTAAAGAGAAAGTAGAGTGGTGAACTAAAGAGAAAGATGAGTGGTGAACTAAAGAGAAAGATGAGTGGTGAACTAAAGAGAAAGATGAGTGGTGAACTAAAGAGAAAGTAGAGTGGCAAATTGAAGAAAAGGAAATTCTTTTCCTCCTGATACGTTCTCAAAGGAAACAGGTTACCATTTTGTAAAGTCATATTTTTTCAATTGACTAAGATGCAAAAAAATAAAGCCATCAGATTTATCTAAATTCAGTTCATATACGAATGTGAGATCGGAACCTCACAAATTCAATGACAGTTTACAATTTTTTTTTTTTTTTTTTTTTTTTTTTCAAATCGCTGCAGTCTTAAAGTAGTGATATTTCTGTGGAACAAGGCTAAAATCAAGATGGACTAAAAAGGAAACAGACTTCATGATTTTCTTACCACATGAGACAAATTTCTGTTGGGAAAGATCATACATCCTTGGACAAATATACTTTTAGTTTCTCTGAACATTCACAACACCCAGTAAGTCTTGTGAGATGTATGAAAGTACTAAAATTAAATTACTGAAAGTTACATGATTTTGCCAGGGTGAATAGATATTGCAGCCCAGATATATCTTGGTTAAAAAGAAATGAACACAAATGTCATAAGTCCACTTTTTTGGAAATGCACATTAGTGCAAAGAAAGATTTGCAATACTCTGATGATGAATTTATGTGACCGTTATATTAGATGTATGTGTGTGTGTGTGTGTGTGTGTGTGTGTGTGTGTTGTGTGTGTGTGTGCGCGTGCGTGCGTGCCTGTGTGTGTGTGTGTGTGTGTGTGTGTGTGTGTGGTGTGTGTGTGTGTGTGGTGCGCGCGTGTATGTGTTAATCTGTAGTCTCTTTAAATGTAATACAAGAATTCTCTGATTTCTCTTTTCTTCCTCTCTCACTTTTTCCACAAAAATGATCAGGCAGCAGACGACTGAGAGAACTGGAGGAGACACTATCATTATCAGGACAGCACTGAGAACTGGAGGAGACACTATCATTATCAGGACAGCACTGAGAATGGAGAGACACTATCATTACAGACACACTGAGACTGGAGAGACATATCATTACAGACGCACGAAACTGGAGAACACTATCATTATCGACAGCACTGAGACGAGGGACACACATTACAGACAGCACTGAGACTGAGGAGACACTATCATTATCAGACAGCATGAAATGGGGAGACACTATCATATCAGACAGCACTGAGAAGAACTGGAGGAGACACTAATTATCAGACAGCACTGAGACTGGAGGGACCATCATATCGACACACTGAGAACTGGAGGAGACACTATCATTACAGGCACACTGAGAACTGGAGGAGAACTATCATTACAGGACAGCACTAGAACTGGAGAGAACTATCATTATCAGACAGCCTGAGAAACTGAGGAACCATCATTATCAGGACAGACTGGACTGAGGAGACACTATCTACAGGACAGCACTGAGAATGGGAGACACTATCATTATAGACAGCACTGAACTGAGAGACACTATCATATCAGGACACACTGAGAACGAGAGACTATCATTATCAGGAAGCACTGAGAATGAGAGACACTATCATTATCAGACACACTGAGAACTGGGGAGACACATCATTATCAGGACAGCACTGAGAACTGGAGGGACACTATCATATCAGACAGCACTGGAGAACTGAGGGACACTATCATATCAGACAGCCTGAGAACTGGAGAGACACATCATTATCGACAGACTGAACTGAGGAACACATCATTCAGACAGCACTAGAACGGGAGACCTATCATTATCAGGACAGCACTGAGAACTGAGGAGACACTATCATTATCAGGACAGCACTGAGGAACTGGAGGAGACACTATCATTATCAGGACAGCACTGAGAACTGGAGGAGACACTACTTACAACAGCACGAGAACTGGAGAACACTATCATATCAGACAGCACTGAGAACTGAGATACACTATCATTATCAAGCACTGAGAACTGGAGGAGACACTATCATTATCAGGACAGACTGAGAACTGGAGAGTACTATCATTATCAGGACGCACTGAGAATGGAGAGACACTATCATTATCAGACAGCACTGAGAAGAACTGAGGAGACACTATCATTATCAGGACAGCACTGAGAACTGGAGGAGACACCTATCATTATCAGCAGCACTGAACTGGGGAGACACTATCATTATCAGGACAGCACTGAGAACTGGAGGAGACACTATCATTATCAGGACAGCACTGAGAACTGGAGGAGACACTATCATTATCAGACAGCACTGAGAACTGGAGGAGACACTATCATTATCAGGACAGCACTGAGAACTGGAGGAGACACTATCATATCAGGACAGCACTGAGAACTGGAGGAGACACTATCATTATCAGACAGCACTGAGAACATGGAGGAGACACTATCATTTCATGGACAGCACTGAGAACTGGAGGAGACACTAACATTATCAGACAGCACTGAGAACTGGAGGAGACACTATCATTATCAGGACAGCACTGAGAACTGTAGGAACACTATCATTATCAGGACAAGCACTGAGAACTGGAGGAGACACTATCATTATCAGGACAGCACTGAGAACTGGAGGAGACACTATCATTATCAGGACAGCACTGAGAACTGGAGGAGACACTATCATTATCAGGACAGCACTGAGAACTGAGGGACACTATCATTATCAGGACAGCACTGAGAACTGGAGGAGACACTATCCTTATCAGGACAGCACTGAGAACTGGAGGAGACACTATCATTATCAGACAGCACTGAGAACTGGAGGAGACACTATCATTATCAGGACAGCACTGAGAACTGGAGGAGACACTATCATTATCAGGACAGCACTGAGAACTGGAGGAGACACTATCATTATCAGGACAGCACTGAGAACTGGAGGAGACACTATCATTATCAGGACAGCACTGAGAACTGGAGGAGACACTATCATTATCAGACAGCACTGAGAACTGGAGGAGACACTATCATTATCAGGACAGCACTGAGAACTGGAGGAGACACTATCATTATCAGGACAGCACTGAGAACTGGAGGGACACTATCATTATCAGACAGCACTGAGAACTGGAGGAGACACATCATTATCAGGACAGCACTGAGAACTGGAGGAGACACTATCATTATCAGGACAGCACTGAGAACTGGAGGAGACACTATCATTATCAGGACAGCACTGAGAACTGGAGGAGACACTATCATTATCAGGACAGCACTGAGAACTGGAGGAGACACTAATCATTATCAGGACAGCACTGAGAACTGGAGGAGACACTATCATTATCAGGACAGCACTGAGAACTGGAGGAGACACTATCTTTAAATCAGGACAGCACTGAGAAGAACTGGAGGAGACACTATCATTATCAGGACAGCACTGAGAAGAACTGGAGGAGACACTATCATTATCAGGACAGCACTGAGAAGAACTGAGGAGACACTATCATTATCAGGACAGCACTGAGAACTGGAGGAGACACTATCATTATCAGGACAGCACTGAGAACTGGAGGAGACACTATCATTATCAGGACAGCACTGAGAAGAACTGGAGGAGACACTATCATTATCAGGACAGCACTGAGAACTGGAGGAGACACTATCATTATCAGGACAGCACTGAGAACTAGGGGGACACTATCATTATCAGGACAGCACTGAGAAGAACTGGAGAGACACTATCATTATCAGGACAGCACTGAGAAGAACTGGAGGAGACACTCATTATCAGGACAGCACTGAGAAACTGGAGGAGACACTATCATTATCAGGACAGCACTGAGAACTGGAGGAGACACTATCATTATCAGGACAGCACTGAGAACTGGAGGAGACACTATCATTATCAGGACAGCACTGAGAACTGGAGGAGACACTATCATTATCAGGACAGCACTGAGAACTGGAGGAGACACTATCATTATCAGACAGCACTGAGAACTGGAGGAGACACTATCATTATCAGGACAGCACTGAGAACTGGAGGAGACACTATCATTATCAGGACAGCACTGAGAACTGGAGGAGACACTATCATTATCAGGACAGCACTGAGAACTGGAGGAGACACTATCATTATCAGGACAGCACTGAGAACTGGAGGAGACACTATCATTATCAGGACAGCACTGAGAACTGGAGGAGACACTATCATATCAGGACAGCACTGAGAACTGGAGGAGACACTATCATTATCAGGACAGCACTGAGAACTGGAGGAGACACTATCATTATCAGGACAGCACTGAGAACTGGAGGAGACACTATCATGATCAGGACAGCACTGAGAACTGGAGGAGACACTATCATGATCAGGACAGCACTGAGAACTGGAGGAGACACTATCATTATCAGGACAGCACTGAGAACTGGAGGAGACACTATCATTATCAGGACAGCACTGAGAACTGGAGGAGACACTATCATTATCAGGACAGCACTGAGAACTGGAGAGACACTATCATTATCAGGACAGCACTGAGAACTGGAGGAGACACTATCATTAACAGGACAGCACTGAGAACTGGAGGAGACACTATCATTATCAGGACAGCACTGAGAACTGGAGGAGACACTATCATTATCAGGACAGCACTGAGAACTGGAGGAGACACTATCATTATCAGGACAGCACTGAGAACTGGAGGAGACACTATCATTATCAGGACAGCACTGAGAAGAACTGGAGGAGACACTATCATTATCAGGACAGCACTGAGAACTGGAGGAGACACTATCATTATCAGGACAGCACTGAGAACTGGAGGAGACACTATCATTATCAGGACAGCACTGAGAAAACTGGAGGAGACACTATCATTATCAGGACAGCACTGAGAACTGGAGGAGACACTATCATTATCAGGACAGCACTGAGAAGAACTGGAGGAGACACTATCATTATCAGGACAGCACTGAGAACTGGAGGAGAACACTATCATTATCAGGACAGCACTGAGAACTGGAGGAGACACTATCATTATCAGGACAGCACTGAGAACTGGAGGAGACACTATCATTAATCAGGACAGCACTGAGAACTGGAGGAGACACTATCATTATCAGGACAGCACTGAGAACTGGAGGAGACACTATCATTATCAGGACAGCACTGAGAACTGGAGGAGACACTATCATTATCAGGACAGCACTGAGAACTGGAGGAGACACTATCATTATCAGGACAGCACTGAGAACTGGAGGAGACACTATCATTATCAGGACAGCACTGAGAACTGGAGGAGACACTATCATATCAGGACAGCACTGAGAACTGGAGGAGACACTATCATTATCAGGACAGCACTGAGAACTGGAGGAGACACTATCATTATCAGGACAGCACTGAGAACTGGAGGAGACACTATCATTATCAGGACAGCACTGAGAACTGGAGGAGACACTATCATTATCAGGACAGCACTGAGAAGAACTGGAGGAGACACTATCATTATCAGGACAGCACTGAGAACTGGAGGAGACACTATCATTATCAGGACAGCACTGAGAACTGGAGGAGACACTATCATTATCAGGACAGCACTGAGAAGAACGGAGGAGACACTATCATTATCAGGACAGCACTGAGAACTGGAGGAGACACTATCATTATCAGGACAGCACTGAGAACTGGGGGAGACACTATCATTATCAGGACAGCACTGAGAACTGGAGGAGACACTATCATTATCAGGACAGCACTGAGAATGGAGGAGACACTATCATTATCAGGACAGCACTGAGAACTGGAGAGACACTATCATTATCAGGACAGCACTGAGAACTGGAGGAGACACTATCATTATCAGGACAGCACTGAGAACTGGAGGAGACACTATCATTATCAGGACAGCACTGAGAACTGGAGGAGACACTATCATTATCAGGACAGCACTGAGAACTGGAGGAGACACTATCATTATCAGGACAGCACTGAGAACTGGAGGAGACACTATCATTATCGGACAGCACTGAGAACTGGAGGAGACACTATCATTATCAGACAGCACTGAGAACTGAGGAGACACTATCATTATCAGGACAGCACTGAGAACTGGAGGAGACACTATCATTATCAGGACAGCACTGAGAACTGGAGGAGACACTATCATTATCAGGACAGCACTGAGAACTGGAGGAGACACTATCATTATCAGGACAGCACTGAGAACTGGAGGAGACACTATCATTATCAGGACAGCACTGAGAACTGGAGGAGACACAATCATTATCAGACAGCACTGAGAAGAACTGGAGGAGACACTATCATTATCAGGACAGCACTGAGAACTGGAGGAGACACTATCATTATCAGGACAGCACTGAGAACTGGAGGAGACACTATCATTATCAGGACAGCACTGAGAACTGGAGGAGACACTATCATTATCAGGACAGCACTGAGAACTGGAGGAGACACTATCATTATCAGGACAGCACTGAGAAGAACTGGAGGAGACACTATCATTATCAGGACAGCACTGAGAACTGGAGGAGACACTATCATTATCAGGACAGCACTGAGAAGAACTGGAGGAGACACTATCATTATCAGGACAGCACTGAGAAAACTGAGGAGACACATCATTATCAGGACAGCACTGAGAACTGGAGAGACACTATCATTATCAGGACAGCACTGAGAAGAACTGGAGGAGACACTATCATTATCAGGACAGCACTGAGAAGAACTGGAGGAGACACTATCATTAGCAGGCAGTTAATTTCCTTCCTGACTTTCTAAGTTAAAAAAAGACATAATTTGTCAAAACCTTTTATCTATTCTCTCAATCTTTTTTGTTCTTTTTGGTGCAGCTGTATAGGGGATGCTGTGTCAAATAAAATGATTTAAAATACAACCACTCTCAAAAACTTCATTTTGTTTTACTGCACAAAGCAACCATTAGAACCAATAATGGTAGTTGCAACAGTGCAACAATAGCTATTACTTCCATCTGCAGCTTAGCTAACAATATTTAAATAACCATTACTAATCAACAATATCTAGAGAAATTGCTTAAAATAACACCTTTATGAAGGACACTTTACTAGCATGAGTATTGTGCAGTAAGTTGCGTGTGTAAGGCTCCTTGAAGTACAGCATCATTATGCTCTGGGAGGCTGGCCATCGATGTCTGGCACAAACTTGTTGTCTTCTTCACATCTCTGCTTCCAGAACTTGGGTCCCTGCAGGCAGCCAACCAAGTCCTACAGACCAGAGAGCAGTGCAGGACCAAATCCCTGGCTGGCAGCAGCAGCAAGATACGTTTGAACAGATCGACTGGTAAAGGAGCAACGCCAACCCCACAGTCAATCACCCTCCACACAGACTTCCGTCTGGTTCTCTCTGATTCTCGCTTTGAACACAGTTTCATTATCAGAGAAAGAGGCTGCCAGGGAGACCACTGATGTTGCTGACGATGCTCGTGGAGTTATTTTTTGGGAGGCGGGAGTGTGGTGGAAGCCTTTCTATGTGTCAGTTCTTTGCAGGCTTCTTCATTGCCACCACACTCCAGTTCACATCCCTGGCTCAGGAAATGATAAATGTATTCCAGCTGAAAGATGAAGCGTCCCTGTTACTGAAAAAAATAAAAATGGTATTACTGACAACATCAGCTGCATGGAAGTTACTGTAGACATGTGCATATGCGCATGTGTGTGTGTGTGTGTGTGTGTGCGTGTGCGTGTGTGTGTGTTGCGCACACATGTATCAATGTGTGTGTGTGTGTGTGTGGGGGGGGGGGACTCTGTGTGTGTGTGTGTGTGTGTGTGTGTGTGTGTGTGGTGTGTGTGTGTGTGGTGTGTGTGCGTGCATGCGTGTGTGTGTGTGTGCGTGCGTGTGTGTGTGTGCGTGCATGCATGGTATATGTAGGAGTCTATACTTCTTTCTAGCCTGCATAACAAAAAATACTATGATTTTTCACAATCAATTTGTATTGTCTTTTCACTTGAAAATAGAGAAAGGAATACTTTTTGTTCTGTTTGTTTCTTCTCTTTTTGTCTGAAGTGAGAGGGTGGGGATACTGTTCATATTTTTTTTTCCCAATAATTCTGATGTTTTTATTGTCTTCAAATTCAGGACAAAAAAAAAAACGCATAAATTCCCTATAAGTAAAACAACCAAAAACAAACAATCAAATACAACACTGGTGATATAAATTGCTGTACATATCAACAACTTCTGCAGCATTTAAAGGAGAAGAAGAGTGATGCTACCAACTGGCTGTGACAAGTCATATACACTGCACTGGATGATCAATAAGTAGATTTTTACAACACCCTCAAAATTTGGGAAGGGAGAAAGTGTATGCCTTATTTATTCCACTTACATGAAAATCTTTTGTCTTCAGTCACTCTGAGTGTACATGTTTTGCAGGATTTTTGTTTTGTTTTGTTTTGTTTTTTTGTTTTTGTACATGGTAGCACTTTGGGCGATAAACATTGCAAGAACGGTTGAAATTGACAAAAGCCCCTGAACTGCTGCAGCAATTACATCGAACTAGACCATTTCCTGTCTAACTCTACACAATATTTCTCAGAATGTGTCTGAACATTAGAAGATCGTTCATCAAGTCCAAGGTCCTCTCTCCTCTCTCTCTCTCTGTGAGTGTGTGTGTGTGTGTGTGTGTGTGTGTGTGTGTGTGTGTGTGGTGTGTGTGTGGTGTGTGAGTGTGTGCCTGTTCCCTTCTTCTTCTTCCAGATGGGGATGTTTAACCTGCCCCGTGCCCACAGTCTTCACGTAGACTATTCTGGCACACAGGTTGCATGCATTGTGTATTTTCGTGTAGTCGGTACTCACCCGTCTTAGGACATGAGCATCGGGATCTTTAGAGTCCGTGTATGATCTTAGTGCATGTGACACAGACTAGACCTCGGTTTATAGTCCCATCCGAACGACTTGTGTGTGTGTGTGTGTGTGTGTGTGTGTGTGTGTGTGTGTGTGGTGTGTGTGTGTGTGTGTGTGCGCGCGCATGCATGCATGCATTTTTTAATTGGATAAATAGCTTATGATATTTAACGACGTAATTGATGTATACCTCTCAGTAATTTTAAGTGCCTACTGTGGTTTAATACAAAAACCTACAAAGAGTACCCGTTAGTATAGTTTCAGTTTCATCAAGGAGTGTCACTGCATGTTGACTAGTCCATATACGCTACACCACATCCGCTAAGTTTTGAGACCATACTACGCATGATTTGAAGCTGATGGATAAATGAGTTAACAAAAAAAGAAGAGACAATTGAAGAAGAGGGTCTCGTGGCTACGACTCAGCGGATGTCTGACCTACACATTAGCCAAACGCACTGGTCAGACCTTGAGTGCCTACCTACCATTTTGTGTGTGTGTGTGTGTGTGGTGTGTGTGGTGTGTGTGTGTGTGTGTGTGTTGTGTGTGTGTGTGTGACACACAAACCCACAAATGCTTTGGCAATCAGGAATTAATTGCAGGCCTGGGTGATCATGACATAGTTCTTTTAGAGAGTAACTTTCAACCCTTTCGAAGAAAACCCCCTAAACGTACCATCAGACTCTGGAACCAAGCAGATTTACCAAAATTGCGCAGGGATACTCATAATTTCAGTCGTCTTTTTTTTAGGTCCCATAGTGTTAAAGATAATGTCAGTGATCTTTGGAAGTGTATAAAAACTAATTTGGAATTTATTATGGATGACAACATACCTACTAAAATAACTTCAAGCAAGAACCACCAGCCATGGATTACTACTAAAACTAAACGTTTGTTGAGAAGGAAACATCGTTTCTTTAAGAAATTGAAACTACATCCTAATTCAGAAAGATTACTGGTTAGGTATAAACATATTAAGAGAAGGTGTCAGAGAGAATGTAGACTTGCTCACTCCAATTATGTTAATTCGATGATTTCGGAAGGTGATCATCAAAACAAGAAATTATGGTCTTACATAAGGAGTAAGAGACAGGACAACATTGGGATTCCAGACCTGAGAAATAACCAGAATAACCTAATACAGGACCCTGAAGGGAAAGCAAACTTACTAAACAAGCAGTTTTGTTCAGTTTTCTCAAATCCCAAACCTTTAATTAACGTTAGACTAAAGGATGATGATAAACTCCCTGAAATGCAAAACATCAAAGTAAACAAAGCAGGAGTATTTAAGTTACTGACCAATATCAATGAAAACAAAGCTACTGGTCCCGATGGCGTTCCTGGCAAGCTCTTAAAATTATGTGCCAATGAATTGAGTGAGGTATACCAATTACTTTACCAAGCTTCACTGGACCAGGGAGAATAACCTGATGAGTGGCGAGATGCACAGGCAATTGTTCCCATTATTAAAAAGGGTTGACAAAACAAAAGCAGAGAATTATAGACCTGTATCTCTTACATCCATATCAGCTAAATTCTTGAACACATATATATAGTAGTATAATGGACCATTTTGACAAATATGATTTCTTAAATAAGCCCCAGCATGTTTTTGACAGCGAAGGAGTTGTGAACTCAACTTTATAACAACTCTCAATGATTTTAGTAACTGTTTAACACAGTCAGCAAATATGATGCAATTTATTAGTTTTCTAAAGCCTTTGATAAGGGTTGACCATGAGGGCCTGCTGCTTAAATTAGAACACATTGGCATGGCGGTTCTTTGCTAAAATGGGCTAGATTTCTCGTTGGAGAACGCAGAAAGTTGTTGTGGAAGGGTCGTCATCCCATTGTAAAACCAGTCTTGTCAGGTGTACCACAGGGAACTGTTCTGGGGCCCTTGTTTTTCTAATTTATATAAATGACATAAGTAGAAATCTCTCTCCTGGAACTACTAATAAGGCTTTTTGCAGATGACAGTTTAGTATATAGAACAATCAGAAGCAAGAATGATACACGCATTCTACAAGAAGATCTAAACGCTTTACAAGAGTGGGAAAGAACTTGGAAAATGGATTTTCATCCTCAAAAGTGCCAAGTGTTGCGTATATGTAACAAACGCTCACTAATTAGATCAGATTATTCTATCCATAATACTATTCTAAAGAAACAGAGAACAGTAAAAGGCGGCTTCTGACTCACTTGCTACTCCACCACGTTTTTGGCGAAAGTGGCCTAAAAGCCGCCTATTCCTGTTCTCTGACAAGTAACCAAAAATAACGACCCTACAAACAAAACATACTGTGCAGGGTTACCCGTTTTTTTTACTAATTTACTGAAGTTTTCATAAGTAGCGTGGGGGAAAGTATTGGATGAACAATCCCTAGAGAAAGTGGGAAAAAACTAAGCAGTTATGAACGCGCCCATTTACACGGTGGGTGACTGGTATCCAATTATTCGGGTATGTTAATTACAGCGGGGGCCCCTGACAAACCCCGTTAAGGTTCTTTTGCCCTTGGAACGACAGAAGACGGACGAAGGGGAAGGAGACAGACAGACAGAAAAAAAACCACACACACACCACTTTCTTTTCTCTCTCAAAAAAATGTCATAAAATGCTTCTTTTCTGACTAATTTAAAACTACAAACTTTGACATGAAGGGCAGCCGGGGATGAAACCCGTTTCATTAATTTCGGTCGCGGCGTTCTACCCTGCTGTGGTTTTTAAACAAAAAACCTTGGTTGGGTTGCACCACATTTGGGAAAAGTTAGTTGATTCCCACGTGCCGCTGGATCGAGGCTATCAGCGGACCGAGGGGGGCCGTCATTGCTTTTTGACCCAACATCAAAAAGGTGTGTTTCCCCAGCGCCTGTTGGGGCCGTTTTTTAAATTTGTGTTATTTTAAAATGGCAAAAACGTTATGAAGAAAGGTTTGTTATTCGAGGCCATTTTTTTTCTTTAATGCATGTTAGAGTATTGTTGAAAGAATTTATTTGGTCAAGTGGGAGCCAATTTTTAATTTGCTGCACAGGGGCGGTGTGCTAAACGTTCCTCGCTTTTTAAGGGAGACCCGCCTCTTTCTCTGTTTTCATTGCGTTAAACTGGTAGTTGTTTGTAGGCAAAGCATTTGTAAAAACCGGGGGGGACTAGGGTTTGTTGGTTAAAGGAAATGAAAACAAGATGTGCTTTTTTTAATCGTGTTGTCTATTGATGAGTGGTTCTTATTTTAAAATGGCGCTGATTGTTAAAAGGGTTGCCGAAGCAAAACAAAACATCACGCGGATTGTTGGGAGCTGGCTTGAGCGGCCAAAACCCTGTTTAAAAAAAATGGGTTTATTTCTTGGTGGAGGTAAACACGGTAAAAAATTATATTTAAACATTTTTGCTGTTCCCCCAAGTAAAAAGTTCCAGTTTGTATGACTTGTGATGTTAATAAGATTCAGTGTTCATTTTGCAAGTGTTGTGTTTAAGTTGTTTTTTACTTTTTAAATTCAACCAGTTCATCTGCCTTAAGTGTGCCCTTATGCAATGAATGGCGATTTTCGAATGTTTGGAAAAAAAACTGATAGGGTTGGAGCCCTTTGTACTTACCAGTATGGGGGAGTTTGCGTACCCGGGGGGGGCCTGTGCGGAAGTACCCTTGCTAAAAATAGCGTTTATACATGAAGGTATTTTTGTGTAGGGAGTGGTGCTCTGCTGCGCTGTGTGTGTGGGTGTCGGGTGGGTGGGGGGTGGGGGGGGAGGCGTGGTGGTGTGTTTAAACCTGTCCCCCCACCCGACCCCTAGTTTTTTTTCTTTTTTTCTTTCTTTCTGCCGCCCCCCGTTTCACTTCCCTCCCCAAGCTGCTCGCGGCGGGACAGCGTCTGCTGCGTCAAAAACCCCCCCCTCTCCCCCTCCCCCCCCTTTTCCCCACCCCCCCTCCCTTCAACCCCTACCTGGTTTTGCTCGCTGCCTCGCCAGAGGTGGTGGTGTCCGTTGGGAGCTTACAGTGTTATTGGAAGGAAGAAAAGAGGCCTGTGGGGAAATCCGCCTTGCTTAAATAACGTTTTTATAGAAGGCTATATTTGCAGAAAGGGCCTGTGGGGAAATCCGCCTTGCTATAATAACCGTTTATATAAAAACGGCTATATTTAGAGCATGATTTAAAAGGAGGTGGTGCTTGTAACGGGCGATGTGCCCCCCCCCCCCCACCCCGCAGCACATCCCCTTCCCACCCCCCCCCCGCATGCACCCTCCTCCCCCACCCCACCCACGAAAATGCACCATTTAAAGTTTTTAAATTAAAGTCACTTCAAGTCCCCCCAAGTTCTTAATTAATTTTTTTTAATTAATACTTAAAATTTTTAAAAAGTTCTGTTTAAATTTTTTAATTAAGTTCTTGATAAAATTTTTTTTAAAAGTTTTTGATTAAAGTACCCTTTAAAGTACAACCAAGTTGTTTTCATTATTTTTTTTTATCAAAAAAATACAATCTTGTTTTTTATTTAATAGGATGTTTTTGTAAACCACGCCTCAAAAAACGGTCTTCGTTGGGTGTCTTTCAGCTTTTCTGCATAGATTTTAAATAAAGGTTTTGCATCCAAAAGCAACCCATTGTTTTAATTCGGGTCTAGGGAAAATGTCTTTTTATAGCCCCATGTCTTTATTTTTTGACCATATTTTAAAATACGCCATGTCTATTTTTTTTAAAAAAAATTTAAAATTAAGTTTTTAAATTTATTCCATTCAAATGGCCCAAAAAAATTTGTTTTTATTGGCGGTTTTGGCATGGTTTGTTCGGTTTGTATTTAGTGGTGGATTTTTTTTGGGTCGTTTTTGCCGCGTTGTTTATATATTTTTTAACCGTAATAACGCCCCCCAGCGAAATGGCGAAAAAATGGCAACAGTTTTGTTAATTTCCCTGAAGCTTTGGTGTGTGGTTTGTATCACATGGGTTTTTTTATGGGGGTTGAATAACTTGTTCTGGCGTGGCGGCGTTATGTTTTATGATGAGTTATATTCGTAACTAATTTTTTTTGTCTGTTCCACTTGCTAATTTTTTTCCTGTTTTAAACCGCCCGGGATGAGGTTTTTTTTCAAGCCCCAAACCCTGGTTCGTGTTTTCTGCTGATCTTCTGGCTTGGTTACTTTCTCCACCTGTTTCTGGTCTGTGATTTTCTAGCCGTTCATTTTGAGGGAATTTTAAAATTTTTAATATTAAAATTTATTAATCCCTGATTAATGGCGATAACAATGTTCCAAATTTTTATATAAATCACAGCTGGACTCTAATGTCTTTTTTAAAAAACTGGCTTGGTTTAATCATACGTAAGATTTTGTTCAATCAATGGGAGCAAATTATGATGTTTAGTGTACAAATAGAGGTTGCCCCCATTTTTACCTTTCTCGCCCCAGCTGCGCTTCATCCCTGTTTGTACTTTATAATGTCTTCGGGCATCTGTTGAATTGTTCTATGCTGAATTATTTCCCGGGGAACTGTTTTGTTTTCCACATGTCCCAAAGATACGCCTTTCCTTTTTAGCATAATAGTTTTGATCTAAATTTTGGTCATTCTTTAAGTTGGGGAAGGTTTGGGCCTTGTAGCTGTAGTAGTCATCACTGTTCTTTTTTAAAAAAAATTTAAAATTATTTTATTTTAAAAAAAATAAAGCACCAAAAAAAAACTTTGCCAATTTTGTATCCTTCTGTGTTATTGGAGGAAAAGTGTGGTAAAATGCTTGGTAAAAGCCTGTTAAAATTTAAAACAGAGATTTGGAAACTAGACTTTGGGTTTTCGAAAAGCTGATTGCTACTTGCAGCTTGGGTTCACGAAAGATTTTCTAGTAAAGAAAGGAAATAATTCCAGACAATATAAATTTTTAAAGAAAAAAAATACTTTTATAAAAAATGGTTTCCCTTCGCAATAATGATAGGCGGGCTGTGGTGATGCGTTGTTTTTAGGGGAAGTAATTTCGCATTTAGAAAAACTGCGGGATGACGCGAGAGAAAAAGAATAAAAAAGTATGGAGAATAGCAGTGACAAGAGCCTTAAAAAGCAGGATTTGAGCAGTTAGATTTTTTAAATGACAACAAAAGAACAGGGGCATGCGCTTACCATTTAAAAGATGTTGATAAAGCAATAAAAAAAATTTTATTTAAAACAGCAAACCGGCCCGCTTGCCCCCCCCAAAATTTCAGTAATTTTAAACCATCAAAAAAACAAAAGTGCAAGAAATCGGGTTTTTGTCTTTGGGTTTGCCCGTGTGTTTTTTGTTGCAATAATTTGGGCTGAATAAAAAATGAACAAAATCTATTATTCCCCCAAGGATTTTGGGAAAAGGGTATGCAGCAATAAAAAGCTAAGCAAGGGGCGGAGTCGTGAACAAAAAGCGAAGGAAGGTTATTAAACAAGCAATTGGAAAATTTTTTCCCTGCCTAGCGAATCAGGCCCACATTTTGTGAATACAATCCAAACGACACTAAAATGGTCTTCTTTTTTTACCTTGTTTGGTTGCAAAAAAAGTTTAAGTAGCACTCACAGTCATTGACGGGCCCTAAAGATACAAAGATGGGGAAAACCCATTAAAAAAAAGAGTGCTTTGCTTTGCTGTGCCTACAACTGATTACAAACGAGGCCCCTAACTTTCCTCGCGATTAAAGTCGTGTGGAAAAGAATTTAAGGCCAAGGAATCAATTATTGTTTAAAACTGATTCCTTTAAAAAGAGGCATTCCGGAGTTAAGCACAGGCTTTAGTTAAAAAACTTTAAAAAACAGTTGCCAAAAAGACTTTTCTCCAAACAGTAAAAAGGGGATTGACATTTCGCAAAACAGAAGGGTTAGAAGACTGCCTCATTTTTTGCGCGCAATGAAAATGAATTTAAAAGGGGTTTTAAACAGTACAAGAAAACAAAAAAAAACAATAAATGTTGCTAAAGACCCCAGTACCCCAGCAACTTTTAAATTTTGGGTTTGAAAGTGGTACCTTTATTTCCCGGGGGAAGCGGAAGGGGACACTCGCATCGGGAAAACAGATCCAGTTTGGGTGTTGACCCAATGAAATAAAAAAATTTGTAAAGATGAACCCCCCGTGTATTATTTACGAGAAAACTGACCAACAAAACAACCGCTCCTCAAAGACCCTTTTGGAAAAAAGACTGGATAATTTCCCGCCGACACAGTTCCTTTTTAAATTTTAATTTTTGGTTCTCGGCCGATTGCATTGAAAACTCCGATTAACAAAAACCCGTTTTGTGTTTGTTTATCTAATGATTTCTTTTTTTACAATTTTTTTTTGTGTTGATTCGTGATTAGATCGCAGTTTAGTTGTATGATGAAAATCTTACTGAAAAAACAATGCTTTTTTGTGTTGTATGTGTTTTGTTTGACTGCCAACGCTGGAGATTTCCCTTTGCTTTTTAATGATTTTTCTCCGGCTCGAAATACTGTCATTTTTGACCTTCCCCCAAACCTTGATCCCTTTCGATATTCATCCTTCATCTTTCTAAACCTTTTGTTAGTAATTGAATGCAAAGGCGAATCTTTAGGATAATCGATGTTCATCCATCCGCTGCTTTTAAGTATTCTAATTCCATGTTTTTTAGATTTTTTTTCAGTAGGGGTTCTATAACAAAAATTCTGTATCTGTGAAAGCACCTGGCTAGGTACGAGGGCTTAAAAGTGTCATAAAGAAACTTACATAAAAATTTTTGAAAATTCAAAAAACAGAAAACCCAATAAATACTGTTTGCCAATTTTGACTTTCTTTTTTTTCTTCATTATCCCAAAAAAGGGGTTTAAAAATCTTCTGAAGCCCTGAAAAATTGGTTTTGAAGAGCTTAATTGTTTCATTCTTCTGGTGACTAATCTGACATCTTTGGCTTGGCGGATTTCCATGTTTTTCCAAAAAAGCGTTTTTCATCAATTTAAAAAAAAGTTTTTTTTATGAAGCATTGTGGTTTTGGTTTTTAGATCAGTTTCTTCATGTGAAGGTTTCATAAAACTTTTTCTTGACAAAAGAAATTTAGCGTAAAATGCTTAAACTTTAAACCATGTCTTAAAAAAAATTTGTAAAAGTCTGTAAGGCCCGACATAATTTTTTTTGCCTCGAAATTAGGCAAAATTTAGGCGGCTCTTTGGTCCTCTTTAGATTCTGCAGCAAATGGATAGTATTATGGGTCATGGAGTTCTTAGGTATTCTAAGTCCTTCTAAAAATAAAACCCGCTGTTGATCAGGGTTAAATGCCCAAACCATTTTTTTTGCCTTTTGAAAATTTTTCGTCCTGTGTACATTTAAAGTGCGTAAGGGAAGCGATTGCGCCATGCCCATCCATACAGTTGTTTGCATCTAAAAAATGGATTAGTTAAACTTTTCTGGATCATAATGATCAAGTATTTGTTGTTTGTTTTACAGTAAGATGCGAGCCATACTTTTCCCCCCACGCAACCCGTTTTATTCATCTGAATCTTGGTAAATCTGACAATAAATCAATCTGTATCCAGAAACTTTAAGAAAGCGCCCCAACTCATCCCGGGTGCGAAATTTTTTGCGCGGATCTAAACTGTAATGTTTATGCAGGTTTTTAAATTTTTAAAGACGTCCGCCAACAAACATCATCTGCCATCAAGTAGGAGATGATGTTCCCATCGTTTTTTCAATTTTAATTCGCCCCGCATTTTAGTGTTGGTAACGGAAAGTCGCTGATGTTTCCCTTCCCCTAGACTAGAGAAGAAAGGCCTTTAGGCGGAAGTGTATCTTCATCAAAACCCTTTCCCAACTGTTTATGTACTCATAAGGGTAAAAAACCCCTTTTAACGGGGGGAGCGGGTCAAAATATTCTTCTGTTATGGGCAGGCTTTAGGACTAGCCGTGACTCTAATGAAACCCTCTGTGCTGTAGGTCGTAGAAAGACATGTTTTTTTAAAAGGGAAATCATGTACTTTTTGATGACTGTGCAATGATGCTACCCGAAGGGCTTGTTACTGCTTTCTTATAAAGGGGAGAGTCTAAACCCCGAAATTTTGAAAGAAACAGCAGTTCCATTTTTGGATCAAAAATTTTGTTTAAGATTTCTTTTTTTATGCGCTGCCCTCTAACTTCCCCCTTTTGTCTGGTCTCTTACTGTGGGTTTCATCTTGGGCGTTGCTCTAAACCGCAAATCCCAAAAAGGGGCGGCTGAGTCATACTGTTGTTTTGGTTTTTGGCGTCTTATGGTTTTTAATAAAATTAGATTATTTAAACATCATTGCGCACTTGTGCAGCGTTTTAAGAATGTTTTTGCGCACTGGTCCTCTTTAATTTGGTTTAATAAAACCTCCGATAACAATAATGAAGGAAAGAACAAATTGATGATTACTTTAAGACTGTTTTTTGAAGTTTTTGTGGGCTGGCCCTTATAAGGAACAATAAGCGATCGAGTTGCGTAAAACGTTGGATTTTTTGCAGCCGTTTCCCGTTTTAAAATAACTTTGATCCCGGGGGGGCCCCTGTTAGTTCTGTTTTCAGTCTACAGAACTTTTAAATGTTTTTATGTTCAAAACGCGGCTTGAAAAGATGGATTCTTGTTAAAAATTTTTTTGCAGATTCTTGTTTTTTTTATGCTTTGAAGTATGGGCCAATATTATCATTGTGGTATCAATGTGTAAAGCGGCAGCCCGTGGTGAAAACTTGTAGTTTGTCAACTGATTTTGTTGGCTCGAATCGTTGGCTTTCTTGGGGCACTTTTTAAATTTGGGGCCAAATCTGTTTCCTCATCCCCTGTGTAGCTTACAGTTATGGGTTTGTTTTTTTCTTCAAAATGATCAATAGAATCCAAAGCTAAAGGGAAAGGATATTCCAAATAAAATTAAAATATTTTATGTAAGGGTGATAGTTAGACATTCTTCGTTTTTGGGGCGTAAAGGCCTTGCAAGAACAACCCCATAAAACATTTGTTGTCTGTTTTTTTGTTTGAACGGTTTTTTTGCGACTAAATTTGGAGGTAGTAATGTGAGATTTCCAACAACGGTGCATTTTAGCTGTTTTATTTTGATCTCTAGGACTTCGCCCTTGACCAACCCGACCCTAAATTTTTGGCTTCTTCACAGCGCGTAAACTGTGTAAGAGTTCGTCGCCCCAAATGGGTTTTTTAAGTCATTACGGAAAGAATAGTTGCTGTTTAGTTGAGACCAGACTTCTGTTTTTTTTCATTTTTTGTTCATAGCGATTAAAACAGCTAAAAATTACTTTAAATGGGGGGTCTATTGTTGTTTACTTGGGGCTTGGAAAATTTCTGAGAAAACTTGCCTGTCGTTGTGGGTCAATGCTTCTAAAACAAAATATTTTAGTGCTTTGATAAAATTTCTTGATTCCTTCAAAAAATTGTTTGTCCCTTTATATTCTTGCCATGTGGTCTCTTTTCTAATCAAAATATTTTTTAAAATTAAAAAAAAAAACTTAATCAGAATCATTTTCGACGGCTTTTTGCGCTTGGCTAAAAACTTAAGTTATAACACCCTTTTTGGGGTTGTTAATGTGAGCTGTTTAGAAAAGGTTTAATGTCCGTTTACTTTTTTTTAAACATTCCTTTTTTTTTGCTCGGGGTCTGGCGTTGAGAAAACTTGCCCTCGCCCTTTTTTTGAAGATTAACTTTTGTCTTTTGTGTCATCAAATCGGCCTGTAAACGATTAAATTTTATCCCTGATGTTTGGTCAGCTGCGCTTTATTTATTATCAGCTTGAAGGAACTAAAATTTAGTGTTATTTGTTGAACCATAGCTGTTTGCTTTTTGGGTTTAGTTTTTATTTTTTTGTGGCAGACCTAAGCTAAAATTTTTAACCAGACCCAGGCTAAAGACAAACCCCCTAGAGGTAAAGCTGCCCGGGGCACCTGCCCGTTTCTAAAAGGGCTAAACTGTTCCTGTGTAGAGCATTATAGTCGTGTCCAGTATTAACTGGTAACCCGCATTAAAGCAGCAGAATCCTTCGTTTGGTTTTTTTCTGTATTTTTAAAAGGTCCTGCTCTGTTTTTTTTGCATTTGTGTTTTTGTTTGTTATTTTGAAAGGGTTTTTATTCAGGGGTTTCTAAAACAGCGAATTGGGCCCTTTTATCTCTTCTTTTGGGGCCGGTAGGCACATTTGGATAAACCTGAAAGGCTGCTTTTTATAAATGAAAAAATAAATTTGTTTCTACAAGTCTAATCTGCTATCAATATGCAGTGTGCATCAATTAATAAAAAAATGTCATTAAGTGGTTTTTCGTTCTTTTTCTTTTTCAATTTTAATGTTTAGTCTTTAACGCTCTCCCAAATTCCCTGAACTGATTTTCCCCTGTTGACCTTGGGCAATCCATAAACCATTTTTGATGTTTTAAAAATTTATCAAGCCTAAAATGTGAGGTGCAGATCTTTAGGCAAAAGGGGGTTGGACTTCGGCCCTCCCACCCCCAAAAATTTTTTTTATTTGTAAAATGTGAAAAGGGTTTTTTTTTCCCTGCTAATTTGGGTTTGGTGCCTCAATTGTACAGTGCTTTGTTTTTTTGGATTTTAAAAAATTTCACTTGCTCTTGCGAATGGTTTTCTCTTCACACAGCAATAAAAAACCTTTTAAACGATTTACTGTGACCTAAAAACTAAAATTCCCTTAGGTTCTGTTTTAATTTCAATTTTTTTCCATTTTGTTTAAGTAATTCTGTTATAAATTTTATCCCAATATTTGTAATTTACTTTTTACAACGTCAAACTCTAAAAACGTTTCGAAATGCGTATTTGTTCGGTGTTGGGTTTATTTTGATAACACGTTTGTGTTCATTAAAAGTTGTTCGTATTTGCAATCTGTCTTGTAATGCCCTTGAAAGTATGGGCAGCGTTTTAACAAAATCAAAATCTGGGGAATAAAAAACGATTCCCTACGCATAACTTACAGCTAAAGCCTTTTTGTGTTTTTTTCACTGAGGCGAGTTCGGGCCTATTCTAAGTTTTAGTGCTTTTTCATTACCAATTTTTTGAAAGCAAGTCTTCTTTTAATTTGCGGTTGCCATGATCGAAAAGGTTAAAAAAAATTTGCATTTTTTTAAAGAAAATATTTCTTGCCCCCCAAGTTTTACAAAATTTTTTAACGATTGCCCGTCCCCAAAAATTTTGGGCAACCCTTCTGCGGGTCGTTTTTGCGAGCGCATTTTGAAAGTAAGTCGCGAGAGCCCGGCACAAACAAAAATCCGCTCCCAGGTCGGGGAAAACTAACAGTAAGAATTTGATTGCGTCAAAAGTGTGGATTATTTGGAACAGTTTAAAATTTTCCCTTTGTTTCCCTTCTGCCAAGGGGTTCTTTCAGCTTTCTTAGGGTTAAAAAATCGAGCCTATGCTTGTGCCATTTTTTTAAAAAAAATAAAAAGTTTTAAATTTTTTAAAAACTTTGGGGGAATTTAAGGTGAAAAAGATTATGATGTTTTTTATCTGGAGACAACATGGATGAAAGGGGCTCCTTTGACACAGCTCGCTAACGGCCCAATGGGAGTGAATTAACAGAAAATACCCTCGGGCATTTTTACAAGTTTAGGCTAGACCTCCCCAATTTTTTTGCCCCAAATGATTTTTAAAATTCAGTGGTCTTTGATGTAAACAAAGATCAAGGGAACTTTTTTCGGCTTACAAAATAAAAACCGCCATCAAAGTTTTTAGCCCTGGGTTCAAATTAGAAAATAGCCGTGTGAAAGATCAAAATCCCTTGGTTGCTAGACCGAAATTAAGGGGGGAGGGAGTTGCTAAACTTCAAAAACATGCAGGAACTCCCCCAAAAATAACCCAAATACAAAAAATGGAACTTAAGAATTAAAACAACAGCAGGTGAATTAAAAAATGTAATAGAAGCAGAAACCGTTTTTCAGAAGAAACCATTAAAGACCCTACACGACTCACCCCTGCCCATGCGAGAAATAGGCCCTTTATCGTGCTTTAAGAAACCCTCGAGGCGAATTAACAAACAATTTTGCAAAATAGGGAATGATGGGCTATAAGAGAGAAAAAGAAAAACTGTGGAGGGGATGACGCCAAAATTTGGGCCTAATTAAGAAAGAATAGCCCAAAGACTAAAGATCTTGAACAAGAGAGGGTCGCAAACTAGAAGTGCTGACTATAACCGAGACAATACGAATCAAGTGATAGTAAAAGAAAATATCGAAAAAAAATTTTTTTGAAGGCACGACGCTTGAAAACGAAACGAACGGTTTAGAGGATGGAGTACATTAGTAACGTTTTTAACGGCTTTGGATTTGAAAAAAGTACACTGGGAATGGTATTACAGGCGGGGGGGGAGGGCAAGTCAGTTGCCCCCGCCGCCATCGCCCCCACGCGCCTGATAAATCGTGGGGAAAAAAAAAAGTTGTCATCTTGCGAGTTTATTAAAAAAAATTAGCCCGTAAACTATGACTCTTTACCGGGGATTTAGGGGATCGTTTGCGGCTTTTGTTACCGCAAAAAAAGTAGTTGGCTTTATGGCGAGACTTTGGGCATTAGGACTTTAAAAGTGGGTTATTTTTTTGTAAGATAAAGGCCAAATAATCTATGCCAGTTAATCTAGAACAAAACGCTGTCTTTTATTTCTGGTCTGAGTCTTCAATGGCTTTTTGGGGTTGGGGTTTTGGGGTTGGATGATTTTCTTGGGGGTTTTTTTATTGTTTGTTAATATTTTCTAGCCGAATTTTTGTTTTTTCCCCAAATTTTGTTCTTGCCTGTATAAGAATTTCATTATTTTTTTAAATTTTTATTTCCTGGAGTCTGGGTCAGAAAGGGGCTGTTTTAAACAGGCCAAAAAGCAAGTTACTTTTGATCTTGCGTTTTTAAAAATGTTGGTACCTTTGGGAATACTTAAGGCAAAAAACTGTAGATTTAATGGCGTCTCTAAATTTGCTAAGTATTGTTTTTGTGCGCAAAGCCAGTGAAGGATCAGTTAGTCGATCTTGCCTGTGCTTGCGAACCTAGCAAACACCAAAGTAAGTAGAAATGGTGTTTATTCGTTCTATTCCCCCTCTGTTAGGCCCTTAGAAGTGTTAAGATAAATGTTGTCCATCTGTTTTAGCTCTTGCTGTAGGGCCCCGGGTAACGTTGTGCCAAAAAAGAAAGATTTTAAAGGAGGAGCCAGTATGTTTACTTTCTGTCTTTTCCCCCAAAATTAAAGGGCCTAGGCCCTGATTATGATCAATTTTGTCTAAAATCTGTTTGGTGTCAATATTGATTCGTTACAAATCTTTCAAAGCCTTTATGTTATTATGTTGCGAGTGGGTTAAATTTTTTTGTTTTGGTAATGGTGCTTGCGGTTCAGTAAATACGTCTAAAGGTGTAAAGAATGAAAACGTACAGACCCCCAAAGGTCTGGTGATTTTAAAAGTCGCATACGCCATCCACACCCGTTTATGCGAAAAACAGCAAAGTTTTTAAATGGTTCTGTTAAAAAATGCATGGATGACTTAAACCCCGTTTTTGATGCGGTCGTTTTAAAAGGGGGGGGTTAAGAAATCTGCTTTTAAAGGGCTACCCTTTTATGAAAGAGGCAGTCGGGTCCGCAATGTCAAGGTTCGTTGCTATATTTTTAAGATTGTAGTGAGCCCCAAAAGAAAATTTTTTCACCTTTTTGAAAGCACTCATTTTTATTTCGTTTTAAAAAATGTTTTTAACAATAACAACCCCAAAACCGCCTTCGTTTTTAGAACTGCTTTTAAAAAACGGGAAAGCGGGGGCCAAAATGGTGCACTCCTGAAAATTCTACAAAGTCGTTTGGTTTAATAATGAATCCAAGAAAAAAAAAATGAGTTCTAAAAATTAATAAAAAGGGAAGGTGTTAACGGTTAAAATACTGATGGTTATTACGGGTTTTGTTCGCTAAAAGAAGAATGAGTAATTTCAACATTTCTCTCAAATTAAAAATGAAATCTAAAAACAAGTTAACTTCAAACCTGAAGAAGAAGTGACATTCCTTTTGATGTAGGCTAGTTTAAAAAGTTAGGCTTTGCAGATGACAATCATAGATTTGGTTGGCCAACAAAACTACTTTTGAGGGAAAAAAACCCGCTCGATTTGCATTCATTCATTACTCTTGTTCTTTGACGAAAATAAGCCTATGAAATTATTGATGGAAGGCCCTCAACTGTTTTTTTGAGCTCTTCCCTCGGGAAAGCTGCTATTGCGTTATGAAATTATACAATCCCCAATTTACGTTTAAAAGATTAGTTTGTGGGAGGGTCGGTTTTTTTATTATAAAAAAACAAAACAAAAAGGGAAGTGTGAAATGTGATAACTGCCCTTGTTTTTGGGAAAAAAAAAAATGCGTTACTAAAAATTAATGTCGCGTGGGCCGAAGAACCAGGAGTTTTTTTGGCCCGTAAGGGTATAATTTAGAATTAAAAGACCTTGCAGACGTTGCGGGCTTTGAAAAGATTTGGGGAGTAGGCGCTTTTTATGGTTTTTTGTAACTAAAGATGGTGATTATAACGCAAAGGTTGGCGACAACAAAAAATTTCAAACAGAAAAACTGGCAATCTAGAGGCAAATTTTGTTGGCCAGATGAATATAAAAAAGTTCGAAAAACCCGACTCAAATGGCACTTAGAACCAATTTAGAATGGGGAAAAAAAATTTGAATTTTAAGCCCATTTACATTTTTAGCCCCAAAAAGTTTGAAAAGCATTCAACTCTGGCCCTTTCAGTAATCTTATGCCAGACGACAATAGTCGGAAAAAAAAATTGAAAAAACCCCGTTGAGAAAAAACATTTAATCCTCACAGAGAGAAACGTTGTAAAGGGCTTCTACAAAATTCAGTCTTTCCACAAATGAAATTGATGATGCGTTCCAATGATATTTGAATTTCTGTTTAAAAAGATGAGGGGGGAATGGGGTGTGGGCGTCAGTGCGCCTTTTAAAAGGAATTCTAATTAGCGGGCAAAATTTAAGCGTTGAAAATTTAAAAGTTACATGTCGTTCTTAACAATGGTGAGGTTTTAAGGGTTTTTTAAAAAAAAAGCAAAAAAATAAAAATTTAGTCTAAATAAAACAATTTTACAAAACTGAATTGGTTAATATTACACTTTTTGCCTTATGGGATTTTTTTATACTAACAAATTTTAACGGGGAGCATGATAAAAACAATAATGGATTGATTAAGTTCTTTTAAAAAACTATGGAGCAGTTAAATTTTAGAAAAAAAACCCCTCATTGCTCATTAATTTTGTGGACAAATGGTTGTGGAAAAAACAATATTTATCCTTGACCTTTTACAAACTTTTATTTTATAATTTTTTTTCTATTGTGGTTTTCTAAAACACTTAAAGGAACAAAGTATAAAAATAAAAGGTTTATATGGACGAGATGACATTTTTTTAGTTAACCCTAGCAATAAACTGAGTGAGTGTTTAGAAAGTTTTTAGACTGTTTGAAGGAAGCGCACATTTATTAAAGATGCTGTTCAGAAAAAAAGAGAAAAGTTAAAAGAGAAACACTTTGTCGAAATAGCTTTCGCGGAAAAACCTGCGGAAAAAGTGTGGGATTTTTGCAGAAATATAACTCGGTTTAAAAAAACTTTTGAGAAAAAGTTAAAGACTGTGTTTTTTTTCACTGAAAAACAGGACTCATTTGAAGAATTTTGCGGGGAAATGATGTTATTGAAAAGCCCGGAAAAACATAGGATTAAACAAAACTAAAACTGAAAAGTTTAGTAAATTAGTATTAAAAACGGTAACCTGACAGTATGTTTGTTTGTAGTAATCGTTATTTTTTGGTTATTGTCAGGAACAGGGTTTGGCGGGTTTTTTGGCCACTTTCGCCCCAAAAAGTGGTGGGTAGCAAGTGAGTCAGAAGCCGCCTTTTACTGTTCTTGAAACTAAAGCTGCAAATTTTAGGGTGATTTTAGATAGTCGTCTCAAATGAAAGAAATTACAATTAAGTATGTAAAAAGCAAAAAACATTTAGTTTCTTCAAAGGAAATCAATGACTGCCCCCCAAAAAGGTTTAAAAACGACGTCAAAACCTGGTTAGACCAAATACTGGATATGGTTGCTCAGTTTGGGTCCTTCATCTAAAGGCATTGATAACTTGAAAAGATTCAGAAGAGAGCAGCACGGTTGTAAAGGGAACACTCGGAAAAGGGGAATATAGGAAGAACATGAGGAAATTAGAAGGAAACCTTGAAAAAGAAGAGTTTTATTAAATTAACACCTTTTTCAAAGGCAGAGCTAAAAATATTGATTTCCCAAGGAACAAAATAGTATTGAAAAAAAGTAGTACAGGAGTGGCGGTCGTGTTTACCTTCCCGCATCAAATATTGCAGCCCCCTTCTTCTTTTTTTCCCCTTCTGTACGGCTGTGGAAATCATGGGGTGCCATCAAGTGCCCCAAAAAGCAATCTCTTTTAAAAAAAAAAATTGAACAAAAAGTTTTGAGATCGCATATTTATGTTTTCTATTTTTCACTTTCCCCCGTATTTTCTGTTAAATGGGCCCGATTTGGCCATTGTTTTAACTTCTTGAATATCGAGTGCGACCCCTTGTTCCCAAATTTTTTGCTCCAGGGGCAACTCTGAGTCGCACTATTTTAGTTATTTTATTTTATTTTTTAAAACTGCGCGCTGGTGACCTACCTTTTTTGATGAACCATATTTTAGGAAGAAGAAGAAGAAAAAATTACCACACACACACACCATGGTGGGGTTGGCGCGCGTCAAAAGATGGGGGGCTTTTTTGTTTTTTCTCTAAAAAAACTTTGATATATTTACGGGAATTTTCGGTGTTACAGCACCCTTCAAAAAGCAAAATTAACTGGAGACTTTTTATTGAGTTAATCCCCAGAGGATCGTTCTATGGGAGGTAGTGCGCTAGGTGTCTCTTCGAGCAGTTTCCCCTGTGGCGTTTTCCGATTCAACCCCGACTAACCCACATAACCCCCAAACGGACTTCTCCTCACGTTTCTTTGTTTTTCAATAATCAGTCATCTTTTTTGTTTTTCTTACACGGGAATTATTCAAAAGGGTGATACTTTTTTTTTTATCCCCATTCACGTTTTCACAATGAAATCTCCAGGAAAACGTTGCTAGTACTAGCGAAAGGGGGGACGGGACAGGGCCGGGCCGGGGTCAGGGGGGGCAATTCAAAAGCAAAACGGGTTGATCAAGGAGCCCAGGGGTTTTTTTTTGAAATGCGACAATGCAGTTAAAGAGGTTGTGTAAAGTGATGGAGTCCCTGGGGCAAAAAAGGGGGCCCACAAACATGCACTGATTTGCGGGAGCACAGTATAACTGTCTTAAACAGGGGGGGCAACTTCATTCAAGGGTTTTGTGAGACTTAGAGAGGAGACAATGGGAAAAAGGGCTAAATCAAGACTTGAGGCAAAAATGGACATTTATTTTGAGAGTGTTGACCTCTGTTCATGTTTTAAGGGACGTTTTGGGGGTACCAAAAGAAAGTTGAGGAAGTTGGAGCAAAATAGAGGGGGGTGGAGAGAAAGGTTAAAGACTCATGGAAGAAATGGGAAAGGGGGAAAAGGGGAAAGCTAAACATAATAATATGCAATTTCCCAGAGAGCTCAGCAGAGTCTCCAGAGGAAGGAAGAATAAAAAGCCCAGGAAAGAGTCAGAGATTTGGGTGGGCAAAATCATGATGTTCGGGAAAAAAGAGGTAAAAAACCCGTCAGGTTAGGCAGAATCCGGTTGGCAGAAATGCTAAACCAAACCCCTGAAATGGAATCAGAACTGAGGAAGCCAAAAAGAAAAAAATAAAAAATGCCCAAGGATTAAACAAGCATTTTAAGGAAGGAGAAAGGATTTACTAAATAATGACACCAAAAAAAAGAAAAGCAGATCAAATCGTTGAAAGCTGAATGAACCAAAAAAAGACAAAGGGAGACAAACTTAAAGATTTTTTTATAAGGTGGCAAGATTGTGCATTACACCAAACAAACCCAAAACTGGTGTTTTGGCCCCGTCAGGTCCGGCGAGGCCCAGACCCTGAGGTGAAACACTGACTGTCAAGCAAACCAAAAATATGAAAATAGCGTACAAAGCAAAATCTTTTTCCTCTGAAGTTAATGACAATCTTACAAATGTTCACCCCAACGTTTAGGGAAAAAAAATTGTAAATCAAAAGGTAATGACCAATGAAATTTTGTACATAATGTGATGTTTTAAAATAAAAAGGATGAGTTTTTAATTCGTATAAATGAGGAGAACCCAGTATTTTTGGCTTAACGGGTAAGAGCAAAAAATGTTTTATATGCAGCAAAGATTTTAAATTTGAAATTGGGCTTTGATATTTTCTGAAAAAGGAACCAAAAGGGGTATGCTGTTTTTTGCTAAGGAGCTAAGCAAAAACTTTGCGATGAGTTTGAAAATAACAAATTTTAAGCAATTATGGTGTTTTATCGGGGGGTGGAACGATGAGACAATATTAGTGGGTTATTTACGAAGCCCAAACTCAAATGATAAAAACAATTATGGTTATTTAATTTTTAAAAGAAAAAAAAATGAGTAGAATAGTAAAATTGTATATTTGGTGTTTTTAAAATTTTCTGATGTAAAATGGGAGGGAAAATTGGAATTGATAAAAGAAAAGGGATTTTATTGAAAACTTTAGAGATGCCTTTTTAAACAAAAAGTGACTAACCCAACCGTGTTGGGGAAGGAAGAAGCCAAAAATTTGATGACTTAGTTTTTTTTAATGAAGAACCCTTGATCTTTTATTGAATTGTGCCCCTTTTGGGTAAAAGTGATCACTTGATTTTAACATTTGAACTGTTTGTTCCCAAAGAAAAGACTAAAAAAACCCCTAAGTCAAATTTGATTTAAAAAAGGGAGACTATAAAAAAATGGGGAAAAATGTTTTAGAGGTGTCAACTCTTTGCTTACAAATATAGGATGTCGAGGAAATGGGGAAATGTTTTAAAAATGCGAATTTTTTAAAAAGTATGGATGAATGTATTCCAAAGCAAGTGTAGCCAAAATAAAAAAACTAAACCACTTTGGATGAATGTAAAAAACTTAAATGATTAAAAAAAAATAAATCTTTTTTCAAAGGGATTTATTGACAAAAAATGGGAAGAATAAGTAAATATGCAAAAATGCGAAATAGAGCAAAAATAAATCAAAACAACAAGAAAAGCTTATGAAAGTAAATAGCAGACAATGTAAAAAAAAACCCAAAAGTTTTTTGGAAATAGTGCAAGAACGTACAAAAATAAAAACGGGGAAATACTCTAAATATGGTAAAGAGGGTTTCCCAGTCAGATATGGAAAAAGCTGAAGTTTTAAATGGTTCTTCGCAAGTGTCTTTGCTAAAGAAGTACAAAAAACATACCCGATTTTTTGAATGTAGTAAATCTAAAGGAATTTCAGTTCAGTATAAAAATTTTTTAGATGCAGTGAGAAAAGTTGTTTGATTGAATCAGTCTAAAGCGCAGGGACCTGATTTAATACACCTAAAGTTCTAAAAGAATTTTGTAAGGGTTAGCTGACCCCTCAGTAAAATTATAATAAAACATTAGAGACAGGAAAATTACCCTGACTGGAAAACGGCAGAAAATTACGCTTTTTTAAAAAAAAGGGCAAAATCTAACCAGGCAACTATGTCCGGGAAGCTTTCCCGCATTGCATGCAAATGCAGAAAACCATTATAAGAGATGTCAAAAATTCACTTCATGTTAATTTGTTTTCAGTAGCCCGCAGGCTTTCGTAAAAAAAAAGGTCTTGATTTCACAAATACTTGAAGGGTTTTGGGAAAATTTAGTTAACATGCTAAGAAAAGTACCTTTTTGAATAATTTACTTTTTTTCCGTAAAAATTTTGATACGGTTCCCCTGAAGATTATTGAAAAAAAAGGGAAACATACGGTATAGAGGGAAGTTGCTAAACGGATTAGAGACTTTTGTCAAAAAGAAAACAAAGAGTAAGAGTGGGTAACGATGTCGAAGGAAAGATGTTTTTTGAGTGGTACCCCCAAAGGGGCATTTTAGGGGGCCTGTACGTTTATATTTTTTTAAATACCCTTCCAGAGAGGGAAATAGTTTTTGTAAAATTTTTGCTGATGTACAAAAATATAGACAAATCAGATAAAAAATAGTCTGCAAGAAAAATTTTAAAAACCCAAAACTGGTCAGACAGTGGAACTTATTTTTAAAGTTGAAAAAAAGTAAAGTTTTGCATGTTGGCAAAACAATCCCGAACATGAAACAACATGAAAATAGATGGTGGAAATAGGGGTACAGAAATGTGGGAAAAAAAAGGCTGGGGGGAAATCTTTGATAAAGATTTTCTCTTTGAATTACATTCAAAAAATGTATAAATAAAGCAAACCAAAAGAGGATTAAAAAAAAGAATTTATTTACCCAAATAAAGAAAAAGTTTTTAAAGTTAAAAAAGTATGGTTGACCGATCTTGAAAAGGAATAAAATTTGGGACCCCCACTTGAAAAGACAGTCAATAGCAATTGAAAGAGACGAAAAGGCTACTAAAATCTTGCAAGAAAGTACAAACATGTCTTAACGAAGTTAAATTACTTAAATTTGACTCTTTAAAATAGAGGGATTTGATTGAAAATTTTCAAATATTTCACCGCAAAGGCATACAGGGGACACTTTTTTGAGGTGTTAAAACGATAAACAAAATTGGAAGTTTTTTGTTTAAGCGTTTCATAAAAAACATGGGGGGATTCAAGTTTAGTAACGAGTTATTACTAAATGGAAAAGTTTGACAACTGCATTAAATTTGCTAAAAAAAAATAATGTTTTTTGAATTTACTGGGTGAAGACGAAATTTAAAGTACAGTTGAAGCTTTGTGATAAGAAAGGAAAAAATTTTTAAATTTCAGGGATTTTCAACCCTGTATAAAAGTAAATAACCGAGGGGACATTGAAAGGCTTTGGGCCAGTATTTATTAGTCCCTCATACTACTACTACTACTACTACTACTACAACATCGCACACGCACTTCTGCCACGCACACACGCGGCAACACACACCACAAAAACGCGCACACATGCCTGCGCGCGCGCCACATACCACCACAACACACACACGCGGCCACATGCCTGGCGCGCACACACATACACGAGCGCCCAAAAACAACACACACCAGGGGCGCGCGCGCCGCTTTCTTGGGGGAGGGGTTAGTGGAGGCGTGCGTTAAAAGGGGAATTTAAATTTTAAAACTGTTGAAAACACTCTTTTGGAAAAAACACTAACTTTTGTCCACCAGCAGTTCCTTTTGTTTTCCTTGAGTCTTGTGAAGCGCCAAATTGTGTTGCAAGCAATGCCCCGGGCCCAAATGAGAGTTTGCGTCCCCTTTTAACACTGCTTTAAGAACAAGGTTGACGCCCTGAGCACCATTGGCCTTGATTAAAATTTATAACAGTAGTAGTTGTGGTGGGACGTAATTTATACATAGGCCCTTTGCCTTTCAATGTCCCCTCATTTTTTTGCTTTTATGACAGGGGTTTAAATGCATGCAACATAAAATTTTCCCACTTATTCGTCAAAGTTCTAAACTGTACTTTAATTTCAAGTCCTCGTCCAGCAAATCTTAAAAAAACTTTTTTTTATTTGCAAATTTTCCCCTTTTTCTTTAAAATTACTGGTTCATCAAAACATAGGTCACCAGCGGCATGTTAAAAAGTAAAAAAAAATAACAAAAACAGTGCGACTCAGCTGTTGGCCCCTGGAGCAAAAATTTTAAACAAGTGGTCGCACTCAATATTTAAAAAGAAAAACAATGGGCCAAATTCAGGCCCCCGGTAATAGTAAAATATCGGGGAAGTAAAATAAAAATCGTCAATATGCCCGATCCAAACTGTCGAATCAAATTTTTCTCTTTAATGGACCGAAAAAACCCCTGGCAATCTTGATGGCACCCGGCATGAGTTCCACAGGAAGAACGGGATAAAAAGAATGTAAGTGGCTGTCAATATTTGATGCAGGTATGGTATAACATTGACCGCCACTCCTGGTGCTACTTTTATTCAATACTAGTTGTTCCATTGGAATATCAATTACTTTAGCTCTGCCTTTGAAAAAGGTGTTAAGTTTAATAAAAGCTCTTCTCTCTTCTAAGGGTTTCCATTCTAATTTCCTCATGTTCTTCCTAGTTTTTCCCCTTTTCTCTGATGTGGTTCCCTTTTACGAACCGTGCTGCTCTCTTCTGAATCTTTTCAAGGTTATCAATGTCCTTTAGATGGTAAAGATCCCAAACTGAGCAACCATATTCCAGTACTGGTCAAACCCAGTGTTTTGTAGCAGTCGTCTTTAACCTTTTGGGGGCAGTCATTGATATTCCTGTGTAAGAAAGTTTAAGATGTTATTTGCTTTTTTTCATACAAAAATTGTAATGTTCTTTCCATTTGAGACGACTATCTATAATCACGCCAAAATATTTGCAGCATTAGTTTTTTTAAAGAATAGTATTATGGATAGAAAAATCTGATCTAATTAGTGAGCGTTTGTTACATATACGCACACTTGGCACTTTTGAGGATGAAATTCATTTTCCAATTTCTTTCCCCACTCTTGAAAGCGTTTAGATCTTCTTGTAGAAATGCGTGTATCATTCTTGCTTTGATTGTTCTATATACTAACTGTCATCTGCAAAAAGCCTTATAGTAGTTCCAGGAGAGAGATTTCTACTTATGTCATTTATATAAATTAAGAAAAACAAGGGCCCCAGAACAGTTCCCTGTGGTACGCCCGACAAGACTGGTTTACAATGGGGTGAAAGACCCTTCCACAACAACTTTTGCGTTCTCCCAACGAGGAATGATCTAGCCCATTTTGCAAAGAACCGCCAATGCCAAATGTGTTCTAATTTAAGCAGCAGGCCCTAGGTCAACCTTTTCAAAGGCTTTAGAAAAATCTAATAAAATTGCATCCATTTGCTGTCTGTTGTTAAGACAGTTACTAAAAATCATTGAGAGTTGTTATAAGTTTTAGTTTCACAACTCTTCGTGTCTAAAACCATGCTGGGGTTATTTAAGAAATCATATTTGTCAAGATGGTCCATTATGCTACTATATATTATGTGTTCAAGTAATTTAGCTTTATATGGATGTAAGAGATACAGGTCTATAGTTCTCTGCTTTTGCTTTGTCACCCTTTTTAAAATAAGGGGAAAAATGCTCGCATCTCGCCACTCATCAGGTATTACTCCCTGGTCCAGTGAAGCTTGGTAAAGTAATTGGTATACCTCACTCAATTTTTGGCACATAATTTTAAGAGCTTGCCAGGAACGCCATCGGGACCAGTTTGCTTTGTTTTCATTGATATTAGCAGTAACTTAAATACTCCTGCTTTGTTTACTTTTATGTTTTGTATTTCAGGGAGTTTTTCATCATCCTTTAGTCTAACGTTAATTAAAGGTTTGGGATTTGAGAAAACTGAAAAAACTGCTTGTTTAGTAAGTTTGCTTTCCTTCAGGGTCCTTTATTAGGTTATTCTGGTTGTTTCTCAGGTCGGGAATCCCAAGTTGTCCTGTCTCTTACTCCTTATGTAAGACCATAATTTCTTGTTTTGATGATCACCTTCCGAAATCATCGAATTAACATAATTGGAAGGTGAGCAAGTCTACATTCTCTCTGACACCTTCTCTTAATATGTTATACCTAACCAGTAATCTTTCTGAATTAGGATGTAGTTTCAATTTCTTAAAGAAACGATGTTTCCTTCTCAACAAACGTTCAGTTTTAGTAGTAATCCATGGCTGGTGGTTCTTGCTTGAAGTTATTTTGTAGGTATGTTGTCATCCATAAAAAATTTCCCAAGTTAGTTTTTATACACTTCCAAAGATCACTGACATTATCTTTAACACTATGGGACCTCAAAAAAAGACGACAAAAATTTTATGAGTATCCCTGCGCAATTTTGGTAAATCTGCTTGGTTCTTCTTGATATAATGCCCACAATCATCAATTTTGATATTTTGGCATATTAACAACAAACTGGGTTGCGCAGCGGGAGGGAGAATGGGCGGGTGGGCAGGGAGAGGGGGGGTCTAATGGGGGGAGGGGAGGGGGAGGGTGAAGGGGGGATCAGTGGTGGCTCCAGCCCCCTCGTCCGGCAGATTGTTCCAGTCCCTGATGGTGTTGGGGAGGAAGGCGGCCTGACGATAGTCGGTGCGGCACTGCAGCTGGCGGAGCTTGTGTTGATTTCCCCTACGCTGTCTGACAGGGGCAGGTTGGATTTTGGGCTTTGTCGAAGTCGACTTGGTCATTAAGAAATTTTATACAGCATGGCCAGTCTGCTGGATCTTCGACGCTGCTGGAGTGAAGGCCACTGGAGTCGGTCAAGCATGGCGGTGACATTTCGATCTGTTGTGGTATCTATTGACCACAAAGCGGGCGCTCGTCGCTGACCGCTTCCAGTTTGTTTAACATGAGTGTCAGAGGGGGTCCCAAACTGTGCAGGCTTTACTCTAAAATGGGGCGGACGTTACTTTTGTATGCTGTCTCTTTCAGGTGGATGGCACTGTCTTCAAGTTGCGCCGCAAGAATCCTAAGTCTTATTGGCTTTGGCACAGATGATGTCAATGTGCTTGTCCCATGACAGATTTTTCTGAATGGCACCCCGAGGTATTTGGCCGACGTCACTGTCTGGAGTGTCTGCCCATGCAGTTGGTACTTCTGGTGAAGGGCTGTCTCTTATGGGTCACTGGGAGGGTGGTACACTTGTCTGGATGGAATGACATCTCCCAGCTTTTTTCCCCAAAAGCTCTAGCCGATGCAGATCTTCTTGCAGTCGGTTGGTGCGTGGCTGATGTCCTGCCCCTGTACACAGCGGTGTCGTGGGCAAAGAGTCTGGTTCGCGCAGTGAGTTGCTCTGGGAGGTCGTTGATGTAAACTAAAACAACGACGGTCCGAGGACCGAGCCCTGTGGAACTCCTGAACATCCCGCTGCAGAACTCTGATGTGCTGCCCTCGACTACCACTGCTTGACTTCGGCCGGAGAGGAAGTTTTTTACCCATATATTGAGTTGCCTGTTTGCGGCACTCCATAATGATGGAGTTTATGGATCAGAAGGCTGTGGTTCACCTTGTAAAAAGCCTTCGCGAAGTCCAGCACTATGTCTGTCTGTTTCCCCCTCTCTCGATGTTGTCAGACAGTTCCTCGATCACTCCAGCAGTTGTGTCTCGCAGGATCTTTTCTTACGAAAGCCGTGCTGTTGTGGACAAAAATTTTGCCATTCTGCTCGAGGTGGTCCATGAGAGTGCTGACAAAAATGTGCTCCAAGATCTACAGGGCACGCTTTTTAACGACACTGGTCTTAGTTGGCTGTGTCGTAATGCTCTCCTTTCTTGAAAATCGGTGTCACGAGAGCATTTTTCCCAATCTGATGGTACGTGCCTGTTGAGTAGATGTTTGATAATGGTTGTCAGTTCGGGGCCACTTCCTCTGCCAACTCCCTTAGGACAGGGGGGCTGATGCCATCCGGCCCGCTTCCCTTATACGGGTTCTGATTTTGCGGAGCGTCTTGACTCCGTCGGAGGTTATAGTGATATCCTTGAGTTCAGTGTAGCTGCCCGCTGACACCCACAATTTCTGCTGGAATTCTGTCTCTGTAAATTTTTTTTCCTCACCAAAGACTGAGTGGAATTGTGCATTGAGAGTCTCTGCTTTCTGTTTGGCATCCACTACCAGGCGGCCGTTGACTTTAAAGGGGGGCGACCCGACTTCGCTGTGCGCTGGTGTTTGATCAACGTCCAGAAGCGTTTGCGGCTCTGTCTTCCCTCCTCGTCCTCAGTCACTGTCAGGTTAATGTATTTCCAGTACGCACGTCGATTTTGCCTGGACATCTCGCCGTAGCTGGGGGAACTTGGCTACCCTGTCGTACATCCAAGTTTCTTCATCAGCCGGTAGGCCCGTCCCTTTGGTTAATCAACTTTTTCAAATCCGGGGTGATCCAGGTTTTCCCCGCTTTTCCTCCTCCGGTGATGCCCTTTTGTGGGGGATGAATTTCTTCACTGCTTTGATCAGAGTGTCTTTAATAAACTTTGACCACAGTGTTTCAGTCGAGA